>CM053788.1:501037376-501399876 GCA_028749045.1 Cupressus sempervirens
GATTAATCCTTAATAAGGATTCAGACATTTAGCCAGCTGCATAATAGCCATCACCATTTGTATCCATATTTTTTCTTCAAAAATATTAGAATAAACTATTGTACACATCATGCACAACAATCTAATAATTAAGGTAACAAATTTTTAGAATGATGTTTCTCACTGAAGTGGGCAAAGTTTAAAAACTATGTTGATGCATTGTGACTTTTGTTTCACAAAAAAACATATCTATCTGTCAAATCTTTGACTATAATGGAAAGAAAGGAAATATTCCACAAATAAATAAATCTTGTAGAGTAAGTTCTTTAGCAGTCATAAATATATGGAAATGATGAAAGCTTTGAGAAAATTTATGATGAAAAAACATTTATATTACACTCTTTAGAAACTCATACAACTAAAAAGAGGAATTGGGCATCAAAAGACATAATCCCCGAAAACATAGATATAAAAATAAAAGAAAAACATGAAACACTAGATTACATACATAAGCACAGATACATATTTGAAACAAAGCACAGTACCAAACTATGACGGATTGAAATTAGTAGGAAAATTTTACATCATTCAATTTAGTAACTCTTATGCAATTTTAATTTCAATAATCTTAGGTTTTTTCATCTCAAGATGAGGGAGCTTTGGAATAGTAACAGTAAAAGACTCCATCCTAACATGAATGGCTTCCATTTTGCACTCATTAAGCAAAGAAATTTGTACATGAATCTACTGAGTCTGCACTCTGTCTGAGTGAATTTGACATCTTGCTCTTCCTCTCTCTTTAGCTCTTCATTGATTGTATCCTTTTGAGTCTACTTGTCCACAAACAAAAGATTAAGCTTTAGTAAGATTAAAATTTTAAATCTTTAAAAATGAAAGCTATCAAATAAATGATGAATTTGCAGATGAAATACCTTGATATTGTAAGATTAGGCACCTTAACAATAAAAACATAGTAGTTGAGGCAATGGTTTTTGTGCCACAAATGTATGTGCAGGTTGAGGCATTAAGATGCTTCTTAGTTTTACCAGAAAACCCCAACACTTGTTGTAGAGTGTTCATTAGACAATCCATTACTTCTCAAACCTTGCAACAATGTCCAATATGGAGATCTTTGAGAGAATTATGAGGATTGAAAAAAAAATGATATTAATGGAAAATTCTATGAAGAAAGGACAAAAACAAGAAACATTAGCTTTAGTCCATATGTAAGGATCAAGTGTTGATCACTTACTAGAATGAATAATCGCCACCAAATCAAATTGAAGGAAAAAAATTCTTATTTTCAGAATCGGTGAGGATGAAGGATTTAAATGGAGCATAACCATCACTTTGCATTTTGCAGGTTGAAGAACCCATGGTTTCTTCTTTGTTAGAAATGAATCAATTAGCTGACTATAAAGTAGAAAAGATTAGTTACAACATTGCTTCAGTTACACTGTCTCTTCAGTTACCTCTAGATGCACGAAATGTAGGAATATCTCTAGCTGCATGAAACATACAATAGGTTATTAAAATCAAAATTTAATGACATATTAAAGTGAATTCAACATACACTTTCAAATGAATGTTAAATTTTTTTCAAATTCCAAATTGTTTACAACCAAAACTACTTCCATTGTAGAAGCCTCTTTGTAGAAATAAACATCACACAACCCCTAATCCATTCTTATTCCTCAATCCATCAAAAAATATACTCCATACCACACTTTTATCTTCTTTGGTCTTCATAAGGTTGGGGACAAGAGCATTCTTTTCTAATATGCAATATGTACCAAGGCTTGTCTCTAGGGTTTCTGATATATGATCAAACTGGTATGCATTAGCCCATTCATCTAAGAGAAAATTAGGTGTCTCTGCTAGAGAAGTAGTAGGCTCATTTACTATATCATTTCCATCTATCTCTAAGATGGTATTGTAAATCATATTGATGAGATTAGGACTATAGGGCTCAATATGATGGAGGGCTAGAGGCTCTACTTTGATTGAAGCCTTGGTTCCATATCTCATTCTAAAAAACATGTATGACCAATCAAAGGATACACAACTGCATATTTGGGCAATGAAATCTCTTAAAAGATAAATGGAAAAGTTTGGCTTGACCTCAACAACTGATATATCTTTAGATATAGTACAACTAAGGTATGCATGTAGGGCCATTTCAACATTCCTAAGGATCCCTATAGTCTTGAAAATACTACCATCCAATTGTAATATATCCTTAACAATGGGCTCATATTTCATTTCTAAAGCATCAACAACACACCTAGGCATCAATGAACTACTAGCCCCTGAATTAATTATGCAATTGTGGACTAGATTATTCCCTATAATCAAAGAAACATAAAATGGAGGAGGTCTAACCTTTTTACTTGTTTCTAACTCCCTTGATGGTTGTATAAGACTTGTGGCACTTTCTTCTCTTGATTGTTGATCCCTTAGTTCAATGCTTTCCAATTCTTGTTGCAATAATCTCCTTTGCATAGGTATAATAGCAAGAGCATCCCACATAGAAATATTCACATTTTTCTTCTTCATCTACTCTACCACACTAAATGAGGCATTAGGTGCTTGGTAGAAGCTTTGGGAGCTGTATGTATGAGAGATTGAGATGGAATAAATTGGGGGCTATCCACATCTCCTCTGTTACTATTCTGTCTTTGTTGTTGAGGAGTATTGGGTTGATCACTTACTGCTTTCACCTGAGGTACTAAATTTAATGTTGAAGCTTGATTGTGAGGAGGAGGGGTAGCATCTTCAATAGCTCTTCTTTTGCTCCTAGTTTTGTGAGTGATCGAATCCTGGTTTACATTACCATATTCCTCCACCTGATGATTCATGAAGGAGAAATCACCCTGTCTTTACATATGCAAGGCATCTTTGGGTTGGCTCTTATTATATGACTATCATACAGCAAGCTCTTGAGTGGTTAGAGCTAAATAGGATTCAATCTTTTGACACATACAATAGGCATAGGAGTAGTTGCAGGAGGGACAAAGATCTTGATCTTGAGCCATATTGTTTTGAGGGACTAGTGCCCTACTTGGATTTGCACTTGAAGTAGAGGCATGATTGTTTTACCTACTCTAATCAAAAGAAATATTCCCTTAATTATGATTTGGAGGCCTACCATTATTTAGAATTTGATATTGTATTTGAGAAACCTTATTACCTTGATCTTTTTGCCTCCCCAAATTCACGGCTTTGTTGCTTACTTTCTGCATCACAGAGAAACTATCTTCTAATTTCTTTTCTTGACCTTGCAATCTTTTATCTATGTTCAACATCATAGACTGTATCATCTCCTTAATTTCATCTATTCCATTTGAAGTTATGGAAGTTTGGGGGACTATAGCAACGGGTTGTGATGTGGAAGTTATGGGAATAGGGGCCATTGTTGGTTGGTCATTTGGGATATTAGGGAAGAAAGACATAGGAGGCCTTGGAGCTAACTTTCCTCCTTGTATCAATATTTTTATACCCTTATTGATATTTCATAAGCATTAGATAAGGTATGTCCTCCCATGTTTTGGATTGTAGTAGCAATATCACTATTAAAAGCTCTAAGGTAATATAAGAAGGCATTACTGTTGTCACAAAAGTTTGCACCCTTGTCCAAAGTTTTTTACCTAAGGACAACGTTGTGAAACATGGAAACAACCTCCAAGCTATGGGACTTGAACTATGAGGTTGAGTCTCTGGAGAAGGCCAACTTCCTTTACTATCAGGGTGCACCAAACTACTCTTGGAGAGGAAAAGGGAGAAGGAATGCATAGAAGCTAATCTACCCATTCTAACCTAAAGGGGGTGATGCACCAAAAATAGAGTGTTCAAACCAATCTCTGCCCATACATGCACTATTGAACCATCATGACACCAAAAGATATACACATCCAGACTTGCTTTAATCTAACAATCACATGCAGATTAGAAAAAACCGAAATGAATGACACAAGGAAAGAGAGGATTCACTTATATACCATTGATAGGCCAAAGGAGATACAATCATGCAAGATTGCAGATATCTACAATACACCAATGAGAGGAAAATAGTTCTTTCACTTCACATCAATGGTTGAAGGAGATAAGAATGTCATACAATTTAGAGGCAAAGAGAATTTACAGTGAAATTGTAGAGCAATATTAGAGAAAACAGAGAAGAGTCGACCAGAGAAGACAAAATCTACAAAAAATGCCTTATAGCTTAGGCATAACTGAGATGTTCTCTAATTGAAGTTACTCTAGAATCACTGCCATTAAGTCTCTTTAGAGACTTTGAGAAAACCTGATATTTTGTTGAAACAAGGCCCTGGCAGAAATGATGCCATTAAACCATTCTAACCAAGTAGATGGATAAACTAGGGTGGTGGAGTGTTCGCCTACTGTTTACTGGGTTCAGTAGTTTGGAATTGATCATGAGGATCAAATCATGCAAGAAAACTTGATTTCCTTCATTTTTGGCTCATCAGTTAGCAAAGTCAGCAAGTCAACTAAGTCTTACAGCCAAAAATGGGTAACGTGGGCCAATGGTATTTTTTTTTGCTACCTTGCAAGGCTTTTCTGAGTTTGACCACCAAATCAACTAACTGCACCACCTTACCAACCTAACCGCGATGTCACATAATTGTCAGCCTTAATTGCCAATGCTAACTGTAGTGTTATCTCCCCAGGCTCGCAAGGACATGTGTCCTTTAGGCACTTCCCACATTTTTTAATTTCCTTGCATCTTCATATTGTGAGAAAGCGTCGATCGTTGATCTCTGTAAGATCAACGATCATGAAAGATCCTCCTTATACTGCATCTGTCCCTTAAAAATTTTGGGCCCACAAACTATTCAGAATACACTTTAGCATGACCTGGCACCACCTTGGCATCATCCTACAGCTTCATAATAACCTGACCCCACAAGGACACGCAGCAACAAGGTGCTTGTCCACATTTCTTAATCTCCTTGCATATTCATAATGTGGGGAAGCGCTAGCCCTCAATCTCATTGCATCGGATGGTATACATAACCCGTACCCTTTGAACCTTCGTGAATATCCTCCATGATGTCGTTAGGACATGTGTCACCAGGGTGCTTTCTTGCATTGTCAAGAAGTCTGACAAAAGAAAAAATATGGGAAAGCGAGCACCAATCAAAATGCCAACTGGACTAATGTTTCTTCCTTTCTGTGGCCCACACAAGGACATTTGCCTCACCTACCACGCATCATAAAGGGGCTTCCCCACATTATGTGAAGATAGTGCATTTTGAGAATGCAGGAAAGTGCCCACCATAGATCATGAAAGATTTGATGGTGTGAAAAGTTGCGGACCAGTGGAAACAAATTAGGAAATAAAAGAAATATCATAAATTTTTAATTTTTTAAATTTTTGTATTTCCAAGGCATTTAAATAATATTAAAGATGGGAAGTAGTTGTTGGGTGGGCTCAAGTGTTTGAATTTCAATTTTTTTGGTGGGAGGCAAAAATAGGTAACAATTACCAAGGGTAGGCTTCACTAAGGTAGGTATTTTGTCCCATGTCTTCTAAAATCTATAGTTGAAATTGGCCATACATTCTAATGTAGGAGCATCCTGGGATGACGTGTTATCCTACTCATTTGTGTTCATTCTGCTAGTTGTTGTCGATTTATAGTCATTGTTGAGTTACAACAATTGTATACTTTAGTTTTCCTTTGTTAACATGTTAGTGATGCTTGTGTGATATTACAAAACAATATATTGGACTTAGTGCATATATATTATTTAATCTAGTTGTGGTTATCTAGAAGAGAGTTCCAACCATATTTCTAAATAAATTAGAGACATGTTAAAAAGTTGCCCTTTTTCAGTCCATTTCTCACTATTTTGAGGGTTTTAGAACTAATTTGTGTGTCTTTCTTCTTATTTATTCAATAAATATACAACATATTTTATTCTCACCAAGTACAAGGGTGTCATTTACTATGCTAACATTTTTGTAACATTTCAAGAAGTTTTTTTTTTTGTAGAGATTAATAGCCAATTGGTTGTTGCACATAGACTTTATCATATTCCAAAGCATTAAGAAATGTACATTTCAAATGCAATCGACATATAACCCTACCATATTAAGTAATTTATTTAAGGATACTCTTGATAACATCAGCTTTTACAATTAGAATAAAGGTTCATGAGTAACATTATTATGGATTTGTGCAAATATCATGGTAGCTATTTGTGACTTTTGTACTTTTGAATGGTAATTAGCTTGATATTTTACTTGATAACTCCTATTGGAGCCAATTTGATATTTAATTGTAGAAGCTATATGAACTCCCATGGATTATTTTTAAATATTGCATCTGTCTCTATATCCATTATATCTATCCATGATTTAGCTTTTATTAATTCTTCACAAAAAAAATCAACTTGTAGTTGATTAAGAAACACGAAAGAATATGTTGTCCATATTAGTAATCTATTGGTGAATTTCACTTCAATTCTTGGGTAAGTGCATTGAAATAGAGACAACAAGGAGTCCAAAGTGACTAATTCATTTTAAAAAGGATTAAGTCTAAATGAGTAATTTGATATTTTAATAATTAATTAGAGGATATACTAAGATTAAAAATATGTTGTTCTTTGAATCCAACATTTGAAATAATTATAATCAAAATTTCCCTTATTGAATCACTTTTAAACCTTATATAGACAAAGTGTAACTCTTAAATAAAAAACATAATTATTTAAATACTCAAACTCAAACTATCTCAAGGTTTGACATAAGTTTGGGTGTATTATAATCATGTAAATGAACTAAATCTAATCTAGATACTCCTACACTACCAATAATAAGATAAATTTATGACCTCGTTTGGACCAAACTAGTATAATAATTAATGATAATAATTATATATTGAAGTGCACGTCAAATTATTAATTATATTTAAGAATTATATGTGTATATTAAAGATGTATTGGTATATTAAGTTCCATCTAAACTTGAAAGAAATATCATAGGAATAGGATAGATTCAACTTCTTTTTTTAATGACTAGTTAGTGTTTTTCTTTTCTCTTATGTTTGTTGGTGGTTAATATTTGGCATCTCTTCCCATTCCACCTTTCTGCACTTTAGAATCTTGATTATGATAGGGTATTGTAAACAGGTAGAATTGATAATTTTTGGCATTATGTTTTATTGAGCCATTTTATTTTCATCTTTAAAGCCCATTAGTTATCCCATGGGATCTATTGCTTTGAGTTGTGCCCTTCATCTTATCCAAAATCTTTTAAATTTATATGTGTTTGTTCAGTAAGGTTTGTCTAAGGTCCTACTATGGAAACTATAATTAAACTACATAGACCTTGTACTCAAACTACTTTTGGTTGGCCTATTACATGTAACCACACCAAGGATCTTCCTTTACCTCCTATTTTTTGGATATCATGGTTGTTTACATAATTATTTGGAAAAAAAAAGCATTTTTCACATTGATAGATATTGTGTCCCAGCCGATATTACATCCATGTTTCTTGCTATGGTGAATATGGGTGAATTAGAGGAGTTTAGCATAGCCTTATTATGCAGAAAGCTTTGCAAGAGTATATCTCTAGGGAACTTGGAAAAGGTCCAGAGAAATATAGTGATGATCAATTGATTCCAAGGCCATGTAATTGCGATATTAACCTAAATGGTGGTAGAAATGTGCATATTTTCCCTATTGTGTTGACATCAAATCATAAAAGATTAAAGAAATGGAAGCCTACTATTAGAAGAAATGAACAATTTTTTACTTCACTTCATGTGCACTTCTTCACATCTATTAATTGGATAGAACATTTTATGAATGCTAACTAGGTTTGGAAAAAAATGAGGAAAATATTAGTTTAGAATTGCTAGAGCCAAATGATCCATTTGATGAAATTTTAGAATCTAATCTAACCCCCTCCCCCTAACTATATCAACATGCATCCCTATCTTTTTGTCATAATAAAGGAGGATATTGCAGCAACTGTAATTGAACTTTTTGATTCATTATGGATATTTTTCTCTTCCATAGTATCTTTGATTTTATATAATTCTCTCTTTTTCATTATAATACTTTGTAAGGCAGTTTTAATTCATATGGTTTAGATCAACATTTGTGTATTTTCAATTTCCCAATCTAGCTACTTCCATTAGAATATTGGTATATTACAATTTATTATAAGGGATAGTTGCTCGAATTCATTCTCCAAGGAATTAAGTTGGAATGTGTAGATTTGGAAGATTCAGATTATATGAATCATATGAATCCATGGTTAAAGAGTATTATATCTAAATAGTTGAATATAAATAATTTATCTTGTTATTGAAAATAGTCATATCAAAGGCATTTCTTTGTTGATAAAAGAGACGATATAATATATATCCAACTCACCAACTTCAAAGGAAATAGATTGTCAGTAACAAGACATATTGAATATATCAGTTCTCAAAATGAAGAACCATTTATAACTAAGGACTAAGACTTTTTACCTATAAAATAATATTTTCCCATCAATTTGAACACACAACATAACTACACCATCATAATTCTTCCTTTAATAATTCAAGCATAAAAAAAACTCCACTCATAAATTTGTATTATCACGAAACTACACAACTTATAGTCAATACACAAGAAGGCATAAAGCTAAAATAAAATATTATATTATATTTACAAATTAAAAAAATAAATGAACTGTACTATAATTAGGATTAATATTTAGATCAAAATATTAAATGACACTTCTAAATAAGCACATGCTAACAACAATATCAACCAAAACAGACTATTTAACACACACCATGTTTAACTAAAATTTGAAAACTTCAGCTGATAGAAAAGATAAGATACTGTCAGGAAACGTTTTCTTTAAACAGGATATCCAGCAGTGAGCCTCCATTTAGGGCAGGCAAGTAACGGATATTTTCTGGGAACAGTTAACCCAAACTCTTCCTCCACATCCACCTCACCCTCAACAGTCCAATCAAAGCAATGAATCAGCTGAGCAAGAGCCAACTCACTCACTGCAAGACCCATGGAAATCCCGGTGCATCCTCTTCTTCCTGTTCCGAACGGTAGCAATTCGAAGTCCTGACCTCTCACATCCTTATTACTTTCCAGAATGAAATATCCTCCCACGCTGCACCCTTCCATCGACTCGTGCGGAATGAGCAGAGGAAGTGGTGGATGAAGTCGTAGAGTTTCTTTCACCACGCATCTCAAGTAGTCCAGCATCATAACATCACTCTCTTTTATGCTGCGATTTCTCCCCACTAAACACTCCATCTCATGCTGCGCTCGTGCGAGCGTTGCAGGATTCCTCAGCAGTTCAGTCATTGCCCACTCTACCAATGTAGCCGATGTTTCTACTCCCGCATTCAACATATCCTGCACACATATAATTTGTTTCATGAACTTTGCACGCACATGTTTTGTTCACAAGCAAAATAGTTTAAAACAATTGGTATTCAGAATTGTCAAACCGAAGACGGCCTTAATTCTCAGACTTACCAAGATCATCGCTTTTATGTGGCTTCGTGATATTGTCTGGTTCTCCGTTTCGGCCATGCTGAGGAGCACATCTACCATGTCTTTGACACGATCCTCGTTAGGTTTTCCTTTTTCCGATCTACGATGAATGTGTTCGTCGATTACATTTTCAGCAAAACCGTCGAATACTTTATGAACGGCCTTCATGCGGCGGCGGAATCCTTGTAAGTCAAGCCAGCGAAGAGAAGGAATGAAATCGCCAATGCAAAAGGCACTGGCCACAGAAAACATCTCGTCAATCATTTCTTTGAAGCTATATCCCCCACTCAAGTCGTTATCGGAGTAGGTTCTACCGGCAAACATTCTGCAAGTAATATTTTGTGTGAGAGAGGAGAGCCTCTTCTTCACATCCACACACTCTGCTCCGTGCTCGCTTTCCTGCCAGATGGAGGAGACCATCGCAGAAACTTCTTCCTCTCTCACAAATCTGAAAGAATCAATTCTCTTCATTGTTAACAGCTCTACAGTCAACAGCTTTCTACACTGCCTCCAGTATGCTCCATACGGACAAAACGCCACGTCTTTATGATCATAGCATACGTATTTCCCCAGCGTGGTGTGCGGTCTACTTGCAAAGACCAAATCATGGGTTTTAAGGAATTCTTTGGCCATGGAAGGCGATGAAACAACAACGGTGGGAACAGAGCCCAAACGGAGAAATATAATGGGTCCATATTTCTTTGCAAGCATGGTAAGAGATTGGTGAGGGAGGTTTCCCAAGAGATGGAGACACCTAAAGAGAGGCCATGGACGTGGTCCAGGAGGGAATTTAACTTTATTGTCGTCCCTCCTAAGCCTATACACGAAGTGGTAGAGGAGAAAGAAGATAGCAAATCCTATGGTGACGGGCTCGTTCAGTAAGCAAGTAAGCGGCTCCATTGTCGGGAGATATTTTCTCTAACCACAAGCGCAAACAACATCAAGTTAAACCCACAAATAAAAGCCCTAGTTATAGAAATATTCGTATCCATGCGGCACAGTGGAATTGAGGTCCGCTTCCAAGACTTCAAGTACTGAGTTTCTCGACCCATCTGCGTCAGGAAGACTTTGTAACGCCGTGTTCGGCCCATCTGGATGGATGGGAGGCCCAGGATACGGTATTTTATAATTTTGGGACAAGTACGTTAGTGATTACGGATCATTACCCAACAAAGAAAGAATATTAAATTGTGTCATATCTTCAACGTATCTTATCTTGTCGAATACTCTAATTTATATTCTTATCTCGTCCTATTTTCAAGTTTATATAAAATAAGGATTAACCTAATTAAAATCTTACGGGTATCCGACTCTAGACGTTTTCAACATTTAATTAAAATCTTATTCACTGAAACTCCATCATCAATTATTAGTTCCTGCTTTTGGCAGGATACTATTGTTTTCATGCAATTTAATTTTTCTATTAAACTGATCAATCAATTCATAGGATTCAATTTTTCTATTAAATTGATCAATCAATTCATAGGAGTTAAAAGATTACAAGAAATTTCAAATGTTTATATATTTTTTAATTTGTCATTATTTTATAAATCACATTTTTCATTCCTTTTATTGATAGGGAGAAAATGCAATTTTCTCTAACGAAAATACAAATATTCTTTAAGAACTCTATCATGTATTAATTACAACTTTATCTTTTCCACATTAGTGACATGTTGATTAGATTTTCAAAAAAGTAATATTTTTATCTTCCACCTCACATCACACCACTTTGAACAAAAATAATGTCTAGTCAATATTAATTATCACAATTTATTTTTCTTATCAAGTTCAAATATAGAGTTAAATATTTTATATTTCTTATTCTATATATATTTATTAGTTTTACATTGATGTTTATTTTTGTCAATTGTAAAATACTATTTCTTTACACTATGTTTTACTAGCTACTATTTTACAATATTGCTCTAATTTTTTTAATAGCATTTTACAAATTTTTATTTATATATTTCTTTAAATATTATAATTATTAATATTTTTTAGAATCTCTACAACTCTCTCTATCATTCTATCTTTACTTGTCCTTATAATAACATATCATTCTCTCTTTTAGCTCTTTCTTTCTATCTATAATTCTCTATTTTTCTTCTTCTCCCATTATTGGTAGGAACTTTGATGCATTGCATCTCATGTTACATCTAAGGCATTCTAACATGATCTGAACCTTTCAAACAGATCCTTCATAAAGTTGTAAGAACATGCAAAATGATTGGAAGTTTGTTCTCTAGCGGATTTTAGCTTCTTGCTTTCCCATAGAAGATTTACATTCTACTTTGTTAGAGTTTAGTAATGTTTACATTATTTAATTTCTTTGTTCTTAATTTTGTTTTAATAAGCTACCATTTAAAACATTGTTTAAAATTCAAAAGATTGGGTGGACTTTTACACCTCATTCGAGGAAGAAAATCAGTATCAAAGAACCATCGCAATTCATTGAAGGGATGGGCTTACTCACTCATAGCCTAGTTAAATTATACTAGCACTTGTACTCCACTGGTTCATGAGTCGTGCCTATTTCTAATTGGAAAATCTTGATTTTTATTATTCATTTTTTCACTTTTAATGTGTAACTTCTTGGAATTGAACTAATCTTTTCATTCTTATTGCTACAGGTGTTAGTCCTTCAACCAAGTTGTCATTGGAGGAGTCTGGACATTGCTAGCTTTTAGAGATTAATCATCACTTGTTAGAGATTAACATTATTTCAGCTAATACATAATGATATTTAATATATGTAGAAATTATGATCAAAAGTTAGTTATTGTTTACTTGATTATGGGTTCCCATTAAAGTCTCTTGTGCTAACACCCTTCTGCCCATACTATACAAAACTAGATTACAATTTTTTCTTTTTGGCAAGAGTAGTTACAATATTTTCCTTTCTTGCAAGAGTAGCATTAGATGCCCTTGTAATTATTCTCTACATATGTTTTTAGATTAATAATTTTGCATATACATTTAGATCCCAATACCCAAATGGTTCATTCCATGTAGAATACAAATTTACAGGTTAAATTAATATTTTTTGAAATCATAGTTCAAACTGGATAGCAAGATAGACCTTCTTCTTTGAGTTCAACATTATTTTAGTCTACCTTACCTTGTAATTATTTCTCTTTCTCTCTTTCCTCTTCTCTTCTTCATCCTCCTCCTCCTCTTCCTCTTCTCATTTTCCCTTTCCCCTCTTCCTTCTCTTATTGTGTGTCTTCCTCATCACTAATATTGTTAAACTAATTCACTATTAGCTTGAGTGAGTTTTGTAAATGAGGAGCCTAAGTCATCGAATGTCATATCTCCATTTTAAGATAGAATTTAAAAAATAATTAGATAACAAAATGTTATTAAATAAATAATAATAATAAAGTTATATTTATAAAACTAGGAAATAATAATTATTTAATCTATTATTAATGAAATAATATTTAGTATGATAATTTAAATAATTAAAAAATAATAAATTTTCAAAAAGTAAATAAAGAAATAAAATTAAATACAAGAGACAATATTGTAGAAAGTATGTTAACTTTCTAAATATAATTTCATAATAAATAATAATAAACACAAATAAGTAAGTAAATAAATAATATAACATAGAATAATATAAATTAACTAAATCTAATGAAAATTCAAGAGAGATTTAACAAATAGACACGATTCCTTAAAGTTAAGATATAAAAGGGAGGAGAGTTTATTTTGGAGTAGGGAAAAAAGGAGGAGGAGAAGAGAGGAGTTCAGAAAGAAAAAATGGAAGAGGAAAGTAATATGAAGAAATTAAGGAAGTGACTTTTTGAAAAGGTGTGAATGATATTCAAAGGATGTGAACTTTTGAAAGGGTCATAATTATGAAAAGTTGTGACTCTTCAAAAATATTGTGATTATAAAGTATTGGGATTTTTCCAAAGGGTTTTAGTTATGAAGTGTTGTGACTTTTCGAAAGGATTATAACTATGAAGTGTTGTGACTTTTTGAAAGATTCTTGATATGAAATGTTGTGATTCTTGGAAAAGAAGAAGGTAAGAAAGGTATGTTTATGGATTATATTTGTTTAATGATGTTTATGTGTTTATTTATATTAATGAATCATACTTGTGGATAATATTATGTTAACCTATGAGGTTAATACGATGGTTACCAATGATACTCGTAGCATGGAACATATAAGATATTTAAGATCTCTATTGTCTTCCATGATCGAGAAGTTATCAATTGGAAAATATATGAGAAATAAACATATTTGGGTGCTAATCTATGAATACCATATGATACTCATATTATGGAGCATAATAGATATTTAAGATCTCCATTTTCTACCATAACCGAGTGTTGATATCGTAGCATGGAGCATGTGATATATTTAAGATCTTCATAGTTTGCCATGGTTGACAATTGAGATACACGAATGTTTTGGAGTTGTCAGCATATGCATATGTGAGTAGCCTTGGATAGAATATGTTCATCTAAGAATAATCTTAATGGGTGTGCTTCTGAGAAGATGGTGAAGTAGCTATGAGCTAGGAAGCTCAAGTTGGAGACATCCTTAAGATTGGTGTTAACATAGAGGGTAGAATATTATAGTTAGTTTTATTATTATTACGATTCTAACATTTATTTTTGTAGGTATTACTTGTCCCTAACTAACCCTATTAGCAGGAACATTACATTGAATCAACTAAAAATTAAGAATCAATTTGCAACTAAATTTATCTTTAGTCATCATTTAAATTGGATAGCAAGATATACCTTCTTCTTTTCACTCAACATCATTTTGTTCTCCCATACCTTGTACTCCTTCTCTTCCTCCTTTTCTTCTTCTCTTCTTCGTCCTCTACTTCACCATTTAGCTTGGGTTTAGTATGAAATGAATCCAAGTTATTGAATCCTTTAAACTAAGAATAACTTTCTAATTAAATTTCCATTATGGATATGAGATCATAACTAATTTTTTATTTATAAAGAAAATAATAATAAATAATATATTCTAAAAGTTAGGGTTCATAAGAAAGGACTCTAAGTTGTTGATTCAACTAAATCAAGAATCATTTTCTACCTAAATTTTTAGAATAAATGAAAGATCATAACCAAATTTTTGTTTCATTGATTCACTTAAACCAAGAGTTAGGCTAGGAGTGGCATGGGTAAAACCTTTTAGTTATGAATTTAATATTGATGACACCAAAGATATTATTAAGGCTCTCCTGTATGAGCCAGTGGATCCCAAAGATCAATACATTAGAACATGTGAGGAGGTAAAGGCGAAGATTGAACTTGAAATCGAGCTGCCCTAGGCAATGAATAGAGGAAGAAAGAGGATAGAGAAAATCATGAAGAACACCTTGTCATCAAGATCTCCTCTCATTCTTAGTGAAGGTAAGGAAAATGACATAGTGGAAGATGAAGATGAACAGGAGAATACAAAGGAAGCAGAACCTTAAGAAGAGGAGCCTCCCAAGAAGAAAGGGAAGGTTATAATAACAAATCCTAAAAATTCTTCCCCTACTATGTTACCAAGGAGATCCACCAAATCTAAGAGGAAAGTAAAGTTGGGTGATGATGATGAACCAGATCAGATCATACTTCAGAAGACTACCCCTATTTTTGAAGAGAGACTTAAAAGACTAGCATAAGGAGGAGGCATGTCATCCTTCAAATCACTTAAGTATGACATTGGGAATGCAATAGAGATGAAATAGATTGAAGATGCCCTTGTGGAAAAAAAAAAAAATGCAAGTATTCCTCTAATGAACTAGTCAAACAAGTTCCTAAAAATATCCTAGAAGTAGTTACACCAATTTGGGAGAATGCACTCAATGTTTCTAAGGACATTAGGGAAAAAACCTTGAGACAACCTATGCCTAATATGTCAGACAAGGAAGTGAGATAATCATTTAGGAAAAATGAGCAAAAGCTTACCCCAAAATTCAATGCATTGTTCATCCTGATAAAGCACATAGATTCTATTGTGAAATACAATACTATTTCATGGAAAACATCTAAGGCTAGAAAAGCCTAGTGACCATGTTGTGAAAATTGATGATATAGATGGTGAAGAAGATGACATGAAAGAGGATGCATAAATAAGAGATGATAAAATAGAGAATGTAGATATTGATGATGTTGATGAGGAAGAATAATAAGAAGCCATAGGAGGAAGTCTTCCAAAAATTAAGATTATTGAGAATAATGATGTAGAAAAGATAACAATAGAGGTTATGACCTCCTTTCCTCATTCTCTAAGCAAAGGCTTAGTGCAATCTAGCTCAGAGAAGGTTTCTATCAGGTTGGTTGAGGTTAAAATTGGATCGCTAAGAACCTAACCAATCTCTGGAGAAACATTACCAAGTGCTTCAATGAGTGAAGTGTCTAACACTTCATCTACTAAGCAATAGGCTCAAGTCATTCTCGCATCAGGATCTACCAAGCAACAACAAGGTTTTCCTATTGTTAGTGTTATTTCTACTATTCCTACATTTTTTTGTTTCTAATATTTCCACTATTGTTTCCACCATGGCTAAAGTAGTGATAGTTGAGACTCTGTCTCAATAAATTTTGAATAAAGGAAATTAAATTGTTTCCTTTATTATTCATAAGAAAATGGGTCAAGAGGATGAAACCTCTAAGGGAGAGATTGATCTAGACGAGCACATTGTAATACTAGATTCGGGTCTTTCCCATCTGACTCCTGATTCGAAGGATACCCTTGGTGAGCTCTAAAATAAAAGAATAAGGAAGAAAAAGATCACAAAGGAAAAGAAAAAGAAAAACTAGGTACTTGGAGATATCAAAAGCATATTAGTTGATGCTCTGAGCATTGAGGTTGATGAGAAACAACCTATTTTAGATCAACTAGTTGAAATTGTCCAAAAATATAATGAAGAAGTGAATGCACAAGAAAATATTATGTAGAGGGCAGAAAGAAAATTTGAAAACAAAGTTTTGGAGTAAGTAGAACGGAGATAGCTATTGATCAAGTAGAATTATCTACTATTCTTGCTACATTTGAAATATATGTAAATGCTATTGTTTCACCTTTCTATCAAGTTGAGTGACAAATCTATCTTTACTAAGTAGATCAAGGATAAACTATCTAAGATAGATGAAGACATGAAGGTAACTGCACATCAATTTTAACTTGATTCTAGTTGTAGTTATGCACATTTTACAAAGATTAGACATGTACTTCATAGATATTCATGCAAAATTATGAAGGGAGGAAGCTAGAATTAGGGAAAAACTTGAAGAAATTCAAGGCATGGTTCTTTGAAACATGGATGCACTGTAAAAGCACATTGCACATGCAAAGATATTGATCCATGACAATAACTTCTCCATAGTTGACCATATGATGGAACTTTCAGCAGAAGTGCAGATAGCCTTACATGTATCCAAGGTATTGCAAGAGAATTGGGACAAGACCATGACAATAATTTTGAAGGTGCATGGTGATTTCTTATCACATTTTGGTACCAACTTATAATTTATATTTTTCACTTTTGGCATTAATGTCAAAAAGGGGGAGAAGATTATTTATATAAAAGGAAAATAGTATCATGCTCCACATATAAATATGGGGGAGAGATATATGTATGGGGGAGTAGTAATATAAAAACATATGTAGAGATTAGGAGAAAATATGTTTACAAAATGAAAAATAAAAATAAACAAAGTAAAAATAGAGTAAGAGGTTACTGAGCTACAACAATAGTCAGCACTCAAAACCGAGTTGAAGATCCAAATTGTTGACTAAGGGAGTTTTGACTTGTAATTTTGAGAATTCATATTTTTAGTATAATAAGTGTTTTTGTCACTAATACTAAAGGAGGAGATTACTGACATGAAGGTCAACTTGTCTATTGGTGACTTGACACTTAATCAGTTGGTTTCATTGCTACCAATCTCTAAAGTTACTATCGAGCTTACCATTCTTCTAGTAGTGTTAACCAAGTGTTTCGATTGCTATTGAGATAAATAGTCCGATTGCAGGTCATGCTCATCTTCATAGTATCTATTGTGCATCTAAGATAGTTTACAATATTGGCTGAGCATAGTAGAGTCTACTGATCTTTCTAGTGCAAGTGATGAAGATATTAGTGTTAAACAAGCTCAGTAGTGTTAACCAAGTGAATATATTGTTGACTAAGCATCATAGTGTTAATCGAGTGTTTTATTATTTATTGATTTTCTTAGTGTTCACCAAGTCATACAGTGTTGACCAAGTTCTTGCTACTCAAATTGATTAGTATAGATTGAGCTTTAATGTCAACTGACTACCAGAGTCTATCGAGTGTTGATAATGTTTGTCAAGTGTTAGAACATCACAAATTTGTTTTCAAAACTCGAGTTATAACAATGAGCTAACTTTTTGAATGATGATGAATTTAGCATTGTAGCTGACACTAGTAAGTAATTAAGTGGATTGGTATATATGTAATGTATTGTATCCTATCCAAATGTAATAAAGTAAAAAGAATGTGAATAAGTAAGGAGCATATATGTGTGAATTGAAGAAGGCTACAAGTAGTATAATGTATAAAAGAGGCTTACCTATCATAGTTAAATGATCATTGCAATTCAAGTAATCTCATTTAGAAAATCAAATTTTCAGATCAAAGATCAATCACTTGTTCATCCTAATATGTGCATTAGTCAAATCCTCTAACATTGTGGACTTAACATTCTTATTCCAAATCTCCTAACAAAGTGCATACTTCACTGTATGTTTGTAAATCCTTTAATAAGGTGGACCTAATAGTCTTTATTGTTTCTAAGAGTGAAGATCACTAGAAATGGTCAATTATAAGCCTTAACATGCCAATTTTATACTACATTACTAAAGCTTTTGGGCATCATCCCCACCCCAATTTTACCTTCAATTTGGAAGGTTTCTGGGTCATCATATCTTATCTCAAAGTGATATGAATGTTTTATTGCTTTTATTATTTCATGTACATAATTAGATCAAAATAATATATGAAGGATTAACTGGTGAAGTAAGTTAAAAGTTTTATTGGTTCCTGATTCACCACTCTCCTCTCAATAACCTAGCCTATCTTACTTTTCTAACACTTCTTTATTTGGTCATTGGCTCTAATAGGCTCGCTCCATTTTGAAGCATACAACCAACCTTTGCCAACCAAATATTACCTCTAGAATCATCATCCAAATCAAGATTTTAAAAATCTCATAGACCTTGTCTTCCAATATTATCTTCTTCGCACCACTAATTTGCTAATTGTCATCTGAATAGGCTTTTAACCATAGAACTATTACTACCTTCCGAACTAATTAATTTAATCCTTTTGATTATTAATCTTCACATTGTAGTCCCATCTACAATGACATCTATTTGCCCAATATGACCATTACTTTATGAAGATACTATCCTTTTTATATATTTCCTTTAAATGATAGTCTTGGAACATTACTAATGAGAAATTGTAGCTTTGTTTTGAATTATTGTGCATCCAACCATTATTATATTGAAACAATCTCTTTATGATGTTTTTCTCATTACAATAGCAAAGTTCTCATAAGAGTGAATAAATGTATGAAATTAAGAGTTAATTTCCTTCTCATTGGATCCTCTTATTGTCATTACAATTCCAATAGTTGTCATTTTTATTTCTATATGGTGTTTTTATTACATGCTTTTAACTTGTAACCAATCGGTATGCATCATTCATTGAGCCCCACCAACCCTTGCATACTTATTTTTGTCATGTTAATCCTCCTACCATATTATTTGCACCATTTGTAAAGACTACCCCTACAAAATGAATGCCACATCAACACTTTCCATAAAATGAGGAAACTTCAACAAGAGTCAAGGTCCTTTGAATATTGGCCAGTCAACATTAATTCTCAATTATCATTCAATTTTAAAGAAATACATTTACCAAATACTATATATCTAATACTAGAATACCGATATGGTTTAGATAGGATGACCAAGCTAGAATAATCTCTAGAACCTACTCATGAAACGTAAGGGAGAGAATGTTGTACAAGTGCTCTACTACCCTACCACAAAGTTGTTAAACTTCCCTAGAATCTTCCCTAACATGAAAAATACCTAGCCCAACATTGACAAAGACTAAACAAGAAAAACTAAGAGTAGTAATGGAATTGTGTAGCAAAATAGCCTCATAAATATTCAAGTGTTAGAGAACATAGCTCAGCAAGATAGTAAAACAACCTTGTTCTAGGTTACCATTTTGGTGTCAGTCTCATTCAAATAATTTTAAAAACATAATATGATTTATCCAACATTGAGATACCTAGCCACATGCATGTATCATCATCATTGATGGATAACACTTCAAAGCCATACATCATTAGTTATATCCTCCTATGGTATTCCATAATTAATACCTCTCAAGACAATGCAAAATATGCTTAAGGAAATCAATAAATTTAAGGAAGTCAATGAATATAATAATTCCAAAATTGGTATAGCATCTCAGTTTTGCTACAATTTTAAATGTACACTCTACATAT
Source organism: Cupressus sempervirens (assembly GCA_028749045.1). Classification (NCBI taxonomy): domain Eukaryota; kingdom Viridiplantae; phylum Streptophyta; class Pinopsida; order Cupressales; family Cupressaceae; genus Cupressus; species Cupressus sempervirens. The sequence continues at coordinate 501,057,414 of CM053788.1, forward strand.
AGGAAAATATTAGACATGTTTACATTCAACATCAACATTAAATTAAGCACTACTTGTCCTTTTACAATAGATTTACTATGAGTAAATACTTAATATAATTTATAAAATAGGGTTTTACAAAAAAGTGCCTGAAAATAATCCATATTCTAAAATTTTACAATGTAAAATGCTGGCACTTAATGCATCCTATAGGTTTACATTTTATGTCATTGATATTTCTAAATAATTTTTATTAGTATGGTAAATAAAAATACCAGAAGAAATTAATAAATTACCAATAGAATTTCACTACTATAACACATAAAGAGAGGTACAATTAATATCATGCTAAATAGAGTTTCAAAAACAAATGGTTAGCATAGGTCGATAACCCCAACTTTGTGTCTATGTGTTCCATTTTTTCTTCCACAAACACCACCATAATCAATAGAATTTGGTATGTTCTCTAGTCCAAAGTTTGTGAAAGATTCTTTCCATAATGGCAAGAAAAAATAATGAAGTCCTTCAAGCAAGAAAGAGGTGGATAGAAGCCCAAAAAAATGATGCAGGAGCATCCAGAGGTATAAGGGCAATCTTGTGTCACCCAAAAAAATGTACTTAGACTTAGTTTCTATTTCATGTCTTTACATTTTTGGATACCCATTTGGCTTAAATAAAGGTTCCAACTCTCATAGTTCAACTATCAGTGCGTTTGAAAATCTTGAAAAAATAGGAGCATGTATTTGGGCCATCATTTTAGTAAACTATAAGGTGTGAATTGACCAAATGAATGTAATCATGATTTAGAGCATTCCAAAAAAAGAATCAGGTCAATAGGCCCCACGATTTGAAAGTTATTGTAGTTTTTTGGGTTTTGGAGACCTCCTAAGAATGCTTCAAAGTCAGGTTTGGGGCATTAAATGACCTCAAAAATGGTCAAAAAATGGGGGATGAGCAAAGCTAGTCTGTAGGGCTATAGAGCGCTTCGAGAGCTTTCTAAAAATGTAAACGGTTCGTCAATCGGAGCTACGGTTCAAAAGGTATGCCTCTCAAAAGTTCGGTTACCATTTTTGGATTCTTCTAGATTTGCACCGATTCTAACGCAGCTTCCAGAACCTTCTATTTCATCGGTGGATGCCTACTAGCACTTTCTAGAATGTACTCCTAGTCCTTAACCCTCTGGGCTCTATTTAAGGAGATTTCTGGCATTGTAAAAGGCAGTTCGGAGTGGAGTTTGAGAGGAGGTGCTAAAAGGAGAAATATTCTCCAAATTTATGCTATTGTAAGCCTTTAGGGCATGTTCTGAAGTTTATTTTCTCTTTACTATTTGTACTAGCTTATTTTCTCAGTTAATATAATTTCCCTTTTATGTTGTGTCCATTCTGTTCTTGGGTTGTGTCCCCATCAAAAAAAATCTAGAGCAAGCACCCCCCAAAAAAGGTTTTTATTCTTCTTCTCAAAAATACCTCTCCCACTCCAATAAAAACATTTTTTAACTGCTTGCCCCTTTTTAATCCCACTAATAATCTTTTACTAACCCAAAGAAGATGGAGAGAATAGATGATCCTCCATTTTTAATGCTTACAATTTGGAATTAATTTCATGTAATAATTTCTATAAGGAGTAATTTTATTTTGATGAATCCATGTGGCAACATGGATAATGATTAATTCAAAAATGGAAAATAGCTTGTGACATCCTTCCTTGCTAAGAAAGTGCATCGTCTCGATGCAAAGATATATAAGAAATAGAAAGCATACAATATTCAAGAACTCAAATCAGTAGGATCAAAGTTCAACATTCATTTTTCACAATAATGCATGCAATCACATTAAATTATATTAAATTTTTTACTTTCATCTACTCTAATAAGATCAACTTTTCATTTCCTTAAATGAAATCTATATTTTGATTGAATGCTTTCTAATAGGTTCTATAGATAATCTCATGGGAATAGTCTTTTCAAGAAAATATTAATAGATCTTTTATATAAGCACATGTATAAGAAATCATTTCGAGATCATTTTCTATATGTGAGTGTGTGAATTCTACTACCATTCTATGATTTTACAAGGTTAGGCTACCTCTCTCTGACAATATTCCCCCTTTCTAATGATCTATCATTCCCTCTTTAGTATTACATGAACAACGCCAAATGACAGTCCATCATTTATCATAAATCAATCAATTTTTCAATGAAATACAAAATCAAAATACATTCTTATCTAATTGATTCTTAAAATTAAGTAATGGGTATGTGTAGGATCATGGTCAACCAAACTATGCTCTTAAGTGGCAATAAAAAATTAGAAAATCAAGGTTATGTCAACTTGACATGCAATTTTCTACTTGTTATTAACTTTATATCAAAAATTTGAGAGAAAGAAATCTCTAAAAAATTGAATCTAGTTTCAAAACTACTAGGACTTATCTCAAAAAAAAAAAAATTTGATTGGTCAAAATTTTGAATTTTAATGCAATATTACAAAAATTTCAAAACAAAAATAAGAGGTAAACGTATGTCTGACCACCTTAATCAAAATCAAATGATAATATTTTTAAATAATATTCTAGATATAAGTAGTAGACTCATGTCTAGATGTGACATATATTTTTAGGTATTTTTATTCTAAATAAATAATAAATAATTAATTTTTGACTTTAGTATTTTTGGAATAAAAAAACTCTCATGTTTGACCACCTTAACTAATTCAAAACTCTGCAAAATTCAAATTTTCATTTTTTTTCCTTATAGTAGAAGAAACATAGAATATGATGCATCTTTTGGATTTAAAGAATGTTGTACCATTTGAGAGTTATAGTTTTTTTCAAGTAGTGTGTCAGTCAACACTTTATATGTAACTGGATTAGAAAATAAGTAATAATTACTTACTAAACTCATAATCTAACAAACCTTACATTTATGGAAAGATAAGAACATTCTTAAGAAACCCTTTTCATGTCATCAAATTTTGATGAAAAAAAGTCGTCAGCTACATGTTTGAAGTAAAAATCACATAAAAATAGGCTAAAAGCACATTTTAAGGATGTTTTTAAAGTTGACCATATAGGTTTGGTATCAAAAGATATAGTGGACCTTATAAAGATATTAATTGTTTTCATTTAGTATTAGGGTGGGTGGGAAAAAAGTTGCAATAGATTTTGAAATGGTTTGAGATATTTTAGAACTACAAATTATTCAGATTGCCACTTTTTGGAACATCATGATCCTGCACATACCCTAACATATTACCTTAAAATCACATGATATCACACACATGCCTATGCTCACTTATCATACCTTGGCATCTCTAGGATTTGACCCCACTAGTAGGTACTTCATATCCACATCCTACCATGCTTATACATATACTCTCACAATACCTTTAGCTCATTCACAATATTAGTATCTCGAAGAGATCATTTCAAATATTAGGAGTCAAAAATTTTTGATTAACTTTATGACTTCTTAACTAATTTTTTAATCACATCTTGATCATGAGTAACATAAATAATCAACCATAAAATCTATGTGTACCATATGTACCATACATACCATCTAAAATGTGGTGCTTGTTAATTGAGTAATCATCCACATCAATAGGTCAATGTCCACAAAACATAGACAAGTAATGCGATCCCATTACATCTAGTTCATCATCATTTGATTCATCATGAAATATAATTAAATGTACATATAACATCATCTATGTAATAATTAACATTTATTCATCATTATACATCTAAATGCTTGCAAAATTTGATATCCAAATGTATTTACATCATAATGCATCATTTAGTTAAAAATTAACAACATATATCCATAAAATATCATAAGTAAATAAATGATATAAAGGCCACATGGTCAAATGTATCAAGAAACATTGACCCAAATTTCTTCATTATTAGATAATAAAGCCAAATGCCAATCAAACATATTGACCAAATGTGACATAATGACCAAGTCTATATCTAACAACATATCAACTAGGAGTCAAAAATAGATAATTCAAGACAACCAAATGATTCATCAACCAAGTTGACTAAATAAAATGAGTCAATGATTTTTTATAAAGTAGAAGTCACATACGTTGTGAATCATCACACACACACACACACACACACACACACACACACATATACATATATACATATATATATATATATATATATATATATATATATATATATATATATATATATATATATATATATGTATATATGTATATGTATATATACATATATACATATATTTATGTATATATGTATATATACATATATACATATATTTATGTATATATGTATATATACATAAATATATGTATATATGTATATATACATATACATATATACATATATATATATATGTATATATGTATATGTATATATTTGTATATATGTATATGTATATACATATATATATATATATATACGTATACATATATACATATATACATACACATATATATATATATATGTATATATGTATACGTATATATATATATATGTATATACGTATACATATATATATACATATACATATATACATATATATATATATATACATATATATGTATATATATATATATGTATATACATACATACATACATACATACATACATACATACATACATACATATATATAAGAAGGATCTATACATACCCTTTTGCATTATCATAGGAAGACCACATTTCCATATACTTGCCATATAGGCCAAAAATTCAATTCAAGTCAACCAAAAGTTGACTACACATAGTTGAATCAACAAGTAGATAAAATATCTTCCAATTAATTATGAAACTTCATTCTAGTTTCTAACTTACATGTTTAAATGATAGGTGCAATAATAGTTACATTTCATATACCAATTATCGACCAAATTATTGAACACAACATATCATGGATCATCACATGAATATTCCATAATGAAAATATTAGAAGATGTTGATCTACATGTCCAAATTTATTCTATAGTCTGTAAGAACCATGTCCTACTAAGAAATTACCACATCATCAATTCCAAGAATACATAAATAAGTAAGCAAAACTGTAGTTGAATAGTCAACAACTATTTCATTCACCACATTCATAAGTTATGAAATTATTATTGACTTAAGAAGGTAACACATGAAATTATCTACGGATGTAGACTTATGCATCTTGAATCCATCAGAATACATGATATAATAAATATGTAGTGAAGTATAATATAAAGAATTGGATCATACCTCAGTGGACATCATAGAAATTATCAGCCTACACGTCAAACATGGAACAATCTACACATCATACAAGTGCAATACCATCTAGCATATGACATGCACCGTTAAGTAAATCATCTAGTTATGCTCACCAATCACCTATAAGGATTAGTAAATCCAATTTTTTAAATCAATTTAGTGAACTAAGCCCTCAATCCCATCTCATCACCATAGTGTTCTTAAACAACATATAAGCACAAGTTGTGATGTATGGCCTTCAATCCATTCAATCATCACATAAAATATGGTTGGTGTGCTTTCCTGCACAACTATGAAGCCTTAAACACTTCCATGCGATTCTACCTAACACGTAGAATTCCCATCCTTGCAAAGCCCAAATATTACAAAATGCCTTTGAGATCCTACCTAATATATATAATTCACAATCTTGCAATTACCTCACAATAAAATAGATACTTTATTTGAAATCCTACCTAACATGTAGAATTCCCAACTGAGCAGTGCCCAATATTGCAAAAAGAAGTAGGTATCTAGTGTAGCCTTGAAACATACTACTTCACACATATGCCCAAGTAGCCCTAATCATGAATGTGGTAGGGAAATGAAACATGGGCAAGCATATCAAATAAACATATGCGCATATCTTTGGCCAAAATATTTTTTTGTACCAGTGTTACACCAGTAGGCAGAGTAAAAAATGAAAGCATCACTTCTACCCCTCCCTATCTATCCACATTTAGCACCCACACTAGAAGGTAAGCTTTCCAAAGTAAATTAAAAATTAAAAATTACAAAAAGAAAATTAAAAATCAAGCCAGCTCGTCATCACATCAAAGTTCATGAAAACTGAACATAATCAAATCAAAACCCAATTCACATAAAGCACAATGACTCTCACTTGTCACCAAGAGGGAGTAGATGTTCAACAACAATTTGCATCTAAGGACTACTAAAAACATAACCAAACTTCACATGCTTCACATGTAATTTATCTCAATAATCACACATTTCTAAATGTATAATGGAACATGGAATACTTTTGCAAACAAAATCCATGTTCTTCCTACCTATCATACTAGGTTACTCAATGAACCACATGAATTAGGCATAAAAATTGATTTTTGCACCACATTTGTATCACATGCTATTTACACAATAAAAGAGATTTTTCTTTTCTATTACACACCAAGTCTTTATTTGTTAGGAACTCATAGCCTAGTGCAAAATTCAACCATAATTAGACTATCTTAATAGTTAATAGAAATTTCACACCATTAGTGCATCACACGTGCAAATAAAAACTTACTTCAAGTATAATACAACAATATTCATATTATACCATCACATAATTTAAATCAAAATATAATTATAACCATTTGAGAAAAACAAATTACCAATCACTTTGGAAATTTTACACTTTGATAATATTCAAAGGAATGCAATATCAACTCAAAATCTTGACATATATAAGGAGCATCTTGTCCTTTTATGTCAAAGTAATCATAAATAGAAGACACACCATGCAAACCATGTCATAGATTCATATAAAATAAATTAAGCTAGTCAACTTATAATTGTGTGTCTAGCATAGTGAACTCAAGGCCCATGTGTGGAACCAAGACCTTTGATACCATATGTAAAGAATGCCCCTACAAAACCAATTGTAAGAATTTTCCTAAGGGTAAAATTCACCCAAGAACTAAGAACTCAAACACAAGCACAACATAGACCAAAGTAGACAAAGTATGATCAGAATAACAATGTATTCAATACTTGATGCTAAGAGTACACTAGGAGTGCCTGAATATAAAGGCTATAGGAGAGCTTCTAGAATGCATAGAAGTTAGCACCATGATGTGTCACACAACCAAGCACATGTCCACCAGATATGGATTATCCTCCATTAAGCACATAAGTGAGTGTGGTGATGAGAGGATAAGCCTACAAGGGTGGGACACGCAAAATAGTGTTGTAGACACCATGTGCTCAAATAGAGGTCTATACTCCTATGTTGTCAACATGAAAACTCACATGGTTGCACAAACTCCTAAGTGTCTCATAAATAAAAATAATAAAATAATGCAATATAATTAAATAATGCATTAACCTAAGTAAACTTAAGTAAGTGTAAATAGTAAAGTACGTATTTACACCAACACCTCCCCTTAAGTGCAACTTAGGGGAATGCCCTTAAGCTTACGATCTAGGATGAAGATGCATAATGGGTCCCGGCTACTAGGCCATGTAAGGTACCCATGTACATAATGAAAATGCAATCTCCCATAAAGCGGGGAAAGAGGGAAAACCTCATGGGAAAAACCCTCCCCCAAAAAGAGAGATGAAAAAGGATGCATCAATGGATGGAGTAATCAAGACCCCCCCATGACAACATACATCCAGTATATACAAAAGAGAATGAAGGAAGGAAGAGAGACAGAATAGGCTCCCCCCCCAAAAGAAGAATGCCAATAGGTGAAAGTGCCCCCAATGAAGAAGCTGGTCCAAGAATGCAGAAAGGTGTTCCTCCCCTTAGGAAGAAATAATGCCCAAGGTACTGTCCTGAAGATGTATGCTGGCCCTAAAACCTACTCAAGTATCCCTGTACTAATGTTGAAGTTCACCCCTTCCAACTATGCTGAAAAGAACGAATGCAAATCTGGCAAGGATGTCTGTTGAACCTATTCCACTAAACCATCTGTCTCCTCTATTGACAAAGAGTCCTCCACTATTTTTTGTTCATAAGGATCCATAATCATGCCAACCTGTGAAGATTGATCATGTAGAGAATGGACATGAGGGTCAGAGTGAGACCTCGCAACAACTATAGAAGAATCATCATCAATGAGAAGATGTGTGTCCACAAGTCTGTCTCCCAAGTCAAATGAAGCTGGAGCTGGAAGACAAGATGTACCATGCTGAGATGGACCTTTCACTGTGGTAATATAAGCATGTGGACTGGACTGATGTGACCTCTCACTGCAACTGTCGACAGAAACCCACATATCTGAACCTATTGAAGCACTATCACATGTGTCACTATCAGTTTCCATTGTGTATGAAGTGCAGAGAGGAGTAGAGGACAAGCTTGGTGAACTTTCCTCAAAGTGAACATCCTTCTCCACAAAAATCTCATGTGTCTTTGGATCTAGAAGTCTATATGCCTTCACATTGTCTTCATAACCAATAAAGGTACAAGGCCTAGGTGTCGATGCCTTGCAACTCCTAGAAGATAGGTTAGCCCATGCTGGACAACCTAAGGCTCTAAGGTGACTCACAACTAGTTTTCTGCCTCAAAAGGAGTCTTGCCATCTAAGGCTGGATGAGGAGACTATTAATTATGTGAGTAGCACTGCTAATGGCTTCAACTTCAAGTGTGGGACTGAGAGACTTGGCCTTTATCATGCAACTTGCTATGGTCTTGAGAGTCCTAATCCTTATACCTACTCTGCAACATCTATCTTGTGTGGATTGAATGCTAGTGAGTTTTGAAGATCAATCTCCTCAATTCTGCAAAAGTTCTTAAGTTTCCTGTCAACATATCTATTCTCATTGTCCACCCTTAGTGCTTTGATGGCTTTCCTTGACTTGTGTTCAACATGAGTCTTGAAGTCTTGAAGTTTATGAACCACTTCATTCTTATGATGAAGGAAGAAGACCCAAGTGAATCTTGAAAAGTCATCAACAAATGCGAGTATGTAGTGGCCTTGGCTGACTAAAGTCACTGCAAATGGTCTTGCTAAAACCATGTGAACTAGCTGAAAAACAATTGGAGCTCGAGAAGACTTCCCTTTATCATACTTCTCCTTGAGATGCATATCCACTGAACAAGATGAACACTCCCCCTTAGAAAAGCTGATGTTGGGTAGACCTTTGACCATGTGTTGTGAGCAAAGTTTTTGAAGGGAGTGGAAGTCAAGGTGACCAAACCGCTCATGCCATAAGTTGATGTTTAAATTAGAGTGACTTAACAAGGCTTGGGAAGGACTCTTAGGCACAAAATGGGAGAAGGAATAAAGCCTCCTGTCATCATTGACTTTCCCAACTACTACTAATGAATCATCTTTGAGACTTCGCACCATCACTGAATCGGGAAGGAACTCAACCTTATGACCTTTACCCTTTGAAGAGGTTGGAGTAGAATCCTTGGAAGTACCTGGCACTTGAATCTTATTCTTCTTGAGTAGATTTTCTAACTCATCGATTCTTTTTGTTTTGCAATGATGCTCATCATGATTTGGCTTTTGGAAATATGCACAAAAGAGTTTGTCCTTCTTTTCATTAGTTCCTTTCTTATTTGAAGAAGAACCACCTTGTTGAGAGGAGTCATGTTGTGTCTCAGATTGTGTTTTCTGCTTCCACTGCTTCTTGTTGTTGTTGCTTTTTCCCCCTTGACTAGATTTATGATCATCACTAGCCACTAAGGCTTTGGTCTTAGATAACTTGAGAAGTCCAAAATCCACCAAGTGAGATTGTTCAACAATCAACATGTCTGTAAATCCATCAAAGGAAGGTTTTTGGTAAGCAGATCCCATGGTTAACCTGTGAGTATTAAAACTTGAAACAAAGTTGGCGTACACAGAAGGTAGCTTCTTCAGGATGTGATGTATCAACCTATCATCCTTCATAGGATTTCCATAGTCATTAAGAAGTGCCCTATACTCATTGACTTTGATGATATAATCCTAAATTGTGTCATAATTTTTTGGATCTAAGAGAAGTAGATCATCCTCAATCTGAAATCCCTTTCCTTCATCCACTTTACCATACAACTATTCAAGTTTATCCCAAGCTTCCTTAGATTCTGAACAATTTTTAATGTGAAAGAGAAGATCCCCATGTACACAACTCCTGATAACACCTAAAGCTTGTTGGTCTTGTCTTCTCCATTCAATGAATTCCTTAGCATCAGTAGGTTGGGTAATTGTACCATCAACATACAAACTATATCCTTTTTCCATTAATCTACTCTATCCAATATCTTTCCATGTAGAATAGTTGCGTGAAGTTAAAGGATGACATTTGAAACCCATGATGTAGAAATGAAAGAGCACAATAGAGAGACACAAAAAACACAGTACAGACACTCCCTTTTCACTCAATCAAAAGACCCCCCCAAAAAGATGCTTTGGCACTTTATAAGTAGTGCATTTATAATGGGCCACCTGTCAAAATAAACAAAGTGGACTTTCTGATTTGGCTGTTACAACTACCTTATGAGGCTTAAATCTGTCAGTTAAGCACTGTAGCTTAGATGTACAACAATTGTGAAAAAGAATGAAAGCTTACAATGCCAAAGAAGGCCTAATTCTGAAAGTGAGAAATTTGTCCACACAACCCCAGACTTTGACTTCAAATCTAGAAAGTAGACAAAAAAATATGCACTTTCAAAAAAAATAGAACATGTAAAGGTGATCAAATGTGCCCGTACGGAGATTCTGAAGTTGCAAAGGGCAGGATTATGCAAGTACAGTCACCAAAAAATGCAAATTTTGCAAAATCTGTGTACCAAAACCAAAAAACAACACTACCACTTCAAAATTCAAAAAAATTTACCTAATTTCAAAAAAAATTACACTTGAATCGGAGTTTGGATGTCCAAGTTACGAGCTCGCAAAGTCAAGCTGCCAAATTGAAAAGCAATATGGAGAGGGGTCAGGAGGAGAAATTGTGAAGTTAAATTTGATGGTCAAACAATCATCAAATTAGTTCAAAAATGCCTAGAAATGACGTTTAGACGGGCGTCAAATTTAAGACAGTGAAAAGATGATGTCCATACAATCTCAACCCCTAGATGATGTCAGTGTGATGTCATCTATATGGATTGCATGAAAAATGCACAGAGTGTACGGATAGGACCAGCATGGCAACGTGATAGTTCGTATGGACCGCTTGTGTGTAGTGCTGACATGGACGCCGTGTCACTACTGAGTTGGCTGCTGACATGCAAGCACGTTGGATCTAACTAGCGAATGTTTGGGTGTCGCATAGCCCAGGCTAGGTGAATCTGATATCACCATGTGGCAAAGGAGGGTAGGGTTTCTATGGTCGTCAAAAGCCCTTTTTTGCTGCCAGAACTCCTTAATTCTGTTGTCGGAGACCATGGGTTTAGTCTGACATTTGATGGGAGTATGTGGTCTGCGCTATTTATAAACAAACTGTCGCAGACTTTTAAATCAGAATGTGGTGCCGGTTGAGAGGGATCTCGCTAGTCGGTTGGTAAAGGTTAGAATGTATGTGGCTGACCGATGGAATATAGATGCCTGCAGAATTAATAATAATAAAAACTTGTCAATAAATATATCTACCAAAAATAGCAGGTTGGGGGTTGATAGCCCAGTTCTGCTAAAAAAATTTCTCTGACCTTGAAAAATTCCATTTTTTTTTTTTTAACATCAAATAATTGCAGAGAAGAGATAATATTCAAATCTAAAAAATAAATCCAATAGATTTGAAAATAATCATACTCATACCCATACCGCAAATCGGGGCCACCGAGTTTCGATTTGCAAAAAAAAATGGCCTCACAGTCGACTTTGGGCCAAGGTAGGCATGCTTATAGTCGATTTTCATTGGTTCAATGTTCTGGATGCAATGGCGAGGTCAGATCTAATGCTGGACGCTCCCAATTTCTGCAGCACTCCAAATTTAGGTTGAGGTGATGAAGCAAGCAAGAGGTCTTGAATGACTTGTGATGAGAAAGTCTTCAAGCTCTGATACTATGTAAGAATTTTCCTAAGGGAAAAATTCACCCAAGAACTAAGAACTCAAACACAAGCACAACGTAGACCAAAGTAGACAAAGTATGATTAGAATAACAATGTATTCAATACTTGATGCTAAGAGTACACTAGGAGTGCCTGAATATAAAGGCTATAGGAGAGCTTCTAGAATGCATAGAAGTTAGCACCATGATCTGTCACACAACCAAGCACATGTCCACCAGATATGGATTATCCTCCATTAAGCATGGAAGTAAGTGTGATGATGAGAGGATAAGCCTACAAGGGTGGGACATGCAAAATAGTGTTGTAGACACCATGTGCTCAAATAGAGGTGCGTACTCCTATGTTGTCAACATGACAAATCACAAGGTTGCAAAAACTCTTAAGTGTCTCATAAATAAAAATAATAAGATAATGCATTAACCTAAGTAAACTTAAGTAAGTGTAAATAGTAAAGTACATATTTACACTAACGCCAATGCTACATCAACGTTCTCCATAAAATGAGGAAAATTCAATGAGAGTCAAGGTGGAATTTGAATATTGACCAATCAAAATTAATTCTCAATTATCATTAAATTTTAAAGAACTACATTTACCTGATACTAGATTCCATAATACTGAGATGGTTTAAACAAGATGAGCAAGCTGAGATAAGCTCCAGAACCTACTCAAGAAACATAAGGGTGAGAATATTCTACAAGTGCTTTACCACCCTACAACAAAGCTGTTAAACTTCCCAAGAATTTTTCTTGACATGAAAGATACCTAGCTCAATATTGAGGAAGATTAAACAAACAAAACTAAGAGTAGTAATGGAATTGTGTAGTAAAATAGCCTCATAAATATTCAAGTGTCAGAAAACATAGTTCAACAAGATAGTAAGACAACCTTATTCTAGGTTAACATTTTGGTGTGAGTCTCATCTCAAACACTTTTAAAAACATAATATGATTTATCCAACATCAAGATACCTAGCCACATGCATGTATCATCATCATAAATAGATAACACTTCAAAGCCATACATCATTAGTTATATCCTCCTATTGTATTCCATAATTAACCCATCTCAAGACAATGCAAAAGATGCATAAGGAAGTCAATGAATATATCAATTGCAAAATTGGTATTGCATCTCAATTTCATTAACATTTTAAATGCACTATCTACATATAGGCAGATATTAGACATGTTTGCATTCAACATCAACAATAAATGAACCACTATTCATCCTTTTACAATAGATTTACTATGAGTAAATACTTAAGATAATTTATAAAATAGTGTTTTAAAAAAAATTGCTTGAAAATAATCCATATTCTAAACTTTTAGATTGCAAAATGCTGGCACTCAATACTTCCTTCTATAGGTTTAGATCTTCAGTCATCGATATTTCTAAATATTTTTTATTAGTATAATAAATAAAAGTAGTAGAATAAATAAATAAATTCCCAATAGAATTTCACTTTTGTAACCTATAAAGAGAGGTTCAAAAACAAATGGTTAGCATGGATCAATAACCCCAATAGAGTGAGAAATAAAAACAAAAATTAATGAATGATTCTTTAGCATTCATTCACAGAATTCTAATGCTAGAAACAATGAGGAGCTACAAAACAATAGCTTGCTTCTCAAACATCCTAATGTTCAATGTCCAATCTACTACCTATAAAGCATAGAATGCACAATAGTTCATGAGGTAATGGATGAGTATTGATAAGATTATTGCTACCTTTCAATATTTAAAGTTTCCAACTAAAAGTAGATTGGATAGGGTGTATGGGGATAGTTCTTCTATTTCTTTCCTACAACAAAATAGTCATGCTTCGGTCCAAGTTGTTCCATATTCTCTCTTTGATCATTCACCTATCCATACTTGCTGTAGGGTAGAAGCTTTGAGCAATTCTCTAGTTTCTAAGAGGACTAATGGTTCTTTCAAGCTTAATTTTTCACTACTCGAGGATCCTGATAATGTTGAGGCCATAGTCATGGTTATAGAGATTCTTAGAATTAGTAATCATTTGTTTGATCCTATTGATCTCTGGAATTTAAAAGTGGAGACTTGGAAAAATCTTCTTCAATTAATTGGTAATAAGTTAGCCATGGATAGGAATCAAGAGGAATCTTTGTGGCAAAATAAGTTGATTCGACCAAAAAAAGAGTTACAAGAAATAGGGCAAAGTGAGGAATTGAAATTACAAATGGCAAGCATTAAGCATCATTTGAGTTGTATACAGAGATACAAGATTCAAGGTAGAGGATTAGAGCCAAGATTAATTGGATTGATGAAGGAGATAAAGGATCGAGGGTACTTTTTTAACATTATTAAGGCTAAACACAAAAGATAACTTATTAGTGATATTCTTGTTGGGGATAGAATTTCAAATGACCCTAAGGAGATTCAGAATGCTTTTTATAGTTTTTATAGCAACTTATTTTCTTCAAAGATGACTCCAGAAAGTAGAATAGTGATAAAAGATTTCTTTAAACTCATTTTTGTTAGAGTTTCAGAAGAGGAGCACACTAATCTTAGTAAGGAGATCTCAGTGGGGGAAATTGATGCTATTATTGATTCCTTTCCTCATGGAAAGTCTCCTGGCTTGGATGGCTTCTCGGCTGAGTTCTATAAGAAAAATAAAAGTTGTATTTTCCTTGAGTTGTTGGGTGTGTATGAAGAGGATTTTAAGAAGGGGTCATTAGGGGGCTCCATTAATAAAGGAGTTATTAAGCTTTTTCCTAAAGTGGGGGATAAGTCTCTAGTTAAGAATTGGAGACCCATAACTTTGTTAAACCTGCCTTATAAAATTCTTGCTAAAGTGCTTTCTAGAAGAATTTCTTTATTACTAAATAAGTTTGTGTCACAGACAAAACTAGTTTTATCCAAGGAAGGTATATCCTAGAGAATTTTATCACTAGTTGGGAGGCCATGAATTGGGCTAAAAATGATGGGCAAGATGTTTTCATGATTCTATTAGATTTTGAGAAAGCCTATGATAGGATTGAGTGGGGATTTGTAACATGTATATTTAAAGCATTTGGCTTTCTAGAAACCTACTACAAGTGGATTAATTTTCTATTTAAGGATACTAACTAGTATTCTCATAGATGTGAATGGATGCATGTCAGAATGTATTCTGTTGGAGAGGTCGATTAGACAAGGCTGCCCAATTGCCCCTTTATTGTTTGTAATTGCAGAAAATGCTTTGTTTTTCATTCTAAGGGCAAAATATTTATGTCCTCTACTAAAAGGCATCTCCTTGCCTAATAGAGAGGTGTTGCTTAATGTTCAGTTTGCAGATGAAACTTCTTTGTTCCTAGGGCTTTCAGAGGAGAATTTTGAAAATTCTTATAAAAGGATTAATTTCTTTTATATGGCCTTTGGGTCCAAGATTTCACCTTCAAAATCCAATGTGTTGGGTTGGTCTATTGATCCTCTAGATTGGTTGGTTAGCAAGGGTTGGCACTAGTCTAGACATAAGCATATTGTTAGATACTTGGGTATCCCCTTCTTAGTTGACATGACCCAATCCTTGTCTTTTGATGGTAGATTGCAAGTGGTGCAGAACGTTTTTTGTTCTCATCATATTTTTTTTGCCTCAGCCTGGATGTTTCTTAACTCTCATGTGAACATGCTAGAAAGGATTCTATGAGATTTTCTTTGGTTAGATGGAAAAGGGAACAAGAAGAGACATTGTGTTAAGTGGGAATTGTGTTGTCAAGTAAAAAGTCAGGGAGGTTTGGGGTTGAAGGATATTAAAGCCCAAGGTATGGTTCTTGCATCCAAATGGGTATTGAAAGAATTATGGGGAGATGAGACATGGAAAATTATTACTAGGAATAACCTTTTGAAGTTTGTTATTAGGAAAGCCAAGCATTGGGAGGATGTTCTAGTGATTGACATTGTTTTAGGGGAGTCTAAGATGAGACTGTTTGGGTAAAAACAAATTCAAACTTTTTGGAAGGCTTGGATTCAAGTGAGGAAGTTTATACAGGAAAGAGAAGCTAGAGGAGGACCTCCTCATTTCCTTGTGAGGGATAGATCCATTTGGTGGGGGCTTTTGTATAATAATAAAGCTTTGGCCCTTACTCAGAGCTGTTTTACCAAAGCTTGGAACTTGAAGGGGATTTCATTGATTCAGGATATCTTGATAGGTGGGAGGTTAGGGGTGTGGGATAAGTTAAAAGGCTGATTTAATATTCCTAATACACAAAAAAAGACTTTCACTTTGATTAAGAAAGCGATCAAATTTAAAAGCCCTTGTGATATTATTCACTCAAAGGTCTTTCTTGATAAAATTAAATGGGTTGATGGTTTTTTGTTGAAAGAAACTACTACTAAAGAGCTATATTTGCGTATGAAAAATGAGTCTTCTCTCATTGCTAGAGTGATCTAGTGCTGGAGGCAAATTAACCCATTGTCTGATTGGTCTTTCTTTTTTGATTTTCTTTGGAAGGGTAAAGCTGAACCTAAAATGCTTTGTTTTAAATGGTTGTTGTTACAAAAGTTAGTTGTGGGTCAAGTACTTTCTTCTATTGGTTTATCCCCTATGTCTTGTAGTTTGTGTAATGTGACTGAATCTTTTGAACATTTATTTTTTGATTGTGTTTATGCCCATAAGTTGTGGTCTATTTTTTTGGGTTCCTTTAGTGTATGGAATTGTGCTAGTAGTTTCTCTTGGAGTGAAATTCTTGCTGGATATGTAGATAATTTTGATTCTAAACTTAACACCTTTTGGTTTGCTCTTTCTACTGAGATTTTATGGACTCTTTTGAAGGACAAGAACAAAGAAATCTTTTAGGAAGAGAGAAGGGTACTTATTCAGTTTAATTTTAAACTCACCCATTCTCACATCATGTCTCAAGTTGCTTTGGTGCTACCTATCTCCAGTAATGACTTCATAGTACTTATGTGAGAATGCCACTTGTTTATCAACAAGGATAATGTGTATTCAGTAAACTATATTTTTGATTACCAAACTTTCTTAGCCCCTGTAGAGGCAACAGAGTTAAACAATGTAAGTAATGTGTTGCAAGGATATAATGCAACCAGTCAAGAGGAGGCTACTACAGATGTGATTCAAAATCCTAATGAATTTCCAGGGGTTCAACTCAATCTTGATAGCCAGAATGATGGTTGGAGCTAGCTTGTTCCTTTGGTTTGATTTTTGTTTTGATAAATATATATAAAGATGTAATCAATGTATGTAATTGTGAAAGCTAACAATACTTCGATCTTTTAAGTTTTGTTTTCACTCCCCAAATTTTTTGTAATTGTATATGTATTTGGGGGTGTGATATGATCTGTGTTTTATCTTGGACTCTTGATTATACTTGTAAATATTTAAACTATCTTAATAGAAAAAAAGTTTCCAACTAAAAAGAATAAATTTGTCTAGAACCCTAGGCACAATGAGCTAAATTCAAAGGGTTTCTTTCTTAAGTATATTAAATAAAATATGTACAATTATGCCCAATTTTAGAAGTTGGTAAGCATATTCTATTATCATCATCTCAAATAATATGTAACACCATGAAATATTGACCAAACTACTTCGAGCAATCAAATAAACATACAATCTCATATTCCTTAAAAATTATATGGGTTCCAAAGTATATAACTTTCAACATACTAACTCCATTTCATTCCAAAACACTATGGCTTCTAGAACAAGTAATAATCAACATATATATCCTAATTCATGCCAAAAATCCATTCAGTATAGCCTAGCTAATTCAATATTTGATATTTCCTATTAATCATTTGATTTTATTGTGTGAAATAATTTAGTTGTGAGAAGTAGGGATCCTTTACAATCATCTTCTACTTGATGATAAATAGATTGTCTCACCTCAAAGTTTAAGAGGAATAAGATTATTAACATAAATTTTTCAAGGGTAACTATGCATTAACCTCACAAAACAAGCCTAGAATAAAGTCAAATCTCTAGAGTTAAAATATAGTTATAGAAACAAGAAAAATGTTAGAGAGCTTCTAGTTATCAATTAGGCTATGGTATATATATATATTTTTAAAGAAATTTTTTTTTCTAGAACAAGCAACAAGATTTGACTAAAAGGAGATGTTAATGGATATGGTTGTGGAATAGGCATTGAATACACATTGGATATACAACCAACACCCTTGGTATCAAGAAAACATGATCCAAACATAATTACAAGAAGAATGGTGGTGGAAAGAACAGAAAGATTTGTTAGGATTGTTCACAAAAGCTTTGCAAACATGATCAATAACTAACTCAAGCCATTCCTCAATTTTTTAGCTTTGTGGAAGAATTAATATAAAGATAGGTTTTCCAATAAACTATTCATAGCTGACCACAAATAATTTTTTTGTGAAATGTTGCATAACATTTTTCTTACAGAATGAGTTTAAGACAACCACAACATAGTGTTTCTCCCACATTTTTGATCAAGGGTTATAACTTAAGATTTACATCAAGATTTTAACTATTTCCTACCATTAAAACAAGGATTTAATTATTCTAACAAATAAATAACTAGCTAGAACCACACATAAAAGAAAAATTCTATTACTAATTAGCCATTCCATCAACTGAGGACTATAAATGACAGGAATGAATATGATAACTTAGAAATATTGCTATTGTCAGTATCTCTCTAGATCAATTTCCTCATAATCCATTCTCCTATCTTCCAGCTGCTGCCCCTCAACTACAAGTTTGTTTCCATTGTGTCATTTTTTTTACCTTCCTTCTCCAACTCTATGTCTGTGTGTTCTTTATTTTCTCCCCCAAGCACCACCATAATCAATAGAATTTGGTATGTTCTTTGGTTCAAAGCTTATCAAAAATTCTTCCCACAATGGTGAGCAATGGTAATGAAGTCCTCTGAGAAAGAAAGAAGCAGATGGAAGCCACAAAAAATCCACAACAAGCACCCTTCAAAAAAGTTTGTTAGTCTTCTCAAAAATAGCTCTCCCATTCCATTAAAAATATTATGTAACCGCTTGCCCCATTTGAATCCCAATAACCATCTTTTAATAACCCAAAGAAGATGGAGAGAATAATTGATCCTCCATTTTTAACACTTACGTTTCAGAATTAATTTCATGGAATAATTTTTATAGGGAGTAATTTTTTTTTTTATGAATCCATGTAGCGATGTGGATAATTATTAATTTAGAAATGGGAAAATAGGTTCTGACACCATTGATCATTTTTTATTTACACATCATTTCTTTTAAATTGAAAGACCATGCTTCATCAAATGAGAGTGCTTAGTTTAGATATATATTTCTATTTTATGCTTCCACATTTCATCTCTCTGCTCTATGCCTATAAAAAAAATCACTATCTATGCATTCCAAACACTAACAACAAACACGTGTTTCATAGCACAAACCATACAAAGGAAGAGCAATAAATAGACAATAACAAATCCTCTAACTATTACAAGCATCTTTGTTTTCATTTGTGTGCATTGTTTAGATAGGGCTTTTAAGTTCTCAAGACAAGTGAAAACATGCTTAAACATTCCTACAACATTAAATAATCCTTTGACATTTTCTTCTTATGAAATCCTTTCCTTTTTTTTACTTTAGAGACACACTGTTATGAGTTACATGGATGGAGAGCAGTGCAAAGATATGACTGGTCACAAAACTCCCTATCTATTTGCACTTTTCTTCTATATTCTTATTGTTTCAAATATTAGTTAAATGGCCAATGATTCTAGCCTTCTTATGATCCCACTCATATTTTGAAAATAGTATAATCAATAGAGCACCGAGATTTTTATGAATTAATGGACAAAGTAAAGGAAAAAAGAGAATTTCATATGATGGTAAATGAGCAGCTCAATAATTGTAGGAACAAAGATCTTATGAACATAGAAAGCTTCATTAGAAGAGCTAGAATTCACCCTCATTTCTACATATACAAAATACAATTTTATTAGGATATCCACAAGCTTTGTCATTTTTTTTTTTGCATATGTATCTATGTTAAATTTATGATTTTTAGATTGTTAATTTTCAAATGATAACCAAAAACCTGCAACATTGTTGTTGAAAAAAATTTGTTGATGTGTCTATTTATGTGGATATTTGATGCAAATGATTGTTGATATTAGGCCTCTTTGATGATTTTAGGTAAAAAATTCTCTAGAAATACAATCACCCACCAAATTCAAGCAAATTTACTGAAAAATCATTTTTGTTGAGTGATGGTTGACATGAATTTTTTTCACACAAGAGATTGATGTGGAACTCACTAATCTAGAAACCTCACTACTGGCTAGACTACTATAACATAACTTCCCCATTGTAAGCCCCTCCCAAATAACTTCCCTACTATTAGAAATTAGTTGCAAGTGATGAAAATCTCACTGACAAGATTGATATTGAAAGTGTAGAAACCCACAACAGCTCTAATAGACCTTGTGAAAGGTTGATGTACAAAATAAACTTTAAAATGGAAAAATACTCAATGTGCTAGGGCAAAATTTCATATGAAGGAAATGAGCAGCTCAATAATTGTAAATGAAAAAAGAGAATTTCATATGATGGTAAATTTAAAGGAAAAAAGAGAATTTCATATGATGGTAAATGAGCAGCTCAATAATTGTAGGAACAAAGATCTTATGAACATAGAAAGCTTCATTAGAAGAGCTAGAATTCACCCTCATTTCTACATATACAAAATACAATTTTATTAGGATATCCACAAGCTTTGTCATTTTTTGTTTTGCATATGTATCTATGTTAAATTTATGATTTTCAGATTGTTAATTTTCAAATGATAACCAAAAACCTGCAACATTGTTGTTGAAAAAATTTTGTTGATGTGTCTATTTATGTGGATATTTGATGCAAATGATTGTTGATATTAGGCATCTTTGATGATTTTAGGTAAAAAATTCTCTAGAAATACAATCACCCACCAAATTCAAGAAAATTTACTGAAAAATCATTTTTGTTGAGTGATGGTTGACATGAATTTTTTTCACACAAGAGATTGATGTGGAACTCACTAATCTAGAAACCTCACTATTGGCTAGACTACTATAACATAACTTCCCCATTGTAAGCCCCTCCCAAATAACTTCCCTACTATTAGAAATTAGTTGCAAGTGATGAAAATCTCACTGACAAGATTGATATTGAAAGTGTAGAAACCCACAACAGCTCTAATAGACCTTGTGAAAGGTTGATGGACAAAATAAACTTTAAAATGGAAAAATACTCAATGTGCTAGGGCACTAATATATTTCATTAACCATTTTGTCCATATCAAAAATAATACAAGATGTCTGTATTTATAGAGGGCTTTGATTCTTTATGAACACAACTAAATTAATTGACATAGGACAAATAGACTTTTCTAAAACTTTACAAACCTAAATATTAATTTCTAGAACTCTACAAACCTAAAAATTAATTTGACCTAACCCTATTCAATAATTCAGCTAGAGTTTCTAGAATCCACTAGTATGCTTTTACATTTCATTTGAGGGGGAAATTACACATTCCAACACCACCACCCACCGGCCCCCCACCCGCAATTTCAACCTCAAATGTTGTTGCATACATATCCAAATCCTTTCTTTTGCTTGATGCCAAAATGCCATTTTTTATAGTCTTCATAACTATTAATGCATGAATAGTGCCTTCCAAGGCAGTAGCATTGATTTCTTATTTTCATAAGATCCACTCATAATTTTTCCTCATTTGTCACAAATGCTAGTGACAGGGTTCACTAATAACCTTTATCAAATTCATGTCTTCTTTTTGCTGCCTATTGATTGATTCATCTATTAAAAATGGTGACATGGTTCTCCAAATAGCCTTTCTCTACAAAATAAAAAATACTTTTGCTATCACAAATGGTTACAAAAAATTCCTTCTTTAGCTATCCCTTGATAAACTACTTCTATTCTCTCGATCAACTTGACTCTGATTCATTTATCACAAATGGTGACAAGATTTTCTTAACCTATGCCTTGAGACCACTTGTAGAAACCAAGGACAACTCTGATACACCTTGTGAAATGTGGGTGGAAAAAATTAACTAAAATGGAATAATACTCAGTGTTCTACAACACTAATATACTTCATTGACCATTTTGTCCATATTAATAACATTACAAGATGCATCTATTTATAGAGGGCTTTGATTATTTTTGGAAACATCTAAATTAGCTGACATAGGACAAATAGCCTTTTCTAGAACTTTAAAAACCTAAATATTAATTTCTTGAACTTTACAAACCTAAACATTAATTTGACCTAACCCTATTTCGTAATCCAATTGGAATTTCTAGAATCCGCTAGTATGATTTAACATTTCATTTGAGGGAGAAATTACAAATTCCAACAAAAAGGTATCCTACTCAGAAAGTAAATTTGAGTTGCTCCTTTCATTCCAACAATTTCTCATGTGTCATTTGCACTTTTAGAGTTAGACCTTAGTAGAAATCTAGTAACAAAATTTGATAGTAAATTGAAGATGGTGTTTTATTGTGTAATTTTATTTCACATCATATTGAAGACCAATATATTAACTAAGTTGTCTACTTCATTATATATTTGGAAAGAATGCTTAATAAGCTTGGATTCCATAGAAGAATAAGTCCCTATTGTTTTTAAGGTGCATTAACTACTATGAATGTCAATCTGTATTCCATGAAAAATCAATGGTATATAAGATGGAAAATGGCCACAATGATTAATTATCAGTGATATTGTAACCATTGCATCTTATTTGATTGCTAGTGCTGCTAGGTAATTTTCATTCCTGGTAGCACAATAGCTGCTTGCATGCGTGTAGATGGTTAGCTCCCATTTTTCTTTCTGAAAGGGTAAAAATAAAGAATTCTTTGTATCTCTGTGGAATATATAAATGAACACTCAACCAGTCAATTGTATCTATGAAATATCAAATAAACAGTCTTTCCTTACTAGCTTTGATGTTTTCTCAGTTATGAGCAGAAATTAATATAGACGTGTATTTTTATGCAACGAGTCTATCTATGGATGAGATTATTTTTAGTAGTCTTTACTTTGTATTCATTCTCTTTCAATGGTGATATTTCTTTACAGAAATCACAAGGAATACAATGATTGGAGTCGAGTAGTTAGAGTATCTAGAGTCAAAAGATTTTGAAAAATGACAGCCTAAGATGTTATGTGTAGGTTATCTACCGCCATCCCCTTATTGATGTCGTATGATCCTCCATTCTCTACCACAAGTGGCGATTCCTTTGGAATAGAATTCCTCATCTTGATTTCTCTCCTGAACTTTTCAGCTATCCATTCTATCGAGAAGAAAAAGATTGTAGAAACTTGGCAGAGACTCTGGAGCACATTTTGATGCAACACGATGGGCTTCTTGAGAGTTTTGAATTTTATATTTGACACTGGTCTTGCTATGCTACGTCATCTGAGAATGTATTGGAACAAATTGACATAGAATAATACGTCCATCATGCAGCCAAAAAGGAAGGAAAATGACGTTTCTTAAAGTTGATACCGATTTCAGAGGCATGTAAGTGGATCTAACTGAAACTATTTCTGGTTGGAATGTTCTGATGAACAAAATAAAAAACCGAGCAGCAAAATAAGATTCAACATATCAAAGATGCATACTTCATTATTAAAGTACTATAATTTTTCTTCATACATTTATAGCTGAGAAGAACATCCTATTTATAGAGTTTATACATATTTCTACAGACTTCTTGAGAAGCTTCAAGAAAGGAAGCATTCTAGAGATTTCTATATATTTTTAAATTTATATATTACTCAAAGAAAGAAGCTTCATGAGGTAACAAGAAAGTTCTGGAGTATGTATTAAATGCACTCCTACCACTGAATAAATAAACATTATTCCAACACCCTCCCTTAATTTCTACTGCTAATAGATCTATATGTGGGAGAAATTAATCAAATAGGACATTGGTCCTGGGATTAAGCCTTCTTAGGTACCCATTTACAACTTAAGATTTTGGTTCCCCTTATCACTTTATTCCTCTTGTCATTATACTTTGGGTTTTTACTGGTTCACCCATAATCATTTGGGATTTTCCAACTAATAAAATCACTTTTTCTCTAGATTTTTTATCCAAGCAAGTGGTTCTGGATTACCACAAACCATGCAAAGACTTGGCACAAATATCATCTCGATGATGGGGAAATCATCTCAGGGGTTTTATCCTTTATGAAATTTCATTCTTTGTAGATGTCATAGTATACAATGATTCTAATTTTCTCAAACCACTTGTACTCCCCCTTGAGAATTCACACTTTGAAGGATTTTTGTTATTGCTCACACTTGAACATTTTTACTTAAACAAGCCTTTTATCATACCTACAATCTTTTGCCAATTTGATCCATAGCTCTATCCAAAGTCCATTTTTAAGCACTTGCAAACATTTTTACACTTTCTATTCCAACACATCTTTTCACTATGAATCTTGAAGCCACAAATATCACATGGATGTAGATCCCAACACTTATCTTTTGTGAACCCTTTTCTAATACAATTTTAACGTTGCATATATTTCTTACTTTGAACAATTTTTCTTGAACCAATAACATCATTTCTTTCATCTATTGTATATCCTAGTCCTTCATACTTTGGTCTCATTGTTGGTAGAATAGGCTCTATGGTTCTTTGTTCATGTTTTCCCAATCCTTTACCTTTGTAACTCATTTTCTTTGTGATATTCCAACCACCATTCTTATTATCACAACTAGTATTATTTGTGAACGCATTATCCTTTTCTTTTTTACATTCTTTATCATCTTTAAAACCATATTTATCAAATGTTAATTCCAAATCTTCTATACTACATCAAATATCACATATTGATTTTGTCTTAAAGCATTCATTCCTCAAAGATTTTGATTGATTTAATTCATCTTTTAACAGGCTATTCTCTTCTTCTAATTTCTTCATTTCTCTCTCAAATTCTTCATTTGTTTTCTTAACATCGTCAAACAACTTTAGTTTTTGTTCTAGTTGTTCATTTGCATCTGTATAAGCACTTATTTGATCTAGAAAGTTATGTCTTTGTACACTTAGTTCATTTCTTAGCTTTTTCAATTCTCTTTGCAAAACATCATTTTCACATATTAGTCTTGTATTTTCTTTCTTTACCTTCATTAACTCTTCTTCTAAATTATTGTTCTTCTCCTTTTTAACACTTTTAGCTTTTCCCATTAAGATTAAACACTCACTATCTTTTGTCAACTTTTTTACAGTATCTTAAATCTTACAAACACATTTACCAAACACTTATTGTTTTATGTAAATGTAACCTTTCAATCCAAACTAACCATTAAACTACACTCTTCTATTTTTTATTTTGATTATTGTAAAATATGCAATTCTTAACACCCTTTGTCAACATCAACAATTAACAACAAATTTCATACATACCATAATTCATATCAACACTTGTCAATGACAATGAGTGTGATCTCTTTTCATAGACTCAATATTCTCTGCAAACACTTCAATGCCTTCTTCACAAAAATAGTCTCTTTCATGGAAAAAATAGAAATCCTTCACAAATAGGTGCCTCCAATTAAATGCTCACTCTTTCTTTCAAATGGGGTAATGATTTTCTTCTTCTCCAAACAAATTTTGGCACACCAAAAATTCTTCGAAACTTCCACATGGTCTAACTCATTGGCTGGACATCAACAATCATATACTTCAAAGTTTTAGAAGATATTATCTTGACAATATGAACTTTACAATCAACAATTCTTTTCAGCCATGTGAACTTCACAACTAGCAATTTTGTGCTAGTGATAAGGGGTACCAAAATCTTCTAGTGTAAATGAATACCTAAGAAGGCTTAATGTCAAGACCCATGTCCTATTTGATTAATGTATCCCACATATAGATTCATTAGTGGTAGAAAATAAGGGAGGGTGTTGGAATAATGTTTATTTATTTAGTGGTAGGAATGCATTTAATGCATACTCCAAAACTTTCTACTTACCTTATGAAACTTCTTTCTTTGAGTAATATGTAAATTTAAAAATATATAAAAATCTCTAGAATGCTTCCTTTCTTGAAGCTTATCAAGAAGTCTCTAGAAATATGTATAAGCTCTATAAATATGGCATTCCTCTCATCTATAAATGTATGAAGAAAAATTATAGTGTTTTAATAAAAAAGTGTGCATATTTGATATATTGAATCTTGTTTTGTTGCTCTATTTTTTATTTAGTTCATCATGCTCTCTTGTATTTGGAGCTTTCTCACTTTGTAATTCTAGAGATTCCTAAGCCAAACTCATTTGGGAATTTCTCATTCGTTAGAACTTGTTGTCTATGTAATAATGAGAATATGAATGACAAGAGTTTGCAAGATCTCCTAGATTTATGCCTACTTCTCCAAAAGTTGGTGCTCTTAAGTTGTAAAGAGTTGATACATTTGAATGTCTAGGATGCCAAGCTCTATTGTTTGATCTTTTTATATTTTTCTCATGCAAGATTCTTGACATCAGACTTTCTGCAACAATGTCAAGTTAAAATAGTTGTTAATTCCATCTTAATGAAAGTGAATATAAATTCTTATAATCTAGTTGAGCTCAAAGTATGGGATTACTACATATTATCCAAAATGCAATAAAATTCTTGTGTGTTTCTACAAGAGGTTCAATCACTTGGAATAGAACCAATTGAAGGACATTCAAGTAAGTCAAGTATTGAATCTTCGAGAAAAATATCCCTTATAAGATTCTCATTCTCAAGATTCATTGGTTCATCTTTTTATCTTTCACACTACCAAGATTCCAAAGCTTCTCCTCTCCATTAACTCTTGTTGACATCTTTCATGACCTTGAATAAAAAGTATTTTTCATCCATGATGGTAACCTTTATCTTTATTCATTCATTTGGTATCCAAAGTTTTATCAATCAAGACATTCTATTTTCTTCACATCAATTGACCATTTTTTTTGTATGGGATGGAAATGCAATTGTAAAGGGAGAAAAGATGGAGCTGATACCAGGTTTCAGGTTTCCAAATTTGAACTAAGAATCTCTTTATATTTCATCACATTGACAAAGTGTGTCATGCCTGACCTTTTTTTGGACTTTACTACTTATCAGGATTTTGTGGTTATAGTATCTTTCTGATGATACATTCTTTTTATCTGTTGAACTTGGTGTTAATGTCTTGGGACATGTGTTATTTTAGAACATATTGCTATCTCGGATTTCTATGTTTGATTTCACTATTTTTACAATATTGCTGTGTAAACATTTTTTAATAATTCTGTTAGGAATTATGTTAGAAATTTTACTTCAGATTGTTATGGTGTGTTTAATTTGCAAACATTTCTAGGTTATTCATTTGCCAATGTTAAATCTATGATATGCAGAAAGAGTTTTCCTTGCTTAGGCATATTGTTATAAAACAGTTCGATCTGATTCAATAAATTAAAAGAATTATATTCTATTAAGATGTTATGTTACAGTTGTGTTAAATGATGATAAGTATTAAAAGATTCTCTTGTTTACATATATACATACATATATATATATGTATATATATATATATATATATATATATATATATATATCTATGTATGTATGTATGTATGTGTATATATATATATATATGTATGTATGTATGTATGTATGTGTATATATATATATATACACATACATACATACATACATACATATATATATATATGTATGTATGTATGTATATATATATACATATATATATGTAGATATATATATATACATATATATATGTAGATATATATATATACATATATATATGTAGATATATATATATATATATATATACACACACACATATATACATACATATATATACATACACATATACATACATACATACATACATACATACATACATACATACATACATACATACATTCTTTTGGTTATTTGATAATGGTTTTAAAAATACCAATGGCTTCAATATGTTTTTGTGTTGTATTTTTGGAATGGGCTTAAAACCCATGGCTATTACCTTTCATTAATGGATTTATGGCATATCAAATTGTTTTATTGGTATTTGGAAGGTGGTTTTATTAACTAAAAGCCCTAAGGGGTTTTGCATTGCTTCCAAAGCATATCTTTTACCAAGATATTTGCATTTTAACGTTGCCAAACTTATGGCAGTGGAAATGGAATTGCCATACCCATGGCTCTGTGGTAAACTTCAGTGCAATGAATTTGGCAGTTGCATCTTAATGAGATATTATGGCCTTATGGGTTTTGTTGATCTTTTCGTTGTTTGAGTGGGTTATCTTTTGAGATAGGGTCGGAAATATGGCCACATTGCTTTGATCTTTAAGCATCTGCAGCCGTTGATGCTGGGAAATTGGCATTATGGAGGGTCTTGTGGAAAGAGATTTTGTGTTTATGAGACAGTGATTTGAGAAGTTGCTTACAGTCAGTTCATTTGATACATTGTTTTGGTTTTGTTGTTGGAAATTGTTTCCTCTGTTGCAAGCAAGTTCTTCAATCTCTATCTTGTGGAAGTGCAGTTTGGACTTGGGTTTTTGGGCTTTGGCTTCGAGCTTTATTGCAGAAGTGTTTTCCATCTTCATTACTCACGTAGGGGCAATTCCTTAGCCTACTCTCTTTCTATTTGTAATTTTATTATGTTATCGATTAGCATTTTGCAAATGGTTATTGATCTTATAATGTGAATTTACATGCAAAGATGGATATGTGCAGAGCAAGGCACTGTGTGCAATGCCCTGTAGATACACACCTTTGGATGTGGAGTATGGGAATACCGTATTGGGTATAGTTATCAGTTTTATATTTGGGTTTTACCCTAGTTATACTATTATGTTGATGTTAAACCTAGTCGGGGCCTCATTTTGAGACAGTTAGTTGTATGTGGTTTCAGTATTTTAGCTTTGCTAGGGCCGAGTTTGGATAGAACCCATATCTTGAGTTATTAGTATGAGTGGTTCGGCCACAATCATGTGTACATATTAGGTTGCAGTCTCATGACTGTTTGAGGGCACAGTTACTCTATTTTATGAATTAGCTAACTGGAACCACTATTTGAAAAGATGTGGAGAAACATAGTGAACTGTATGTGACTTCTAATGGTAATGACATTAGGATTAAAGACAGAGGAGACAGTTTCAATATAATGGTGTTTATTTGAGCTCGGTTGTATGTAAAAGAGTTTATATAAGTATATGTTTGTGTGAATTGTTTGAGCCTTTATGTGGTATCATTGAGTTAAATCAGTAGGCATTATGTGTTTACAATTTCATATTATTGCATGGACTTAAGGTTTAAGCTATAACATAGAATCACTTGTATGTTGTTTAAGGTACTGTCATTGTTTATTCGGTTGTATGGGCGTGGAGGGATAAAACTCGAGTTTGACCTTCAAGATTATAAAATGGGTACTAAAAAGGTTAAAATGATTTTAGAGTTGTATAATGCCTAATAGCATAGTAAAGCTATCGACTGTCATTATCATGGAAATGCAATGTGGTTTGAATTCGTATCATTGTTATAAAGTATTCATTTGATAATTAGAAATTTAGATCTTGGTGTTGGGTAATATCCGACATGACATTTCGTCAAATAGTTATATGGGAACTTGAATTTAATTTACAAGTTTAGTTGCGACAACATAAACTTCTTTTTATGGTTGTGAAAATTGATTTATTTTGGATGTTATATTATCAATATCTATATGGTCATCATGTGAATAGATGGTATGTATTTTATAGTATAAGGATTATATAGCTTAATGACTTTTGGTTAATGGCATGCTGAAAGTTAAATTGCACTTTTGTGAATCGTATTTTGGATATACAATAATATGGTAAAGGATCATTTGTTTTAAAAAAAAAAAAACTATTGGCTGTATTTGGATTTGATTATATTTGATTTTGTTGAGAAATATCTTTATAGAAAATATGGATTGTTTGGGATGTTATGTTGAAACAAAATTATTTTTAATTTATCCAGATGTATTTCAGTTCATAAATGAAATGGATAGTTGTTTTGTGAAAGGTAGCTTTATGATATAAGTTTGTCAATTTAAACAAGAATATCATAC
Source organism: Cupressus sempervirens (assembly GCA_028749045.1). Taxonomy (NCBI): domain Eukaryota; kingdom Viridiplantae; phylum Streptophyta; class Pinopsida; order Cupressales; family Cupressaceae; genus Cupressus; species Cupressus sempervirens. The sequence goes on from CM053788.1 coordinate 501,087,419, forward strand.
AAGCATTATTTTATTATCTTGGTCTTTTCAAAGCATAAGTTTAGTTTACTTTGACAGTAGGAGTAAGTAGTATAATGTTACGATAGGTAATTATCATTATACAAATGTAATAGTTTAGTTATAGTTACAAGAGCGTAATATTATAGTACTTATTTTTGTTGTTAAAATAATCTAAGTTTACTTTTGAATTTTGCAGTAAAAGATGAGTTTGTTTTCAAAAGATGAAGAATGTAATAACTGATTTTTTATTTGTAATTGTGCATTCTTAGAATATCTATTTGATGTGTATTTTAAGGATAACTGTAATGAACGTATGTCGAGGTGGCTAAATATACATTTATTCTATTCAATTGATTAATTTAGTAATAACCTTAAAAAATAATTTGGGGTGGGTTAATTGCATACAAAATATAATTGGCCTTACCTATGATTTAAACCTATATGGTTGAGTACGAAAAAAAAGGCATATTTCTATTCTATCAATGACAAGTATAATAGAAATTACCGTTATGTGTTGACTATGGGCATACCATACATGGATGCAGAATCTTAGTGCCATAATGATGATAGCTCAATATATATATGATTCATTTATGGGTTATTCTTAGTGTGAGTTTAATTTTGCATTGTTAAGTAAATGTTTACTTCTTGCATATTAATTTGAAACTGCACTATGTTAAAGTGGTTCAGATATCTGCATTATGGTTTATATATGTTTATTCTAACATGTATGTAGGTGGATTATGCTTTTAAATCAGTGTGTACTGAACCCCTTGTTGTGTTGTGTTGCGTTGTTGTATGTTTTCCATGTGCTTCGAGATTGTTTAGCAAGTAACCAAAGATGACTGTTGAAGTACTTTTGAAACAACATTTAGGGTTCCTATGTTAGACATAGGTGTTTAGAAATGATGTTGTATTACGTTATTGTACTGAACTCGATTTGCATTAGCATCATTATGGAAACATATATGGATGATATTATATTTCTTATTGAGGTTTTCAGATTAAGAATGATTCAATATGTGTGTTTGTACTTGTATTAAGATGATTTAATAATAAAAAAATTATTGTGAGTATGTTATTTGTTCTTTGTTTCTTATCTTTCAGTTTATGTTTAGTGTGGCATTACATTTGGTATTAGAGCCAGGTTTAGAATAACCAGGACATTTTGGTTATAGTGTTTAATCTATTATCAATGCGTATTTATAGATTTTTTTTTTCTAGGTTGCTATCATGCCTCCCGTCCCTAGAGGAATTCGAGGACACGACATTCCTGAGGATAACCTTGCTGGTAGAGGTAGAGGTAGAGGCAGAGGTAGGGGCAAGGGCCGTGGTAGAGATCCTAGGCACTAGAATTTTGCTAGGAATAATCAGTTTGATCAGAATGCTGGGTTTGGAAACAACTAGGATAACCAAGCTGACCAAGCTATAGTTCTTCAGAGGATACTCGAACGTCTTGATAATATTAAGGCTATCAACCAAATTTCGGGTGGGGGAGTGAATGATAGAAGACCTCTTGTGCAAGGTATTAACCTTCCTACAGAGGATGATCCAATGCCAAGAGCTCAGCTCAAGGATCTCTCTAAGATGAAAGGGCCATTATTTTATGGTACAGAACAGGGTATAGCAGCAAAAGGTTGGCTGCTGAACATTGACCGATGCTTTCTCTTACACCGTTACTTGAGTAACGTGAAGGATAGATGGGCAGTTATGCATTTGAGAGGATTTGGTTCCTTGTGGTGGGAGTAGGAGCTGGAGAAGCTGGGCATTGATATCTCTCTAGTTACTTGGGAGCTCTTTATAAAGTGATTCAAGGAGAGGTTCATGTCAGAATATTGGCGTCAAGCCCGTGCCGAGGAGTTCTTTCAGATTGTACACTCTAGCTCTTCAGTGGAAGGTTATGAACGTAGGTTCTACGAGCTTAAGAAGTTTTTTGGGTGGGCTGAAAATGATAAGGCCATGATAGAACACTTCATCAGAGGACTTTTGCCCAAGATTGGGGACGAAGTGAGAACTTTTTGACCTTTGACTATGTAGGAAGCTTCGAAGTGAGCAAAACTGATTGAGATGAAGTCTAGTTATCATGGGGCTTCATACAAAACCAACATGAATCCACCTACTCCGGATGTCAGTAGGAATCAAAAGCCTCCACAAGGCAGCTCAAAATCATGATTTTTTGGTGGGAAATTCAAGAAAAGAAAGTTTGGTAAGAACTCCAAGGGTTCAAAATAGCCTAAACCCTCTCAATCACCTAAGAGTGTGCAGAGTAATAAGCCATTTTCTACTCCTTCAGGTTAGAACATGGGATTCAGGAAATCTATTGAGTGCTTTCATTGTGGTCAGTTGGGTCATTACCAATCTCAGTGCCCTAACTGGGACAAGCTGAAGGTTGGATTTAAGCCAGCCAGGTCTGAAGCGACAGTTGGTGATTCTGCCAGGAACCACCATATCTTTGCAACCCTAGATCAGAAGCAAGTCGAACACAAGAACACGGTTATTGAAGCTCAGGGTAATACTCAAGGTATGAAAGTATCTATTTTATTTGACTCTGGAGCTACAAATTCATTTATTTCTTCTGCTTTAGTTGCAAATAGAGGAATTCTCATGGTTAGGATAAGGGACAAATGGCAAGTGGAGTTAGCATCAAGATCCAAGGTGAACATTCATATTGTTGCTCCTAACTATAAGATTCATATGAAAACTTTCACTACTTCAACAAACTTTAGGGTTATACCTTTAGGATCATATGACATAGTTTTGGGTATGGATTGGTTAGAACATCATCAAGCCATTTTGGATTGCAAGGATAAGTCAATCAGTTGTGTAGATGATCTTGGATTAGCTAGAGTTATTGTGGGAATCAAGAGACCCATCTCTTTATGGACAATTTCTGCCAAACAACTGGCAAGGTGTGTTAGAAAAGGCTACAGTTTGTTTGCCATATCGGTAAATGACTTAAATGATTCAATGGATAAAGGTTCTTCCCTCGATCATCTAGTCTTGCAGAGTTATTCAGATGTTTTTGTTGAAGAGATTCCCAGAATACCTCCGAGGAGAGAAATTGATTTTCGAATCGATTTAGTGCCAGGAAGGGAACCAATTTCCAAGAATCCTTATAGAATGGTAGCTCAAGAGATGGTCGAACTTAAATTTTTGTTGGAGGAGCTTTTTGAGAAGGGTTTAATTCATCCCAGTGTTTCACCTTGGGGTGCTCCAGTGATCTTTGTCAAGAAGAAAGACGACTCCTTAAGACTTTGTATCGATTATAGATAGTTAAACAAGGTCACAATTAAGAATATGTATCCTTTGCCTAGAATTGATGACTTGTTTTACCAGGTCGAGGGTGCCCGAATCTTTTCAAAATTGATCTGAAGTCCAGGTATCATCAACTTAGAATCCAGGAAGCTGATATTTATAAAACATCTTTTCACACTAGGTATGGGCACTACGAATTCATAGTGGTACCTTTTGGGTTAATAAATGCACCTTCTATTTTCATGAGCTTAATGAATGGTGTGTTAAGAATTTTATTAAACAAGTTCGTAGTGGTTTTTCTAGATGATATTTTGGTGTATTCTAACTCTCTTGAGGAGCACGAGCAACATTTAGAGAAAGTTTTAGAATGTCTCCATAAGAACAGTCTGTATGCCAATCCTGAGAAGTGCAAATTCTTCAAATCTGAGATTTTCTACTTAGGACATATCATTTCAGGTGATGGAATTTTTGTAGATCCATCCAAGATTTAGGCCATTGTTGATTGGCCAACACATATGAATGTGTTTGAGGTTCGAAGTTTCATGGGTTTAGCAAGCTTTTACCGTAGATTTGTGTCAAACTTCTCCAAAATAGTGCATCCTATTACATCTCTACAAAGAAAAGGGAAGAAATTTGTATGGACAGAGGAGTGCGAGGTAGCATTTCAGAAACTTGAGGAATGCTTAACTAGTGCACCAATTTTGGCAATCCCTGATGGCATTGGGGCAGTTTTGATGCAAGAGGGACGTGTTATAGCTTATGAGTCCAGAAAGCTAAAGAATCATGAAGTGAATTACCCAAGTCATGATCTCGAACTTGCTATGATAAAGCATGCTTTGACTAAGTGGCGACATTTTCTTTTGGATCAATGATTTGAGTTACATTCTGATCATCTTAGCCTTTAGTATCTTTTCACACAACCAGACCTCAACGTTAGGCAACAAAGATGGATGGAATTCCTGTGTGAATACAACTTTGAGATTAAGTATGTGCATGGGAAGCAGAACGTGGTTGTTGATGTGCTGAGTAGAAGGCAACATGAATTATCTTCTTTGATCCTAATAGTGGATCTTAAGGATAAGATTTTACAGAACCTTTTCGCAGATTGTTGGTTTTGGGATGTTAATGCAGTTATTGACAGTGGTAGTGTCTTGGAAGGATGTTTTGAGGGGTATTCAGTGAATCTTGAAGGTTTGTTGCTATTTAGAGGGAGTGTGTATGCTCCTGAGTTGGGAGATTTGAGAGTTTTGGTTAAGGTTGAGGCACACAAGGCACCATATTTGGCTCATACGGGTGTCAAGAAAATGCATGTTGACCTTAAGAAGCATTATTATTGGCCTAGAATGAAGAGCGACATAGTAGATTTTTTGGCTCGATGCTTGGAATGTTAGTGCATTAAGACTGAACATTAGCACCCCGCAGGATTATTGCAGCCACATAGTATTCCATAATGGAAATGGGAAACCATTTTGATAGATTTTATTACTGGATTGCCTATTACAGCTTGTAGGCATGATGCTATTATGGTGGTAGTGGATCAATTTTCAAAGGTTGCTCATTTTATTCCTGTTACATCGTCCTATAATGCAGCAATGGTTGCCAAAGTATATATGGAACAAATAGTTAAGTTACACAGAATTCCTAAAAAGATTATTTCTGATAGGGATCCAATTTTTACTTCATCTCTTTGGAAATCCATGTGGGGAGAGTTAGGTACTCAACTGAATTTCAGTTCAGCTTATCACCCAGAAACAGATGGACAAACTGAATGTGTCAACCAGATTTTGAAAGACATGCTTAGGATGTACATAATGGATAGACAAAATAAATGGGAGGAGTACTTACACTTGGTTGAGTTCACATATAATAATGGATATCATAGTTCCATAGGTATGGCACCATTTCAAGCGTTTTATGGTAGACCCTATAGGACTCTGCTTAGCTGGGATAATTTGGAGGACATGACTCTTTTAGGACTAGATTTGTTGCAAGATTTGGTGCTGCAGGTTAAGAGGACCAGAGAGCACCTTATTACTGCTCAAGATAGATAGAAGAAATATGCTGATAAACATAGGATTGACTATCATTTCTTGGTTGGTGATAAAGTGTTTCTCCGGGTGAGACCGCGTAAGAGCCCAATTCGTTATGGAAAGGGGTCCAAGTTGGAACCACGATTTGTAGGTCCGTTTGAAATTTTGGAATGGATTAGACTTGTTGCCTAAAAACTTTCCTTGCCACAAAATCTTTCATGCATTCATAATGTATTTCATGTTTCTATTTTGCGTAAGTATATTCCTGATATTGCTCACGTGCTGGATTGGAAAAAATTGCAGATTTTGGATTGTCGGATCATGCTGGAACCAGTGTAGATCATGCAACGTAGAACTATGAGTTTAAGAGGAAGAGAAATAAGGGAGGTAAAGGTCCTATGGGACCCCAATGATAAAACATCTGCTACCTGGGAGGACACTAAAATGATGAGAACAACTCATCTGCACTTGTTTGCTGACTTCCAGGAGAAAGTCAAAACCTAGTGGGGGAGGATGTCATGCCTGACCTTTTTTTGGAATTTACTGCTTATCAAGATTTTGTGGTTATAGTATCTTTCTGATGCTACGTTCTTTTTATCTATTGAACTTGGTGTTAATGTCTTGGGACATGTGTTATTTCAGAACATATTGCTATCTCAGATTTCTATTTTTGATTTCACTGTTTTTACAATATTGTTGTGTAAACATTTTTTTAATAATTCTGTTAGGAATTATGTTAGAAATTTTACTTCAAATTGTTATGGTGTGTTTAATTTGCAAAAATTTCTAGGTTATTCATTTGCTAATGTTAAATCTATGATATACAGAAAGAGTTTTCCTTGCTTAGGCATATTGTTATAAAACAATTCGATCTGATTCAATAAATTAAAAGAATTATATTCTATTAAGATGTTATGTTCTAGTTGTGTTAAATGATGATAAGTATTAAAAGATTCTCTTGTTTATATATATATATATATATATATATATATATATATATATATATATATATTCTTTTGGTTATTTGATTAGGGTTTTAAAAATACCAATGGCTTCAATATGTTTTTGTGTTGTATTTTTGGAATGGGCTTAAAACCCATGGCTATTACCTTTCATTAATGGATTTATGGCATATCAAATTGTTTTATTGGTATTTGGAAGGAGGTTTTATTAACTAAAAGCCCTAAGGGGTTTTGCATTGCTTCCGAAACATATCTTTTAACTGGATATTTGCATTTTAACGTTGCCAAACTTATGGCGGTGGAAATGGAACTGCCATACCCATGGCTTTGTGGTGAACTTCAGTGCAATGAATTTGGCAGTTGTGTCTTAATGAGATATTATGGCCTTATGGGTTTTGTTGATCTTTTCGTTGTTTGAGTGGGTTATCTTTTGAGATAGGGCTAGAAATATGGTCGCATTGCTTTGATCTTTAAGCATCTCTAGCCCTTGATGCTAGGAAACCAACATTATGGAGGGTCTTGTGGAAAGAGATTTTGTGTTTATGAGACAGTGATTTGAGAAGTTTCTTACAGTCAGTTCATTTGATACATTTTTCAGGTTTTGTTGTTGGAAATTGTTTCCTCTGTTGCAAGCAAGTTCTTCAATCTCTGTCTTGTGGAAGTGCGATTTGGACTTGGGTTTTTTGGCTTTGGCTTCGAGCTTTATTGCAGAAGTGTTTTGCATCTTCATTACTCACGTAGGGGCGATTCCTTACCCTATTCTCTTTCTATTTGTAATTTTATTATGTTATTGATTAGCATTTTGCAAATGGTTATTGATCTTATAATATGAATTTACATTCAAAGATGGATATGTGCAGGGCAAGGCACTGTGTGCAATGCCCTGTAGATACCCATCTTTGGATGTGGAGTATGGGAACACCATATTGGGTATAGTTATGAGTTTTATATTCTAGTTTTGCCCTAGTTATACTATTATATTTGTGTTAAACCCAGTCAGGGCCTCATTTTGAGATAGTTAGCTATATGTGGTTTTGGTATTTTGGCTTTGTCAGGGCTGAGCTTGGATAGAACCCATATCTCAAGTTATTGGTATGAGTGGTTCGGCCACAATCATGTGCATGTATGAGGTTGCAGTCTCATGACTGTTTGAGGGCACAGTTACTCTATTTTATGAATTAGCTATCTAGAACCGTTGTTTGAAAAGACGTGGAGAAACATAGTGAACTGTATGTGAATTCTGATGGTAATGGCATTAGGATTAACGACATAGGAGATAGTTTCAATATAATGGTGTTTGTTTGAGCTCGGTTGTATGTAAAAGAGTTTCTATAAGTATATGTTTGTGTGAATTGTTTGAGCTTTTATGTGGTATCATTGAGTTAAATCAGTAGGCATTATGTGTTTACAATTTCATATTATTGCATGGACTTAAGGTTTAAGCTGTAATATAGAATCAATTGTATGTTGTTTAAGGTACTTTCATTGTTTATTCGGTTGTATGGGCGTGGAGGGATAAAACTCGAGTTTGACCTTCAAGATTATATAATGGGTACTAAAAAGGTTAAAATGATTTTAGAGTTGTATAATGCCTAATAGCATAGTAAAGCTATCGACTGTCATTATCATGGAAATGCAACGTGGTTCGAATTTGTCTCATTGTTATAAAGTATTCATTTGATAATTATAAATTTATATCTTGCTGTCGGTTAATATCCGACATGACATTTCATCAAATAGTTATATGGGAACTTGAATTTAAAGTATAAGTTTCGTTGCGATAGCATAAACTTCTTTTTATGGTTGTGGAAATTGATTTGTATTGGATGTTGTATTATCAATATATGTATGGTGGTCATGTGAATAGATGGTATGCATTTTATAGTATAAGGATTATATAGCTTAATGACTTTTGGTTAATGGCATGCTGAAAGTTAAATTGCACTTTTGTGAATCGTATTTTGGATATACAATAACATGGTAAATGATCATTTGGTTTTAAAAAAAAAAACTATTGGTTGTATTTGGATTTGATTATATTTGATTTTGTTGTGAATTATATTTATAGTAAATATGGATTGTTTGGGATGTCATGTTGAAACATATTTCTTTTTAATTTATCCAAATGTATTTTAGGTCATAAATGAAATGGATAGTTGTTTTGTGAAAGGTGGCTTTATGATATAAGTTTGTCAATTTAAACAAGAATATCATACGAGCATTATTTTTTTATCTTGGTCTTTTCAAAGGATAAGTTTAGTTTACTTTGACAGTAGGAGTAAGTAGTATAGTGTTATGACTGGTAATTATCATTAAACAGATGTAATAGTTTAGTTATAGTTACGAGAGCATAATATTATAGTACTTATTTCTGTTGTTAAAATAATCTAAGTTTACTTTTGAATTTGGCAGTAAAAGATGAGTTTGTTTTCAAAAGATGAAGAATGTAATAACTGATTTGTTATTCGTAATTGTGCATTCTTAGAATATCTTTTTGATGTGTATTTTAAGGATTACTGTAATGAATGTATATCGAGGTGGCTGAATATCAATTTATTCTATTCAGTTGATTAATTTAGTAATAAACTTAAAAAAATAATTTGGGGTGGGTTAATTGCATACAAAATATAATTGGCCTTACCAATGACTTAAACCTATATGGTTGAGTACGGAGAAAAAGGCTTATTTCTATTCTGTTAATGACAATTATAATAGAAATTATCGTTATGTGTTGACTATGGGCATACCATACATGGATGCAGAATCTTAGTGCCATAACGATGGCACCTCAGTATATATATGATTCATTTATGGGTTATTCTTAGTTCGAGTTTAATTTTGCATTTTTAAGTAAATGTTTACTTCTTGCATATTAATTTGAAATTGCACTATGTTAAAGTGGTTGAAATATCTGCATTATGGTTTATATATGTTTATTCTAACATGTATGCAGGTGGATTACGCTTTTAAATCAGTGTGTACTGAGCCCCTTGTTGTGTTGTTGTTTGTTTTCCAGGTGCTTCGAGATTGTTTAGCAATAACCAAAGATGACTTTTGAAGTACTTTTGAAATATCATTTAGGGTTCCTATGTTAGACATAGGTGTTTAGAAATGATGTTGTATTACATTATTGTACTGAACTCAATTTGTATTAGCATCATTATGGAAACATATATGGATGATATTATATTTCTTATTGAGGTTTTCAGATTAAGAATGATTCAATCTGTGTATTTGTACTTGTATTAAGATGATTTAATAAAAAAAATATATTGCTAGTATGGTATTTGTTCTTTGTTTCTTATCTTTCAGTTTATGTTTAGTGTGGCATTACAAATTGAAGAAGACATAGCTGTATTGGGTTTTCTTCTCATAAATTATGAACTTGGAGACAACAATTAAGTACTCTATTTTTTGAATGACCTAATTCATCATCATTCTAACAGCTATAATTTTTCATATTAGCTTTATACTAAATTCTATCATTCTTTCTCTTTTTAGATATATGATATTTAAACCCTCTAAATTGTTGGCTTCTATTTTCTCCTATGTTCTATTACTATAATAGCCATCTTTTATTTTTCTCATCTATTTAGAAGTTTTATTCCTGTCAACTTTTTGTTTCCCACTTTATGCAATACTTATTGAAGGTTATCTCTTTTGATTAAAATTGTAACACCCCTCTCATGAACCCAAAAGAAATAAACCTAATATGTTATGAAGTTTACCGAACTATTTTTTTGAAAGTTTAAACAAAATCAAAGTAACAATAATATAGAAGCAATATACACATACACATCAAGAACATGTAATAAATTACAAATATGATTTCAATTCCTCAAGGATTCCTTCACGTTGAGTCACATTTAAGAAAGTTTTATTAATAATTTTAAGTCTCAATTGCAATGTGCATAATCATAAAATGAATAAGCACATACATAGTCATATATGAAAATGCATAAATACAACCAACAATATGAAAGCACATCCAATGAATAGCATCCACTACACATGTCATGGGGTATGTAAAAATATATACAATTACATTGACATACAATACAATATCCCATGGGATCTCAAAACACATGATACATAGATACATCAAATGAATAGAAGTCTTCAAGATAAGACAAAGAATGATAATGGTACCATTGTATCAAGGAGCATCCAACATCTATCAATATTTGGGGGACCCAAATGGTAAGAATACACTACCTCCCAACCGTATGGTCACCTAATCAGGCTCCCACTCCCATCATGTAGGAGAGATAATGTATGATCCACAGACAAATAATCAAATCATAAAATAATCCTACGCAAGAAATCCTAATAGCCAACAACTGCCTCAAGGGTAACATAAACTATTCAAGAAGGAGAGATAATCAAAATTGAAAGGACACTCATTCCAATACCAACACCACATACCAAGTCAACATAAAAATACCAAGACAAAAATATACAACCACCTTGAAATCAATGTGAAGTGTCACAAGCACAATGACCAACATATAACAATTTTCATCAATAAAAGTAAACTACCAATCACTAGCTCCAACAATAAAAAAACACCACCAATGAATAAATAATCATTCATCAATAAAAGTCAACTATAAAAAATAAATGACATCCAATCAATAAGTAACAATTCATAATAAATACACCATAAAAATCAATATCCAACAAGTACACTAGTAGAGGAAAATTTTTTAAAAATCATGAAGGAGACTCAAGCCACATACTATGTAGTGTCATCACATGAGCAGACTCTAGAGATACCCTAGCAGTCTCTCAGGACCCTACCCACCTATTGACTCTACCTAGAACTAAAATACCCTATTGTGACGATGAGGAAACTACTCATACTTCTCAATATATCATCTCCATCTCATCCTTAGTTTATAGAAGCATTCAAGGCATGGATGAGGAAAAATCTCTAACTTATCTTTTTAATGTATCTCAAGGAAAAGGGCTAAGCAAAATATTTTAATTACTATATTATCACTTGTTACAAAACTTACAATGAGTTACCCTAGCAGCCACTTTGGGCCCTGATCCCCATTGCAAGCCACTCCCATAGACATGCACCTAGACTACCTTCCCAAAAATTGCAAACCACAATAATGCCCCATACCACAAGAGTAATATTGATCAAATTTGGTTCCTTAATAGGCAACCCAAAAAATAACATTGGTTATCGAAACCCAAGTTTCCATAAATGCTCAATAGCATAAAGCTCATAAAATATAAATCTCAATTCAAATCATAAATATCATCATGACATCCAGTCAAATAATCATAAAAGAAATCTCAAAAATGCCTCTAGTGTACATCCTAACTTGGCCAACTAAACAACCCACAAAGAAAAATCATCATGAAAATAAACATCACAAGACTATAAATAGAATATTAGACAACACATAGTTTTTAGCCACATTATTTATTTTCATCAATTTCTCTTGTTTAATTTGGGTCATAAAGATGTGTTTAGAAATAAAGAAAGAATACACAAGTTAATACAAATTTTTGTGCTAATATACTTATTTAAAATAATAAGTATTTAAATATCCGATCTTTTTGTGCATATAAAATATCATGCAATATTATCATGTTAATAATTTAAATAATCTTAAATCATAAATGATTTAATTAACAACATATATGTATATTATTATATTTAAATATTGATATTAGTTTTAATTTTTAAAATATTAGTATGAGGTCTATTTAAGTCTAATATTAATATTTACTTTTCCTTTAATTCATAATGCAACTAGAGATAACATATTTAATTTAATTTAATCATTTAAAATTTCTCTCATAAAGTCAAATATTTATTAACTTCCCTCTTGCATTAATAAATATAAAATCATTTATATGCAACTAAGAGTTTGACTAGAATTAAAGAATCACAAATATTACTAACATTCACTTTTTATTTTTATGAATAGTCATTTTTTATTAATAAATAATATACTAAGATTACAATTCACCAAAAAGGGTTGGGGGATACAAGATCACTCGGCAAATAAGTTCACATGGGCGCAACTGAAATCATACACTATTCGTTAAAAGAAAGCATATAAAGCAACCTTAGGTGGCCAAAGCACTGCCTACCGAGGGTAGTGCTTCATCATGATCATGAAAGCCTGAATCATCTTTGGGATTGGGAGGTAGGCTAGGAATAGTCCAACCACCATTAACAATAGTAGCAAGAGGATTAGTGGTAGCCTTTACATCTTTTGTTTGTGGCCACAGAGGAGAAATTGCCAGATCCAAGCGAGGCCATTTCTTAGAAAGCACTTTCCTCGCACCAGGAGGAGGAGGCAAGGACTAGCCAAAGCCACCATAGGACATGGAAGCTAAGGGGCACCTCCATCAACCATCATCACTACTGGGAGAGTGGTGACTTGAGGAATGACACCATGAATGGTGGCCTCAAGGCATCAAAGTATCAGCCGAGGCATCTAGAAGAACTCTTGCAATAGTGCAAGGGGCATTGCCCTTAGTGGTTTAGCAACTCCTGCAGGTGAACCACCTCTAGGGTTACTTTGTTGGCTTGCACCTAAATCTGCATAATTACATTATTACAAATGCACACTTTAGTGTGGATAGCAATATTAATATCAAAAGAAATGTGTGTGAAAAGAAAAACATTCCTATCTTTCCATAGAGTAAACAAAATTTCTATCCAAAAAGTATGCCAAATTTGGGAAAATTTTTGAGGGATTCTAGGAGAATCACCCACCATAACCATGTGCAAGGAAAAGGGTTTAGGCCTAAATGGCTTGAAAAAATCATGAATCTAGTTCCAATAATTTTGGGCTTGCCTACAAAACTAGAAGATATGCATGAAAGACTCTGGCTACCCACAAAAAGGGAATTTGGGATCTGAAACCCAAATATGTTTGAGTTGAGGCCTTAGGGGAGGACCTTAGAAGGCAAGACACCAAGAAAAATGGGCAATCTTAGGTTTTGTAATAGCACTCCATATAGTATCAAAGCATTTTCTTCATTAAGAAAGAGAATATTGCAAATGACATCTCTAATTGAGTGTATCCACCATTAGAAGACGAGGAAAACACCATCTATATCCTAAACTTGGCTTATAATTGGAAAAAGGAGTGGTAGGATACCACTTCCAATCATGCCACCAACGTCGAATAGACTGAATACCCACTTTATGAATTAAGTGAACTAGAATTGAAGAGAGCAATAAGTAAAAAGTCTATTGACCTAAATGGATAAGGCAGTATTGGACTTGCATACCTTCCTAGGATCTAAAACTCATGGTAACCCTCAAGAAAAGATCCTTGGGAGTTATGATGCCTCATTTGAAAAAACACAGAGCAATAACACTTAAGTCATGGAAAGGGAAGTACCCTGAATGGAAAATAGGGGAGACAACCAAATGTTCTGCTGATTCAAGTAGAGGCCATTGCAATACTCATCACTAGACCATTCAAGCCAAGGCTTGATAGCTTCCCAGGCTTTCCATGTGCTCTTGATAACAAACGAGCCCTATATGGTCACTAGCTTGCACATGATGAGAAGGGTGTGGAAACTAATCCCTTTCCAAGGAGGCCTATTGATGGGAAAGCTAGAAGATATGCAATGTCAAACCAAAATTTTCCAAGCTTCATCTCCAATAATTGCATGAATATTAAATTTAGTACTAAGAGAAAGGCCTTGTTTCTATGTTGAAAGCAGGCCAATACCACCAGATTCTTTTAGGAGACAACAAAAATTCTGGAAAACTCTGTAAAAGCCATATGATCGAAACCAGAAGCTAAGAGAAAATTCCTAAGCAATCTTTCCAATTTTTGGTAAGAGGCTTAGAAGGAGCCCAACAAGAAAATAATAGACATGAGTAGCCACAAAAAACTTCAAGAAAATTTTGAATTTGCCTGCAAGGGAGAGTAGTTTTGTAAGCCAATAATCAAGCTTCTTGGTGATCTTGGCAAGCATAGCATTCTAAATTTCAACAAGCGAAGCCTTAAACAAAAAAGGAATGCCAAGATGGAAGAAAATCTTCCTGTGAGTAACCATTTTCCATTCAAACTAGCTAAGCCAAGGTGGAGTTGGCAAGAATGCCTATCGGTAGCAGAGCATTTTATGCCATTGAATAGCAGATCCAGAGGCTTGACAAGAGTTTTCATGACAACTTAAGGAATTTTTGATGTTTTCTTCATCCTCCAAAAGAGTGAGAAAGGAAACATCCACAAAGTGACCATTGACTAACTGGGAAGATGATTTGGGCAAGGAAATGCCATGAACTAGACTAGAAGACACAGAATGAGCTAGCAAATAGCAAAATCCTTTAGCAACAAGGACATAAAATTCTAGTGCCAAAGAGAAACCTTGCTTGATGAAATAAAAAATGCCAAAAGCCTCTAATTGAGAATTATTGATAGTAATGCAAGCATTACCATTGCCAAAGTGCATCTCCACGGACTGCAAAAAATTGGGACCAAAACCCAGAGCCTAGAGCATAGCCAAGATAAAAGCCTATTCAATGTGATCATAGGCTTCAATAAAATCAATCCTTAGAAAAATAGCCATCTATTTGGACTTGCATGCCAACTCCATTCCTTCCCAGACAACAGTACTGTTGTCAAGAATATATCTGGACTTAATAAAGCCAGTTTCCTTAGGGTGCACAACTAAAGGCAATAGGTGTTGAATTTTGAGACAAATTGCCTTGGCAATAATCTTATAAGACACATTTAGAAGGGTAATGGGCCTCCAATTGCAAATATCCTCTAGATCTCTAGCTTTAGGTATGAATTTGATATTTCCTTTATTTATATAGGCTCCTAAGCTTTTAGTATGACAGGCTTCAAGATAAACTTTGTACAGATCAAGACCTATATGCTCTCAGAGGTGTTTATCAAATTCACAAGGAAACCCATCACACCCAAGGGATTTATCATCAACCATGGAGTAAACCACCTCCTTAAGGTCTCAGAGGGAAAGAAGTTTCTCATAGAAAGCATGTCACTCAATTGCTAGGCAGTTTGGAGTAACAAAGATACACTTTCTAAGAGCTTCCTCCTAAGCAACCAAATTTCCCTGTGAAACAAAAACCTTCTCATAGTGATGAACAAATTCTTGTAGGATTTTAGGGAGACTAGAAAGAATAATAGTTCCTTGTTTAATTTTTTTAATCCCAACATTGTTATGATGGGCTCGAAGAGCCTACAAGAACTCCTTCAAAGCCTTATCGCCAACCTCTAACTAGTGGAGACAAGCTTTGATTTGGGCTCCTTGAGAAACATAGTTATTACCAACTTTTTTGGTCATGGTGAAGTTTGGCAATATGAATTTGTAAATCCACATCAAATGGATTAAGGGTGAGAGCCTCTGAGGCTTTTTTGAGTGCAAAAGTGTTGGCTTCATAAGACCACTTTCTAAAAACTACCAATTGACAGCCATAGATGCATAGAAAATGAGCAATTCTAGTAATGACATCATTCCACCATTGAGTCCATCCATTCTTAGAATGCAAACAGTGCTTCAAATTCCAGATGTGTATGATATGTGTGATGGTGGAAGCATGCATCAACATAGATGTGCTGAGGAAGAACTCTGACTTGACAACTTTCGAGACAACTATTTACCATGAAATGACAAAATAAATGGGATAGTGGTGAGAGAACATCACATCTAGTAGGGGAATGACATGTAAATCATGATCCTCATAAAAGGAAAAAAAATAATCTGTAGTAATCATGGCACAATTGAGTCATTTTAAAATACGGTCAGAGCTAGCTTGAAAGTTGGACCAAGTTTGCCAAATCCCACTATCCTAGTGGCAATTGATATTGGGATAAAAAAGGCCCAATTTATTGTCTATGTAGTACCAGGCTTTCCTTTCCCCACCTATCTAGTGAAAGGGAAAAATGCCATCTTTGTCAGAGGCCACTTCAACCATATTAAAGTCACCAAAGATAACTGAAGTATCTAGAGGAAAGTTGTTAGCCACCCAGCCGCACATCTGGGATCTTTCCATAGCATCATTAGAAGCATAAACATTAATGACTCCAAAATAATGATTGTTAATGGAATCCAAGAGCCAAATAATTCTATGCATGGGGTCAAAACTGTGTGAAATACTAGTAGAACAAAGACGAGGTGACAAGAGAGTAACTACACCACCTTTGCCAGCTTCATGTTGAGAGGAAAACATAATGCCATCATGCCAAATGATGCACCATGTAGAGGAGAGCATGAAATCATAAATCTTAACTTCTTGCATATAAAGAAAATCTAAATTACCAAGTCTATGGAGGGTTTCTCAGACATAGTACTTTCTTGAGAGGTCTATAAGGCCTTGTACATTCCATGATAAAAAAATCATGAAAATTCTTCCATATCATCCTCGTCCTTAAGAGAGGAGTAGCTATTCTGCAATAAGGTAGAAGCCTAGTTTAAGTTAGAAGGAAAATCTTCTAAACTTATAGCCTATCATTTCACCTCTAGTATCTCCATATGTCCAAGAGGACTGCGAGAATGCCAGTTTTCTTGTGGCACTATGGAAGAAATAGCAAGAGGGGTATGAACCATAGCCCATGCTAAAGCCTTGGCAGCCGCCTTAATCCCCTGTAAACTAGCAGGGTTTGAAACCTATGAGACACCTAGAGTAGGTGCTATGGAAACCACTTGCATCCCTACATTTCCTAGAATTCGTGCTCTTGTTGGGATAGGAGGAACCATGATGACTACCACATAGGACTATTTAGGAGCCAAGGGATTCAAGGAAACCTTTCCCTTGCACCCAATAGTAACCCATTCTTCCTTTTACACTTCGACTGGCTTGTCAGGAGCTTCTTTAGGCATGGGCTTAACCCTAGGTGTAGCCAAATTGCCTTCCCTAATCTTTTATTTCACAAACTGGCAAATATAATAGGTGTTGGGGAGTTTCAAATAGAGAACCTTCTGAGAAAAGGTTTAAGCCCCAATATGGATTTCCATAGAAACCTTAAGATCCTTTGAAAGATCAACTTTGACACAAATGCATCTCTGTTGGTGAGAATTAAAAAATTTCTTAGGCTCCTTTGTCACAACTTTGCCAAGGGTTTTGGCAATGGACTCAATGAAAGGCCAACATGGCAAGAATAAACCTGGGAACCCGACCCGCACATGAACCCTAAGGTTTTTATCATTAGAGACTATGAAGTCTCATGACCATTTTTGAAACACAAGCATAGATGAATGGATAGACCAAGGGCCATTATTAAAGACTGCATCTTCTTGTGATGGGTTAGCAAAGAAAAATAAATAAAAAACCTTTGATAAGGTTTTTTCACAGTGTCAAGGTAGACTCCATGAGGAGTGTAGCTCTTGTTAACCCATTCCCGAAGCATAGCTTTAGGAAGAGTCCTACCCACAAATACCCTATCAAGGTATGTTCTAACGAATCACATGCAGTATCAAATTCTTGTAAAGGAAGCATAATAGTGAATTACCTCATGAAAAACCTTCAAGAAAAATTTGTGAGGGCATTTGTTCTATGGAGGTGCTATCACAATCCAAAGTAACAATGTGAACACTAGTAACAATTGGGTTATCACTGGCTGGAGCCATTATAAACTAGCCTAAAAGCTCCCATAGTAAATGTGGTGTGACAAGTGGAGAGAATAGAAGGAAAGCTCAGATAAAGAGCCATATGCAAGAAAATTGAAAATTCACATAAAACCCTAGTAGATTGAAAAACTCACCAAGCTCTAATTAGTACCTTTTAACATTCACTTAAACTAAATGAGTAATATTAATTTAATTTTTGAAATTAATTAATAATTATTATTTTAAATTTTTTTAAATAAATAAATCTGAAAATTAATTTTATTTTATTTTTTATAAAATAAAAATAAACATGCAATTAGTATTTTTGCATGTCTTTGATCTCTCAAATCACTTTAACTAAATGAATACAATTAATTTAATATTTGAAATTAATAAATAATAATTATTTTAAATATTTTACTATAAATAAATAAATTTGAAAATTAAATTAAATTTTCTTTAAAATAAAAATAAACACGCAATTAGTATTTTTGCATGTCTTTGATCTCTCAAATCATGCAAGCATACTATACCTAGTTTTCTATTTTTAGAATATTTGTTTACACATGCATGTAACCATACCATACTAAGCTTTCTATTTTTAGAATATTTATTTTCACAAGCATGTAACCTTACTAAGCTTTCTATTTTTACCATATTTGTTTTCGCATACAATCACATGCAAGTAACCATACTCTACTCAGTTTCTATTTTTGGCATGAATGAATAAATTTGGTTACAACATGTTTTCCTCTGAATTAATCTTTTTTCTTTTTCCAATAAATTTTTGCAATTAAATTATTTTAGATGTAAGAAGAATATTCATCTATATTTAGAAAATTCATGAAAATCACATAGTTCTAATGGCAAATTTAAAGTTGAGACCCTCACTATTTAATTTGTTAATTTTCTTCCAATTTTTTTGTAATTAATTTTTTCCTATATTAAAAATGAGTTTAAAAGAATACAGTCATAATAATTTTCTATAGCTTTTCTATAATTTTCCTCAGTCAAGTTTTCTTGATTTATAAGTTTTGTTTTTTCAAAATCTATAACACAATTCTTTATTCAACAATCAATATAGTAAATTAATAAGAAATATGCAAACACCCAAAAGATATGAAGTAGACAAATCTTTCAACAAAATTCTACAATGAGTTTTCAAATCATACCTCAAAACCACAACTAAAATTTGAGACAACTTCTAAATGTATGCAAATGCAAATCCTTCAAAAATTTTAACAATTCTTTTGATCCAATTCTAAATTTTTCTCTCAAAAACTTCTGTATCTAGAAATAAGATCTAATTCCTTAATAAAGAATTTTCTTCCAAATCAAGGCTTTGATCATGCAATCATGCAAAAACCCTTTGTCTTTAATTACTATATTTTAATGTTCATGCACACACTTTATGCAATTTAATTAAAATAAACTTTATTAAATTAAAGCTTTCTCTCTCTTATTAAATCATGTGACATTTTTAATATGACATTTATTAACTTAACTAATAATATCATTTAGAGTTTATTAGAGATAAAATTCCTTAATAAATTATTATTAAATAAAATAAATATAAATATACCTACATTATAACTTTCTATCTTCTAAAATTAATTCTTTCATGCACATTTTTAAAAAAATTTAATTAAAATATTCATTTATATTTTCCTTTCCTCTGCTTATTAACTAGTGCAAGCAATAATTAAAGCATAGTTTATTATTTAAATTAATAATAATAATCAAAGCTCATTGTTTAAATGTAACTCTAATTTAATTATTATTAAATAAATAAGTATAATAAAGCAATATTAAATCTTTAATATTTTAAATTTTTTTTATTCAACTTTTTAAATTAAATCTTTTAAACTAAAGTACATATTTAATTAATTAATAATTAATTAAATATCATCATCTTCTTATCTCTTAAACCAATTTTCAAAATTAAGACTTCTAAATTAAAACACATATTTAATTAATTAAATATTCTCATGCTTCAATATTTTTTTTCTAATCAAATAATATTTAATAATTTTTAATAATATATGATTAACTTAAATATTATAACTATATCATCTACCAAATAAATCACATAACAAAATTCACATAAAAGCAACATTACCAAAACTCAGAATCAAACAACATAAACAAAAATAAACTCAAAGATTTTAAAAAGGGTGGAATGTTAGTTATGAGTCCTCCTTGCAAGACAAGTATTTAGGCTATGACTGGGCTTGGACCTAGACATTATCTCTCTATTCTTACAATTGAGTTATTATGATAGGGCATGTTCATCCTAGCAATTCAAGGAAGTCAATGCTCGGTACTTGCAATCTTGCGTAGAAGATGAGCATGTACATACATACATACATACATACATACGTATAAACTAAATAGGCAATGGTGGGGAGTGGTACATTGTGTAGATCCTGACTAGCAGGTGACTAAGACTCCCTCCCTTAATCACATCAAACACAAAAAATACAAAGATAAAATAGACACATACACCATACACATGCAAGTATGGGATAAGTATCATAATAATTATAAGTCAAACATCAAATGCTCATATAGAATAATGCATCATTACAAATATAAAGTAATAATGATTAAAGCATCATTAATGCAACAATAACCATAATCATTAAACGACACATGAAATATAGTCAACTGAGTAATCATCATTGATATACCTCTATTGGAAATATAGATGGAGTAACTAAGAGCAGGGGTGAATCAGTTACCGTAAAAAAAAATCCATAGATCCCTTAGATGTCTGATAAACTAGTTACTATTGTCACTTGGTAAACATACAAAATAATGTTGTAACTTGGTAGATGTAGTGCATGTTAACTTATTACTGATTTTAAACATTCACAATGATTAACATGCAACCATAAAAGAAATAACATGAACACATGAGACACCAGATTTAATGTGAAAATCCAATATGGGAAAAACTACCAAGTAACTAGTTATTGATTTTCACTCTTATGAAGTGAGCCCTATTTGGAGCCAACCTAGTTAAAGGTTAAAAAACACACTATTAGGTGTGACCTTGTTAAAGGATTTAATCACACTATTAGGAGTGGCCTTGCTAGAGGTCTTTAGAAGAATTCAATAGAATTGTCACCTTATTAGAGGATTTATAAATGGCTATTAGACAAACTTTGTTAAGAGATTTAGGAATCACTGCTACAATGGTGAAAAAATAACAATGAAATGACCTGAATGAGATGCAACTGAATTGCTGATATAGATCTTTGTTTTGCTTCACTAGATCCTTCCCAATCAAATAAAACTTTGCTGCTCCTCAAGGATATCTGGCCATCCTTCAAAATTTTCTCACACTTTCTTCAATCAATACATTTGCATCCTCACTCATTACATTTTAGAATTCTCAACTTGACCTTTCATATATACCTTACAAATTGGCAAGTCAACTCATTTACAAGTTACAATCACCAATAATTATTACATCAGTTGGCTACAAACAATACTTCAAACAATTAAACTTTAATTCCTAGAACAACAAAATCCTTCATTGGCCAACCATGCTCATTTAACATTGTGAATTGTGCAAAATCTTTTGGAGACCAAGTGAACTCAATAAACACTAACTTTTCTTCGTTAACCAAGTAAGCTCGGTTAACACTGACTCCTACCACAAAATTCTTTCATGCTTGAGTGAGCTTGGTAGAAATTATTTTCACAAAATAATTTTTAGGAATGCTAGGTAGACTCTAAAATTTGCTTTGTTGACCAACGAAGCTTGATACACACTGAGAATTGCTTTGCTAACCAACTAAGCTTGGTAGACACTAACTAATAACTAATATGACAATTGTGTAACATCAAAGACAACACACAATTGAACAATTATATCCAACAATCTCCTTCTTTAGCATTGATGGCAACACAACATGTCATAGCACAATAAAATTTGAAAACAAGTCTTTCTTTTGATAGAAATTCTCTCCCTCTTAGATTTTATGCCAAAAACTTCTCTAATGCAATAATCTCCCTCTGTAAAGGAATTACATAACCTTTTTCTAAACAAGAAACTCTCCCTCAAAAAAATTTGA
Source organism: Cupressus sempervirens (assembly GCA_028749045.1). NCBI lineage: Eukaryota > Viridiplantae > Streptophyta > Pinopsida > Cupressales > Cupressaceae > Cupressus > Cupressus sempervirens. Next base: position 501,109,310 of record CM053788.1, read on the forward strand.
GAAGATATGATACTAAACTCTCCCTCGTTGACAACACATTCCAAAGATAACACATAACGAGTATCAATGTACCTTGAGTACTATTTCATATGCAATGTTCTCAATACTATGTTGCATCAACTGATAGATCTTTAACTTGATTCCTGTTGATGCACCACTAAAAAATTATTTTAGTGAATTTCAGATAGGGGAATGACCCCTAACTTACCTCTTAGATACAGGAATGCATCCTTAGGTAATGGTTTGGTGAATATGTTTGCAATCTATTCTTTTGTATGGACATATTCAAGTCTGATCTCCTTATCCTGCACCAATTCTTTGATAAAGTGATACTTTATAGCAATGTCCTTTGTTTTGGAATGCATCTAAATTCTTTGATATGTTAATTGCACTTCTATTATCAACAAACATAACAATTGGTTCTTTGATCTCAACCTTAATGGCTTCCAACATCTATTTAAATCAAACAATATTAGAATAATTCACTAATGTTTCAACATACTCTACCTTTGTTATAGATTGGGATGTTCAATTTTTCTTTTTGCTTGTTCAAGATACCAACCTTTTGCCAAGAAAGAATGCTCCTCCACTTGTACTCTTTTTGTTATCTAGATTACCAGCCCAATCAGCATCAGTGAATACTTTTAAGTCCAAATTTCCTCCAAATTTATACCACAATCCATGATAGATCTGTTCCTCCTTTCAGCTATTCCATTCTGCTCAAGAGTTCTGGGGTTGATACCTATCTTTTGATTCCTCTTTTAATGAAAAATTTATTGAATTCATGAGAAATGAATTCACCACCTCTTTTTGATCTCAAACATTTCAGTCTTTTCCCTATTTCTTTCTCTACTCTAGCCAAATACCACTTCAATTTCTCAAATGCTTCTAAGTTTTGTCTTAGATACATAACAGTCATCATTCTAGAGTAGTCATCAACAAAAAGAATGAAGAAATTTTCTCTAGTATAACTCTCAATTCTAATAGGTCTACACAAATTAGTATGCACAATTTCCAAAATATCTTTAGACTAAGACCTTTTTTTAAAAAAACTAGTCTTTCCCATCTTACCAATCAGACAATTCTTGCATAGACCAACATTAAGTTTCTTAAAACTAGGAATGCATTTTACTTTCCTGAATTTACTTATCTTTACCATGTTATCAAAGTTTACATGAAATAACCTTCTGTGCCATAACCAAATTTCTTCAACTCGAGCAATAAGACATGAGCACTCACCAAGTTCAAAATAAAACAAGTTACCTTTTGTTTGTATGCCTGATCCAATCAGCTTTTCCTTGTCATCCACCAATCTTGCTTTTCCATGCATGAATTCCACCTTGAATCCAATATTGATTAACTGTGCTACACTCAATAGATTATGTTTAGTCCTTCAATCCAATAGGCATTATCACATACAAGTTCTTTGGTTAATGAGATTCGGCCTCTTCCTTTTATGCAACAAGGTTCATTATTTCTAAACCTTAATCTACCACCATCATAGTCTTCAAAATGTTCAAACTTAGTTTTGTAACCAGTCATATGATGAGAACAACCACTGTTTATGATCCATGTATCAATTTTTCTCACGTGAGAGATAAGTGCCATCTTATCTTCCTTATCATTATCAAATTCATCTTTCACAGCAATGTAAACAATTTCATCTTCAATATTATTAGACTCCTTAGAGTCCTTAGCCATAAAATATGTTTTTTTACCTTTTTACTTGAATGATTTGAAATTTTTCTTGCCATTGCACTTATGACCTTTCTTCTCATCCTTGCTTTGCTTGTTTGGGCACCTAGCTACAATATGACCAATTTTTTTGCATAAAAAATAGGTTAGGGGAACCCTACCTTTGTATTTTCTTATCCCTCTAGAATATTTCCTTGCTAGTAGAGCCTCAACAACTTCAAGATCACTGTCAAAATTTTCTTTTGATTCTTTTTCACTTTCTAACTAAGAATCCTTTATCTTCTTGTCTTTTTCCTTGAGTGAAAGCTTCACTTCAAATGTTGGTTCAATGTTTTTGGAAGTTGTACCATATTTGTCATAGTTATCTAGCTCAAATTTAGTCAATCTTCCTACTATGGCATCCAAATTTATCTTATGATTTGCTTCACATCTTCTTTGTTGAATTGTAGATACTCTAATTGCATAAATGGGAAACATTGTTGTAAGAACTTTACTTACAACTATTTTCTCTTTGATATCTCCTCTAGAAGCTTTGATTGCACAGAAACTTGCTTTGACTCTTTCAACATATTTGGCAATGTTTTTGTCCTCTCTCATTCTCATCGAATCAAATTGTCCTCTTAGAAATTCTACTTTAGCTCTCCTCACATTGTCATCACCTCCATAGATATCCTTTAGGTTGTTCCACATTTCAAATGTAGTTTTTTAGTCCTTGATATCATCAAATTTTTCATAGCTTGGGCCAGATGTAATTTCTATCAACATGGTGTTATGAATCTTCTTCTTCGCAATGTCATTAACAAATAGTGTACCAAAAGGAGTTGTGTATTCTTGATCAAGGTATTTCAATCTTGTATATCCAATGGAAGCTAGATGAAGTCTCATCAGTCCCTACCATGCTAAAAAGTTGTCCTTGTTAAGCCTTGGAATTTGCCTCTTGTAAGACATCCTGGTCTTTATCTTAGATCCTTGAAATCCTCCCTGCAAGCACCAAAAAATATGATCCCAATTGTTGAAAATATAGATGGAGTAACTGAGAGCAGGGGGGTGGTGGGGGGTGCGTGAATTAGTTACCACAAAAAAAATCCACAGATCCCTTAGATGCCTGATAAACTAGTTACTATTGTCTCTTGGTAAACATACAAAAAATGGTTGTAACTCAGTAGATGTAGTGTATGTTAACTTATTACCAATTTTAAACATTCATAGTGATTAACATGCAACCATAAAAGAAATAACATGAACACATGAGACACCAAATTTAATGTGGAAACCCAATATGGGAAAAACCACCAAGTAACTAGTTACTAATTTTCACTCTTTTGAAGTGAGCCCTATAAGGAGCCAACTTGGTTAAAAGTTACAAAACAGACTATTAGGTGTAACTTTGTTAAACGATTTAATCACCTTATTAGGAGTGGCCTTGCTAGAGGTCTTTAGAAAAATTCAATAGAACTGTCACTTTGTTAGAGGATTTACAAATGGCTATTAGACCAACTCTATTAAGAGATTTATGAATCACTACTACAATGGTGAGAAAGTAACAATGAAATGACCTAAATAAGATGCAACTGAATTGTTGATATAGATCTCTGTTCTACTTCACTAGATCCTTCCTGATCAAATAAAAATTTACTACTCCTCAAGGATATCTTACCATCTTTCAAAGTTCGCTCACACTTTCTTCAATCAATACACTTGCATGCTTGCTCATTACACTTTATAATTCTCCACTTGACCTTTCATATATACCTTACAAATTGGCAAGTTGACTCATTTGCAAGTTACAATCACCAATAATTATTACATCAATCGGCTACAAACAGTACTTCAAATATTTCCTGAAACATCAAAATCCTTCATTGGTTGACCCTGCTTGATAAACACTATTCCATAAATGATTTCCTATGCTAACCAACAGAGGCTCAGTTAACACTATGAACTCTAATTTGGAGACTGAGTGAACTCGATAAACACTGACTTTCCTTTCTTAACCAAGTAAGCTCAGTTAACACCAACTTTTGCCACAAAATTCTTTAACACCTGAGTGAGCTTGATAGAAACTCTTTCCATAGAGTAATTTCCAGGAATGCTCGATAGACTTTGAAATTTACTTTGCTGACCAACTGAGCTTGGTAGACACCAAGAATAGCTTTGCTAACCAATTGAGCTCAGTAGAAACTAACTGATAACTAATATGACATTTGTGTAACATCAAGGACAACACACAATTGGATAATTATACCTAACAACCTCTAGTCCAAGTTATGAAATAACATCCTTGAGACTAACACATCCATGAAATAGGCATAAAATAATTTGGTAAATAAAATGGTAAAAGTAAACTATGGGTAGGCACTGCAAAAATTATGGTCACTTGTTTCTAGGAGTAATATTTTTGGTTTCTTTTCTACTTATTTCTGTTGTCAAATTTTTGATGGCACCCATGTTCATTATATTTTTTTTCTTGATATCATATTCATATGCATTTGGCTTCATTTATCCTTTGATATATTGTTGAAGCTTTCTTTTAGTTGTCATTCAAGAGTTTTAGCTTCAACTGTTTAAACACTGGCAAGATTTTGGTGCTACATTGGTTTTAAACTATTTCTTTTCAACTTCTTTCTTTGGTTTGTGTATGTTGTCATTTTAAGCTTTAGTTCTTTCAGATATTTGTTATTTATTTAGATTAATTTTCTTTTTTAGTCAAAAGTGTTATTTATTTAGATTAATTTTCTTTTTAGTCAGAAGTTGTTAGTTTCAATTTCTTCCTTCGGTTGGATGTTCTTCATCATATTCATGATTTACATAAAATTTTAGAAATCTCTTGGTTCTAATACTCATTGTCTTACTTTATTGTTACAAATTATGCTTGTTGTTGAAGTAGGGGAAACACATGCATGGTATTTACTAATAAATTTAAAGCTACTTGAGTTTTTCATAAATCTTCATGAATTTTTTTGATCTAATTTCATTACTCTTCCAATTTTGTTCTTAATTTGATGTCTTGAACCAATGTTGATTTTTTTTGAGATTTTTTGTTTTGATTTCTATACTCTTGTTATTCTAGATATTTTCATGATTTTTTTTGGTGAGTATTATATATAGTTTTCATTGTTGAAGCATGGGAATGCATACATGACATTCACTAATAAAGTTAAAAGGTTTTTGAGATTTACAAATATCGAGTCTCACTTTATTGTTGCAACTAGATGAATGGAAAATAATTTCATTAATACAATTCTTGTGTTTTTTCTCATCATTCCAATGGTTTTTCTATAACTTATTGACTATTCAATATTATTTTAATCAATAAGATCTACCTATATTTTGTGCTAATTTAACAGTGAATTTCAGTGATCTTATACATAATATTTTCTTTAGTATGACATGGTAATATGATGATGTGATGTCTATTCATTCACCAATACCATCCTATTTTGATATTCATTTCTAATACTTGCTAATGTTTGGTAGCTTCATTCGGTTAAACCTATAAATACACACACACACATGTATATTAAATATATGAGATATTATATATATTTTTTATTGTATAATTATAATGGATAGAAATCTCTCATGAGAAGAAATGTCTCTCCATGTGTCATTTACAATACATATAAGAGGAGATTGATGCATTTCAAAAGCAAAGACCAATATAGGGAATGCAACTACATTTGCAGCAATCCAAGAATTTCAAAATGGTATCAAAGCAAAGCCATCAAATGATCAAATGAACTTAGATAAGTGACTCTAATATAGAAGACTAAGATCTGAAGTATGCATTGATAGATAGCAAAGTATCTATCTAGCATAGTGAACAAATGACAAGATGAGCAAATGGCCATTAATTTCTATCATAAACTCCATGTGATGATGTGTGAGAGATGACCTTACAAAATAAGTGAATATAGAGTTACTAGCAAAATTAGGTCACATAGAGCATGTAATGAAACTTTTCACAAATCACATCATAGATTGCATGAATAATATGTAATGTGGACCCTATGTAAGGAGCGTACAAAGGAATAGACTACTCCTTTTGAAAACCCTACTACTCTACAATGATACATGGCTATTGACATTTTAGAAGTGACAGTAAAAAATATTATCTTGGTTTCATGTTTGGAGAATACCACTAGCCATATATGTTTCTACTACTTCAATCTAACACATATCCATGAATCGAGGAATGGACTTTGTGCTACATAGTGGAAAATTTGACTAGGTACTAAGTGTACCATGGGTCCCACTCATACATAAAGTTAGATTATTTAAGGTAATAAAGACCTAATATATGTGAAATGCATTGTACACGGAAAGTAGAGAGTAGCTTATGCCATGGAAAAATATGAAAGGAGACTATAAGTATCATAATAAAATTCAATATTTCATATTTTCAAGGGAAAGCTAAAATTGTAGAGGCCAAATCAATGAGTATAAATGGTAATTTCTTATATTAATCATTTTTAATTATTTATGGACATGATTAGGATATATATACATGTTTATTCAATTCGTATATATATCCTTCCTATAATATATAGGGATCAATTGGATAATTAATAAAGATAAGGCTCTAATAAGAGAGGATTAAAAGTTAACATTATTTAATTATTTAGATCATCTATAGATGGTTATTTAAAATCAAATTTCTAAATTATCTTATAGTTAAAATATAATAATATTATTATTGACAATAATTATTAAAGGTATTTTATTATAATTATAAGAATTATGCGCCTTGATCTTTTCCTCTGAGAATGTTATTGTAGGAAAATGAAGATTGATTTCAAATTTAAGAGGGAGATTGAGATTCAAAAGAAGTTTGAATTTTCATACATACAACTTTGAAAGAGAGGGAGCAGATAAAGGAGATGGTCTCATAAAATTTCAAGTGATCTCAAACTTATTGATTAAGAGGGAGTAGACCATGTTGAATATGGGTTCCCTAGTAATCAATAAATTGTAGCAGTCAAGAGGACTGCAATGCATAAATATACCTTTTGACTATGTGGTTTTAATGGGCCTACCCACTGTGTACATCATAAGGAAGTGATGACTTCCAAATGATCATGACTTGTATTTTTAGAAGTTATTGAAAGGTGACAATCTTTTAATAACTTAATATGTTATGATGGATATCTTACGATGTTTATGTAGATCATGATAGATTATATTTTGCATGTGGATGTTCATATGGTAAGACTTATGAGAATGTATGTACACATACCTTATGAACATTTTGAGTGCATGGTGAATCTTATGCACATCGATGTTCAGGAGGCCATTACATAGAGTATTTGGTGAATATCAAATTAGTTGACATTCTTGAGACCATTACTCATAGTACTTGGTGATTATCTTTCTACTTGACATTCAAGAGGCCATTACTCCCAATATCTATATATTAAATTTAGATAATATATGGTCATATGTTTATACTCCCTAGCTAAGAGGGAGTGTTAATTTTGGGTAGCTTCAATCGATTAAATCTATATATGGGTAAGAGCACAAACTTGGGTCACAATTCTGTGGAAGTCAATTATGTGGAATAAGACCTTTTCAGAAATGGGTACCCATTATGGTTTAGGCACCTGATACATATTCAATAAATCAGGTACCCAATTGCAAAAAACTACAAAACCCAAATTTTGGGGGTTTTTGGCCATTTTTACTTATGCTGCAAAAGGGGAGCTTGATTTTAGCATAGAAATAGAAGCTCATTTTAGGATTTTTTCTAACCCCATTTTTCTTTGTTTTGGCATACAAGGTATTTTACTTTGTTTTCTACTATTTTATTCCATTGTTTTCTATTTTATGCTTTATAAATTTGTCAAATCAAATTTCACTTTTAATATGTAAAATTGTAAATTTCCATTTAATTCTAAGCCTAACCCTAGCACTAATTAAAACTTTAAGCAAATTATATAATTAAAATTAAAAAACCTAACCCTAATTATAATTGTAAGTTCAAATCTTAAACCTAACACTTGATCCCTAGCTCTAGGTAACCATAACAATGGGTCCATAATGGAAAGTAATCTTAATCCTAGGTTTGAAAATTTTATTTAATGATTTAAAATTGGGTTGAAGAAATATTGAAACCTTAAATGATAAACTATAAAATAGTACTTCAAGAAAAACTTATTTTGCATGCTTATAATCTAATTAAATATTAATTTGAACTAATATTTATCTTGATAATGCCATTTTATGATCTATATTCTTTTAATTTCTCCACACCATATGTAGGACTTAACTTTTCAACATAATTTATGTAGATAATACATTTCAATCGATATGGATTTTATCTTTAGATGTGTGCTTGATTCTTTTAGAATGAGGCTTGTTCACATTGGACATAGTTAGAGTGTCATAAATTTGACAAAGAATACAATCTTCCATAAGAAACAAAAACACATAGACATCCAATAATATCTTCCAACTAAGATCTTGTTATCACCCTAACTATTAGTATGACATTTACACAAAACATAATTGTGATCTAGTAATAAAAAATGAAGTTGTCTATAAGTAAACACCACATTTTGATACACATTCTTGGTTGCACAAATCTTCACTGAACATCTAAGGTCACAATCTACATGAGTCTCCAACTTAGCCTCTTTACTAAAATTTACACTAGAGGAGGAAACAATATTTTGGTTACTTTTGACTACATCCCCCTCATGTTCACTAAAAAGAAACCATTATTTTCTGGACCACCTTCTTCTATCATCCATTAATAGCTCCAACAATATCTTTTAAAAAGGGCACTAAATCTTACCACCATGGACACCTCTATTCAATTCTTGAAACATCACCTGTTGAGAAGGGAAAAAAATTTCACCTCCTTTTATCTTGTGCATATCGCTTGATAGTTCTTTAGAAACCTCTTGAGAAACCCTTTGGTTCAGTAAGATCGAATAGAACTAAAAAAAATGTGACAATGATAGTGTTCACATGCATTGTATGTAAATAATTAGGTCATGTCCAAAAATAAGCCTTTTTAATACTATTCTCCAAAATCAAGCATTTTTTAGTCTTAAATTATATTAATCTATAAGTTATATTGTATCTTTGTTAATAATTAATATTAATTGATCTTGATATAAATTAAATTTAATGTAAATGAAAGGTAACATTTTCAATAATAGGTATAATATATAATTAATAAATTAATTAATTAATATATTTAAATTATATCTTTATATGAAACATGTTTTATAATAATTAGTGTATGCGGAAATATTAATCTATAAGTTATATTATATCTTCATTAATAATTAATATTAACCGAGAAAAATAAATTAAAATTAATGTAAATAATATATCATACAATTATTGAATAAATTGATAACTAAATAATACTATACCCTAATTGTAAATGGATAACCCTAAATCCTAACCCAAACCACAATCTTATTTATATGTTCAATCCTAACTATTTTAGTATTGAACCTTAATCATACAAATTTGCTAAGGCATAATCATAAACATATTTATATAAGATATTTTTATAATTCACATTTAAGTTGATTTATTAATATATTTTTTTGGAGTATTATTTTATGATTAGGCTTAAATTTGGTACAATATTCAATTATCCTTAACGTTAAAGTTTACCTAAGTATTTAACATTATTTACTTAATTAATATAGTTTTAAAGATATGTGCATTTATATAATTAATATTTTAGATTTATTTTTATTAAATAGTAATTTTACAATTTTTTATGTTGTTTATGCATACATGCAAATTATATTTGATGGACCCACCCCTGCCCCCGCCCCCACCTCTGCCCCCTCCATCTCCACCTCCACCTCCACTCCCACCTAGTCCTCCTCCTGCACCTACCATAGAGTATTTTGAGGGAGAGAATGAAGCACTACCTTCATGACCTCATCCATGAGATTGAGACCATTAAGTGTGGGGTCCACCCCACTCACCTACTTCACCTTGTAAAAAATATGTGAGACGTTGTTCACTCTATAGAGCATTTGGATTTTGATATTGATAGTTTTAGATTATGCAGACAAAACATGCATGCCTTTTATTATAATAGCCTATCCTATAGAGAGGTTTATAATATCAAAATAAATAAATGGAATTTTACAAGATATTTTGTAAACCCTAAGATAGGTGATGAGATTAGTGACAATAAGCCTCACATTAATATTAGATGGTGTAGACATCCTCATATATCTGTACACTTTTGGGAGTGGTGGTAGATGGTATTTGACCATCCACCACACACAAATCAAGAGTTGGCCATGTACTTCCGTAGGAAGCTATGGGCTAAATTTGAATTAGGTTTGAAATCCAATTATTTTGATATTAGATCATTTCAAGGGGGTTGGTGGAGGGATGCCTTAGGATGGGCCTGGGGTAAAGCTCAGTGATAGAATGAGGAATGATATATGGCCTCAACCTCTTTTACCTCTTCCTGCACTAGTTGTCCCAGTACCACACCATCATTAAGTAGTGTCATCTACTCTTACCTCATTGAGTGCCCTCTCAAACAATTTAGTAGATCAGTGGATGCAGGTGAGAGATATTCGTCCACTTGGACACATTTTTACTAGTTGTGGAGATATATGCAGAGGCCCCTAGAGTGATGTTGATGTTCCACATGATGACCATTATGCTGAGGGTGCTGATTTTGATGGTGATGCATATGTTTCCCATTGTGATGCTAGTGATGATATTGATGTGTCATCATTTGTTGAGCTTCTATAGGAAGAGCCTAGAGATAGTCAGGAGCAATAGGTAAAATTTAAGTAAAGTAAATAATTTTTTACTTTCTACATACATGTGTAATTGTATCAACCATATTAATTTGTATGTTTATTTTTAAATAACAAAGGATGGATGATACTATTCCTCCTAGGAGATAGTATAGTCTTTTTTTTGACACCTATAGACATTGGCATCCCTCATATAGTGTGCACTTTAAATTACATTGTAAATAATGTACATTTTAAATTGAATATAATGACATGTGCTCATATGTTCTTTTTTTCTGATTTTGTAGGGATTGTCATCTGCTACATAGTTTGATGTTTAGATAGGTCGTAATCCATTGACGACTGATGCACAACCTCAAATGCCTATGGTATGAACTTTTCACTCAAGAGAAATAATTTGTACTATTTTTATGTAGACAATTTTGTTAACTTATAATATTTAACTTTCCAATTCATGTATAATTTTATGTGTTTTGGTTTTATGAATAGGATATGGATCGTACTTATGCATATAGGCCTTAGTATAGTTTATTTTTGACTCCATCTTTTTACCATGTGAGACATGTCGATGATCATCGTGGTAGCATATCTTTAGGCACATATCTGATATTGGCTACCACTCAAGTATGATAAATATACATATTTTTATAGTTTATGAAAAATGTAGTGTAAATTATGTACTTTTTAGTTTATGTACTTTGTAATTCATTTATATATAATTCTGATTCAATGTTTATGTATCCATAATTTTAGGACTATGTCATCATGAGTGTTGTTGAGAGTATAGAACTAAGCCAGATGGAGGTACCTAAATCATTCTTTAAGGTCAATATTGTGATCTATGCACATGCATAGTGTTGGTGTTTGAAAATGCTACTCATTTCCAATTACCATGATGAGAATATGACACATCTAGGGGCAACTAACTCCCATCTTGAACACATCATTTTAGACACTAGGCCAACTATAAGGCTTGACCCTTCTACACTTCAAGCTCTGCAAAACCTACGTGAGTGGACCTTAGATTCAATCAATATGGTACCAGTGCAAAAACATATTCATGAATCTATTAAGGTAGATAAAAGCCCTTATATCTCCTAACACTTATGCAATGACACAGATCTGCAATAGCTAAATGCAAATCCTATGATATTCACAAACTGAGTGAGGGCATCACATTTAGGTTTTTCAACATGAAAGGGAAAGAACATTTGATTAATAATGTTGAGTTCAGAAAAGCCTCATATATGTAGCAGTAAGAACTAATGATCCTATAACTAACTAGTGCCTAATCTACTGGGCAAATCCATGAATCAAATGAATACATATGGATATCTGATACTTATTCATATGTTTAGATATCTCATGTATCCATTCACTTTGTAAAAAGACATTTATGCTTAATCTAAACATTATTCTTACATGATATTGCCATTAGTAAAATTGCAACCCTGTTGATTCCCTTGAAGTATTTACATAACCTCTTGAGTTATAGGCAACCATGAAACAACATACAGCCTTAAAGGACTACAATTACACCCTAAGCTCTCTATTCAAAGATTATTAAACATTGAAGATCACCGATAAAGGAGACAAGATTCAAGATGAAACATTCATATGCATGAATTCAAAAAGACAGAAAAACCTAATGGATCTGGATTATCTATATTATCCTCCCTAATGATGTTCATACAAGAGAGAATATGTTGAAGCAAATGGTGTTTCAATATTGGGAATACATCAAGACTAGAACCAAAACCTTGGTATCATAGCAATGAACAAACTTTCTCCAAAAAATTGGAACCAATGGTCTCACAGTGAAAAATTGGAACCAATACAATGAGAAAGAATGATAATGATATAGGAAGAAGGAATTCTTGGATCTCCTCTACATCTGACAACTTGAAATTCTCTCTCTTTTCCATGAAAAGACTCTCTCTACCTTCTCTCTATAACTGAATATCAAAAATCACATCATTTGGCCTCTACAAAGTAGAAATATCTAAGATATTTGATTCATCATCATAATGATTTTGGTGCTAAATTGAATTCATGGTAAAAGTGAAAAACCAGTTACAAATAACCTCAGGAAGCCAATTTAACTTTTTCCAAATTTTTTTCTCCATATTTAGGCTTCAAAAGGTCTTCAAATCCACACTCTAACAAACATTGATGCTTAATGATCAAATCTAGTTGTTCTACTACCCATACCCTAGGAAACATAAATTTACCTATAACACAAACTCGTAAAGACCTATGCACAATCTAACCTCATATTCAAAAAGTTCATCTCATTATGATTCTAGTGGTATATTGGAGAGCCCATTTTGGTTTAAAATTGCTCTAGTTATAGTTTTTTGAAAATTAGCCCTCTGCTTCATGGCTCCATGGCAAGTTTACATTAAAAATCAAAAATTTGAAAATTTTAATGAGTTCTATAGTTCAAACTATAGAATATTCACTTTTTAAAATTAAATTTTTCAAATTTGAATGAACATGCACAAAAAGGATATATTTTATCTTTAAAAAATCTCCTTTGCTCCTTTGACCACTCAGAGAAAACCACTTGTTAACCTCTAATTTGCTATGAGCATCCAATAGTGCCACATGTCACTTTGTGATTGGCTAGTGACCCTGTCCTTTGCTGCCACATGTTTTCACCACATTAAAGTTCACTATGTTATCACATGAACAACTTCTCCTTAGTAAGATAGCGATGACCCTCTGATCTACCACGTGGCATGATCTGGCTCATCGCGAGATCTGCTCGCCATAGTGCCACTTTTCCTTTTGTGATTCACCCTCAGATCATCACATCATCATTGAGTCACCCCGCACACACAATTAGTTGCCACTTGTCAATTTCTCATTTGTCGATTGTTTTGGAAGCAGGACCCACGTGCCCATTTGACTTTCGCCAGATTTCTAAATTTTTTGGCAATTCGCTATGTTGCTAGCCAGAAAAATTAGGATTTTTTAGCTAGCGAGGTAGTGACATGCCAAATTCCTTAATTTTCTAGTGACCCACAGTGTTGATGTCATCTCTATTTTGCATGCAAGTTCATTCAAAATTTTACCACCTTTGGCCGACCACGGGCCCACCTACACATGCGCTTGGCTTCCAAAACCCAATGTCTTTTAAGACATCTTATTTGTTGTAATGAATGATATTTAAAGATTAAAAAATCCCTTGCCCCAACCAATGTGGGATAATGGGAATATCAATATTTTACCTCTATTTCAAGCTTATAATCCATGGCATGGCTTCTTCTGATGTTCACACAGTTTCATCATTTGTTGGCTCTTTCCTTGTATGTCGTCTCCCTACTTTAAACATGGAATTCTTTTTAATTTGACGTTGGGTGTCTCTCTTTGGCTAGTGGCTTCCTTTTAAGATGCCTATCATTTTTTGCCTCCTTGTATAGCCCACATGAATATGGGCTCCTCCTTGGTAGCCCCCTCTTCAACAGGCTCTTCCCTTTGACTGGCGGCCTTTCAACCTATCACCCTGTAGTCTTAGCTACCCCTGCCATAGTGAGTTCTTCTCTTTTAATTTCATGCCACCTTTTTTGCTCGACATGGAGGCTTCTCTTTGTATAGTGTGGACTATTCCTACTAATTGGCTGCGACTTTTTCCATTGATGCTCTGGTTTATTTATACAAGTTGACTCCTCACCTACCTTGAGTGTTTTAGACTCTCCTCTTTTAAAATGCATGTAACATCCTTTTAATGTGGCTTTGCCGAAAATTCTTGACCATTTGCTACTCCCTTTTTAAAACGTGAATGGCTTCCTTCTTATTTTTCATGTCGACTACTCCTTACTTTGGACTCAAATGGGTTTAAATTGTCGAGAGCCTCTTCTTTTCCATTGTGTAGGCCCTTTTCCTAGTGTCCCTAGATTTCTTTCAACGTATTCATGGGTTTCTCGTATTTATCTTTCCACATGCAACTTTTCCTGCTCTTTCATTAGGCATAAGTGTTCATTTCTAGCTGCGTAGACCTTTGCCCCTTCATGGCATGGGTTGCTTACTGCTCCTTATTTTCATGTGCTTCTTTGACTATGGGTTTTAGAATGTGGGTTCATTCTATTTTGTTTTACTTGCATGATCTTCTCCTTTAACAGCTATTCCTACTAGCATGGACCCCTATCTTAAACTTGCTGAAGTCTAATGTCTTCACATGGGTTGTGGCATCTATGTTTCCTACTAGAGGCCATTACTTCTCTTCCAAGCATGGGTGTCTTTTTCTTTGCATTGTATGGGTCTTTAATACATGTTGTGGCTACTAAGCATGAGGATATGTGCCTGTGACTTTCTATATGCGTAGCTTTATGGTCTGGTGCTTGCCTTCAAATATGCCTTGCACTTTGAATGCATGGACTTGCATGTTTAACAGTAAAAAAACCAACCTCCTCAAGTATTCTTGGTCTTGCATGTTTAACAGGTGCCACTTATTTCTTTTTAGAAGCTTCCAATCAACATGAACTTTTATCCTTCTAGCAACAGATGCTAAGAATCTTAAGATGTTTGCATTGCTTCAGTGTGATAGGTTTCCAACTCCTTGTCAAGTTTTGTAGCTGATTTCTTTAGGCCCTGACTTCTTCCCTTGTTATTTTTAACATGCCACCTTGGACTCATTTGTCATGAGCTGGCTTTAGTCTTCTTTTATTGGATGGCATGTGAAGATACTCTGCTAGTTGTGGACCCTTCTCTACAAGTGTTGACTATTTCATAGCTTCCAAGTGAATGTTTCCATGAATCTAGTATTCTCTAAATTCCCTTTTCCAATATAGAAGTAAGGAACTTATTCAATGAATTATTATATATATAAAAATGGAACATTCATTGAAATTTTTGAAGTCCTCTTGCAACGTATTCCAAACACCTCTTAATATTGAATGAAAATTTCCCAATGCAACAATCCATTTTTCTATTGAAAACAAAGGAATCACAACTTAGAAGAGATTGAAGAATATTAGATACAAGGTCCTCCTTAAATTTTTGAAATACTTGTTGTTACTGTTAATTTGAACATTACTATACAATCCATAATCTTGTGATGTGATGAGGCTGCAACATTTCCCTCCGCATATGCCCCTATAAGGAGACCATCACAAATTTCAACAACCTTACAAATATCACTTAAAACTATTCCAAATTTGAAATAAACTGGGTGTCACAACAACATGGTGAAATAAGTCGGGCCCCAAGTGGGTCTGGCTAAAAAAAATTCATTTTTAGTCACTTGACATTACAAAGTAACCTATTGATCAATCTGATACTGATTAAACTCAAATTTGAGCATTTATTGATCATTTAAAACTCATTTTATCCTTTTTGCAACCTGTCACTTTTGCGCCTCAGGTTTGTTGACTGGCCTTAAAAACTAATCCAAACCTTTGACCAGGCTCCGAAATCTGACATACTAATTCTTTGTTCCACATTCCTACACCATGTTGAATCTCGTCTCATAATGAGTTCAAGGTCAAAAGATATTACCTACATGAAAACATGTTAAAAAGCAATAAACTGGGTTCGAATTTGGCCTTGAAAAGTTGGGTAAACTAACACTTGGAGGCACGAAAATTGGGGTGTTGATTCTCTGTCATGAGGTGAATATCGATCTAAAATGTAGGCTCATGATGAATAACTGGGCATAAATGGCAAGAGTTCAAATTAGGCTACTTAGAATTTGCAAATTGGAAACAATGATAGAAAAGTGATTTTTGAAAATGGAAATGACCTGGGAAAGTGTGCAAATGGATTCATCAAGACTTGAAACTTGGCACACCTAAAGTATTTTACTACACAGTGGTACAATCCATTCATTCTAGGAAATCACAGATTTCAAGATATGACATCACAAATAGGGCTTCTAACAAATCTACAAATGCTGACACCAGTAAAAAGATATAAATTGCATTTGGAATCGCATTTGAAAACTGATCAAATAGATTCATCATGATCTGAAACTTGAAACATAACAAGTGTTTGACCTCTGAAATGCAAAGAAAAAGGAGTTTTAGCACCTTGGTCAACTGGGTCAAAGTTATAACTCATCAAATAGGGCTTCCCACAATTCTGAACATTTCATATTAGCATGAAAACAATAAACTACTAAATTTGAGGGATTCAAAACCTAGTCAAATGGACTCAAAATGACTCAAAAAATAAAACATAGGCTCTCAAGTATGGACACTAGATACTTCCAAAGTGGCATGTCATGAAACATTTCTAGGTGTAAGATATTAAGTTGCAAACACAACCTCCCATCTCTTTTTGACACTTAAGGGAAAAATGCATATTTGAAATTTGCTCAAAATGAAACCTCATGGAATAGCTCAGAATGTCAATTTAACATCATGGAACACATAGATGCACTAACTAAAAGGTGCTAGAAGCATTGAACACCTCACAGGGCTCAAAGGTACAATCAGGTACATAGGCATCAAAAGCATTTATAGGGCTTAATTTTCTTGATGGTACTCAAAATTGACCGTGCAATTTTTAGTCCCAACACATAGTTTATTAGGCTCTTTATCAAATTTTTAAAAATGTATGTATTATAAATTACAGGACCTCACCACTGCGGCATTTGGTAGCTTTTACGGTGCACCTCCTCCTATTATAGAGGGACACCCATCTCATTTGGTATTATTTTTATTATGTAGTGAATATTTAATTTAAACCCATTTCAATTAAGCATGTACATGATGAGAAACCTAATGTTACATAGGATGATCCATTTGCCTCATGGGGTGTTCCACATGATGAGATAGCTCATGTTACACAGGATGATGCATCTGAGTCCTCTTCATGCGAACTAAAGAGATCTACAAATTAGATAAATTAGGTCTTTTTGGCACCTTTAGATTGTGCTTTTATGATGTACATATTGTTTATTTTGATACACTTTGTATTAGGCTAGTTAACTGTATTATATGTATTTTTTGACTCCATAGATCATGTTACGGCATGTTAGACCATGTGCTATTTTTTGACTTCTTATCATGCTAGTGTATGTAGTATAGATCATTATGCTATCATGTTGTAAGTATGAACTATATTCTTTATTGTGACATATTTTATTCATGTTATGACACATTTTGTAAGTATATGGTACATGAACAATAAATTTAACTATTTTAATTATTTATATAAAAACATTAATTTAAACATGTTTGAATGTAAAAGTAATGGAAAAAAATAGGAGATCATTACTTGAATTGACAATTAATGTATAATATCAAATGGACATCTTTAACTTTCAAATAGAAGTAAACTCCTATTTTTAAATGTTTACAACTTGTTTCACAATATATGTAAGACAATGCCAATGACATAAATAGAAGTGAACTCAAAATATAAAATTGGATCAACACATTTTTTCAAATGAGGTCCTGCAAAATAAAATTGTAAAACAAAACCAAATGTTAATAAAAGCATAAATTAATATGAGCTATCTGAACTATGTAAATATGTGTAATTTTCATGTACTAACTATGTGTAATTACACAAGGTGTTGATTTAAATTTGGATAAATTCTAATCGAAACCTGAATAAGATATATATATATAAGCTCTCTAATTTTCTATTGATAATGTATACATACATGTAATTAAATTATATAAGTATATATATAAAAATAGCACAATAAAAAAAAACATACATGCATTTTATTTAAATGTATTCATCCCATTGCACCATCTACATCATCTCTCTTTTGCAATACATCTATATTTGTCTCATGCTCATCCATTCAAATTGACCATAGTTCCTTATTGGCAGGTATCCCTTTGTATCTTCCTAATTTGATATTCATTGCCACAACCAAATGAGAATAGTGTAAAATCTTCTTTTCACATTGGTAGTCTTAAAATTTTGGTAAACCATTTCTTCTTGTTAGGTATGTATGTAGCCAGGGGCCAACTACAATGAAAAACCCAATTGGATACTGAAAACCATCATCATCTACTTGACGAAATATCAATTTTTTACTAGGTTTCACACATCTAGCTAGCAATACTCAATTTTTTCATTGTCATCATTAGGTGCAATAGCAACATAAACATGTCTTGAAAGATAAGATAAAGTACATAAACACTTTAATCACATGTTTACATATATAAATAATATATTCAAGACATGTACTTGAATTATATTAATTACATGCACATAAATAAATAATATAAATTGAAGCATGATCACAACAAAATTTAATTTAATTGTGCAACCAGGTTATGTGAGGTCTAAAATACCACCATATTCTTCTGATGCAAAAGTAACATTCTAGCCTTCATTTACTATATCATCTTCAAAATGTGTGTTAGTAGGTGCTAATTATTTGTGTTACCAATCTTCAACCCGTTCTATATTCTTGTGTTCCTCTTATTCACCTACAAGACAAAACTGACAAAACCAAGCAAGCTCCCTAGTTCATATAGTCCAAGTGTTAGAATTTGAACTCCTAAATGAATGTTATTTAGCTGACCCACTAATTGTATCACATTCATATATTGAAAGGATATTCTTCTCTTCAACTAGGTAGAAGAAGCATTTGATTGTAGAGTTTTGACTTGATGCTATGTATAAATATTTGTTACACCATTCAACAATATCATGTGCATTTTTAAATTGGGATTTTTTCTCAAGTTTTAATTTCTCTCTACTAGGGGTTCTCTTAACACATGCACTAACACCATGATGTTCTCCTTTACAATGTCTAGCCAGAAAAATACTCCACACATGTTGGATATTATCTTGCCTATGTTTCCTACTCAACTAATAGAAAATTCTAGCATTCTTGAATTTTCCTTTACAATTATTTGACCATATCCAATGTTCTGTCATTTGAATTTGTCTCTCTTTTAAATTATCATAAAAGATCTTAAAAAAATATTGCACAAACTCAAATGAATGAATTTTATTATCACTCATATAGAAATGGTACTCTCTTAATATCTTTCTATCCTCTATACTATTAGATGCATGCCTATAAACTATATGAACATAAATTGTTACTTGCACTGAATTGTAATATTGTAGTTGTACCTCATCTTGTGATGCAAGTGTGTAGTTCTTTGCAAATTCAACAACTGAAAGTATAGTACCAATTGGAAGTCTATTCTTACATATGCAAAATTGTCTGTCAAGCCATCTAGCATATTGTGAGTCTTTAACATATTTTGGTATGATCACACTCTTAAACTCATCCATAAATGCATGACAACTAACTTTATCCCTAACTAGATCACACCTTCTCCCAATCTTCCCAACCTTCAATGGATATTTAGTATTTTTGAATCTTTTTACATCAACTAATTTTTGTCCAAAAGTAGTCAAAGCATTTTCATGCAAACATTCATCTAACAAAGAAAGATTGCCACACACATCACATGTACCAGAAAGATTCATCAAAAAGAAAGTATTGATCATGAGGTGGCTTATAAAGAAAACTTGATAAGAAATCCTTTATAGTTTGAGGTGGTATGTTTGTACCACATTCTTACAACATTTCTTTACTATGCATGGTACCACATATAGATCAAAATATATCATAATTGTAATGAAATTGAACATGAGTTTTACAATAACATGTGATTCTTTCCTTGTTTATCCTTACATACCATGGTTTACATTTTCCAAAAGATCTTAAATGACTAATGGTAATAGTTAACACCTTACCATCTACAAATTTTCTAAACAATTAAGTTTGAGTTGTGTCCAAAAGGTGTTTAGGATGTGGATCATGTATTGTTTATTCAACTCTCAATTTAAGAACATCTCTTGAATTAGTTGATACTCTTGTATTATCATGCCAAAAATTTCAACCAAACTTTTGACTTCACTAGTAAGTTTCATATGACATCTCGGGAGTCTACCACTACAAGTTGACAAAATATTTGTTGGATCACATTAAAAGTTAACCCTCTCTTTGCATATCTTTCTAAAGTCTTATGATTCACATTAAGATATCCACTTATGTTACTAATTAATCTTTTGTCAATTTTTGATTTGTTGACTAAAAGTTGTTGTTATTGCCTGTTGCGCTACATTCTTATCTTTAGAGGGGCTTCTCTTTTCGATAATATCAAAGGCACTAGAAACAATCGGTACAACTTGTTTTAGAGACCCATCTTTATTCTTGGGTATTGCATACATTCCTAACCTTTTCATTACTTTTCACATTTTAGACATTTTAATTAGTTGAAACATCAACTAATACTAAAACCCTAATTTCTTATTATAAAGAAAAAGTCTATATAATCTATTAACATGTGTCCTAATTTGTCTCCATGAAACCAATCCCTCAAGATTATCTAGTACATCATTAGGAAAATAAAAATTGTGTTCAAGCACTTCAGTATCATTCTGACATGTTCGTTTAGTAATTGGTGTTTCTATGTCTAGATTCATACAATTGTTATTTTCAATTGACATTTCATTTTCACTATTATTTGGAATATGAATCTCATTTTCATTTTTTCTTGGTATTTCTTTCGAGGAATGCATTTCCATTGGATTTTTTTTTGCATGATTGTTTAGCCTAGTTTCATAAAGAAAATCTAAATCTTTTAAATGGTAACCTACTTTTAAAAAATCAACAATTTCATCATGAGAAAAAATGTGAGGGTTTGGAGACACACCTGTATTGAATGTTTGATTAGAATTTGCACCTGAATCTCCTTGTATTGGGTTTTCTTCTTTAGCCTCTTCAATTATCATCATATCCTCAATGTCTTTCTCCTTTCAAACATTGCTCAATTCTCTAATTCTTTGTCCTCTCTCTTGTTGACATTGTGCTTCATTCTCTTAATTTTTTACAATATCCTCATTTGTCAAAACTTTTATTTTCTTCTTTCTTTGTTGTTTTGATCCCATGTTTTCACCAGTTTTGAATTAGAATCAACAACTTGAAAATTGTAGAAGAAGACAAGAAAATGGAATAACTATGATAGATATTTGTTGTTGCAGATCAAAACTACCATTCAATCATTGAAAACATTAAAACTTGGTTTGTGGGGCCCAATGGCTAGATTAGAATTAGGTACCTAATTGTTTAAAAATCAAGTACTTGATTACAAATTGGGCACCCCATTTTTAAAAAATTGGGTACTTGATTTTTTTAATATTAGGTGACCATTTGGTTAATGGCTAAAACCAAATCAAGCACCTGATTTTTGAATTACAAATCAAGGTCTTGATTCTAGTGACATGGGTAGGAATTTGGAATGGTCAAAGATTTTCATGAGGTTTTTCCTTGGGGAAAAGCATGGCATAGGCTTGGTCCCACCAAGCCTATACCTTTATGAACAAATCTTTTACTAAGGCATTTAATCAATAATTTTAGGGATTGTCATAATTTTTATATGGTTCTCCTCATTGAATTTTTTGACAAAATGAAAACCCATTATAGGTCTTACTGTTCTGATTTCAAAAATGTAAATTTTATAGTGTTACGAGTTCACTTTGTATTTTTCCATTATTTTTTAATCAAAAGTATCTCTTAAAAATGATATAGTGACATTCACTAAAATTTTAATAACTTTTTAAATTTTTTATATTTTGAGAATTAATTTTCATGTCATCAATCCTCACACAATTTTTTTAAAGTTTAAAAATGATTAAATTATGGCATCCATATGCATGAGGTTTTATAAATTCACTTGATCATCAATTAAAAATTCATTTTAAAAATTCATTAAAAAATTGAAGAAAAATATTCTCATTAATCTTTGCTATGTCAGGTAAATTCTTTTTAAAGGATTCACAAACTTTCATTTAGTTGTGTCAAATTTTGGTGTTTGTACATGAGTGCAGTATGGTCCTAAATTAGGCATACCATAAAAATAAGCTATCATATGAGTATACAAATAAATTACATATTCAAAAAGAAGATCCCAAGCACTACAATTTTTATTTTTATATTTAATCTCTAAATGACTTAAGTTTTGGCATCAATTGACAATATATCTCAAAAACAGGAAAACATTTCTGTAATGCCCCGCCAAGGGATCCAAAGAATTATACTAAGTTTTCCAAAGAATTTTTTTTTAAACATGAAAGATAAAACCATTCACAACATATGCGGAAGCAATAGTAACATCCAACTGAAAGTAAACATGACATAACATAACAGATTACATTCTTTAAAGATTCCTTAACATTGAATTACTTCTAATCATAACTTATTCATCTAACATCACATCTTAACAATGAAATAACAATGATACATCCAATGTTCTTAAACCATATACAAGTGTACATATGAGATTGCTCAATCATCCACTATACATGTTACAAGGTATGAAAAGTTTAAAAGAATAAACATCCATGTAATTAAAGTACATCATCATCCAATACTAATCCATGATGTAATAAGATAAATGAAACCACATATCATACATGATACATCATCATCATAAAGATATAAAAATCCATCATAAAAGATAACCATATATCACAAACATAAATAACTAAGTGCACGGTTCCTCCCAACCGTAAATAGCATCATTAGACCATCATGGATCCTAGCCATCCCCCCGTGCATAACATTCCAAAGCACCAAAGAGATCATCGGCTATATACATAGTAGGAATGTCACTCCTAAAACATCCTACTAACATGCAAAGTAAAGCATAAGATAACATCAACTAACATATGCTAAACAACAATGAAAGGAACATACCAGTAAATACATCCATCATAAGGTATATCATCTACCATAATGATCCAAGAACACAATGAAGATAAATACCAACCAATAATACTCCAGCCACAGTGTATCAGACGGATCTCAAATGATAAGAGTGATAAAACACTACCACCCGACCGCGTGGAACCTAAGTGGTCCACTCCCACCATGCTGAGGAGATAATTTCAAGTCCCAAATAGGATATCAAAACCACAAAGCATAAATCTTATGAGTCCAAGAATCCTAAAAGTATACTAACTCAAAGGTTCCATCACACAAAACTGACATCTAATCCCAGAGGCACACAATGACATGTAGGAAACCTACTCTACAAGCAGGAAAGTGTCATCGCATTTATCTCGTACAAGTTACCCTGGCAGTTAGCTAAACTCCACAGGTCCATACAGATCTCATGCGGCCACTAGTATCCTCTCATATTGACAAGGCATACTATGGAATGCAAGGTCGCAACCTTGTGTCTCACTACTCCCATCCTAGCCTGTACAAGCACTCAAGGCATGGGCGAGAACATCAAAACTCTTATCTTTTTAGGTTCATTTAATCCCCATTTAGTGTGTAAATGTTATCACTTATTAACCGAACTTACAATGAGTTATCCTGGCAACCACTTAGGGCCCTGGCACCCATTGCAAGCCACTTCCCGACACTACAAGTAGATTACCTACCCTAATGCTCATGGAATCATAAATCACCATAGTCCTGTACAAGCGACTGTAAAAAAATCCAAAAGATAATCCATAAAAAGAATCATCAAATATCCACAATAAGAATCATCAAATATCCATGATAAAATCATCAAATCTCCAAGATAAGAATCATCAAAATCTCCATGAGCATCCGAAAAGAATCTATAGAAAATCATGACCACAACAGTTCTCTATTGGCAACTGAAGGCATCACTGATAATCATAAGTATCCATTGGTTCTCAATAACCAAAATATATCATCACATCCATTGGTTCTTAACAAGCAACCAAGAATATCTCAAAAACATATTAATCGAAGACTCCAAAATGGTTGAGTCAAACATGTCACAACATGACATCATCAAGAATAAATCCACATTTTAGTCCCATCATGGCGACTAGAAAACAAACCAGGGATAATTGATCGATGACTCAAAAATGATTAGCTCAGGTATCTCAAACACATACATCTCAGCTTCACACATGAAGACTGATGAACAATAATAATCAGTAAATACAAACATTTCATAGAGCATACGATCACATACCATGGTTGGGCTTATAAAGATTGAGACCAAATAAGATCAACATGCCAACACATCTCATAACCCCCGAGCCTCTGGTAACAACCTAAGACTGGTCATCACTAGTCAACCCAAAACCCAAAACAAGAAGCATATAGAATACACGATGCAAACACATGTTTTGGTTTTGCTATTATCTCATAGTTGAATAATGTGTAGGGATTTCCAGTTTCCATTTTCAAGCATACTTCAAGTGTATAAAGTTAATCATAAACATCTAAAAATACTGAATAATCATCAATATGCCTACATGAAATATAGAGTGCCAAATGATCCCATTATGTAACGAACTGAATCAGAAACAATCATATCAATTTAAACTCCATTATAGTATTTTATAATCAATTAAATTTAATTAATTCTACAATAAAATCAATCAATAATTATATCACTATATTATTGATTGAATGAAATATGAGTCACTCAATAATTAACAATGACTTCGTAAATTAAAATTCAACTTCTTTAATCATCAGAAAACCAAATACCTATCTTTATTAACTCAATCCTCAAAATAATTATTAGGCAAGTATTATCTATTCGTCTCATTCAAATGATTAGATAATATCAATCCTAGACAATATCATAACATTTCCACAATTCTCATGTAACTATATACATCATCAATTTAATTAAACTAATTTTAACTAACTATAGTTCATCAAAGTCCAAATACTTATCTTACTACCTCAACAATTATTAGTCGTGAGTAATTAGTAAAATTACCTTTTAATTTTATAACGAAACTTCATTATCAATTATTATTGAAATAATAATAAAGAATCATAGAGGTGTTATCAAGGAAAATTATGGATTCAATATTAAGTTCATTTACCATAATAGGTAAACAATTTAATTTGTCAAAATATCTTCTTTAACCCTTGTTTACATTTCATTTACTTAAATTGTCCAATGACTAATTATGCTTCTTCTATTATTGACTAATCTTAAACTAAATTTAATTTTATTAGATTAGTTGGTAAAACTAATGCTTAACCATAGGGTCCCCATTTACCTAGGTGGCAACACAATTTTTATCCGATGAAATTTAACTCTTTCTTATTTTCTAGATGACTTTAGAGTAGCAATTAAAAAAGAATGGCTCACCAATCAACTTTTCTAAGTAATAATTCTGATTAACTTTGTTCAATTTTACCAATCTTATTAATTAATAATAATTATTAATTAATGTTTCAACAAAAATTAACAATTTCTTAATATACATATTAGTATCTTCAATTAAACCCCTTTCGAAAGAATATTATAGAGCTTATTGTTTATGTACTACATAATAATTATAAAATTATTATTAGTAATCCATTTTTCTAACCATTTTAGGTTGAGGGATCTCTAATGAGTTTCATCCCAACAAATATATGAATTTGTTTAGATTGATTGGATATTATTAATGTCAGTAATAATACAGTTGTCATTTTGATCCAAAAATTGGATATTCTTGTTGGTGTTAACCGATGACTGTAGAAGAAGTCAATGTACTCCATTATTGGTGTTGGTGATCTCATACAAATTGATATGCATAGGTGTCAAATAGAATGTGTGACCCATAGAAAAGTTGAAGTTTACTGGCAAACACTACGAAATCCATGATTGAGATAATATAAGGAAGCAGCGATAATTTGAAGCTCCCTCTCATGCCACATGTAATCTACGGTAATGGATGATCAAATCTTCTATTGGGAATACAGTACCACGAATAGTATTCCAAACCTAATTATGTAAGCTAGGTGATCAATGATCACTGCCCTTTGTAAGAGGACTGAACGCATTTGCATCATATTTTGTTTGTGTGAATGTGATGTCCTTTATTAATGATTCACTGCGCAAAATAAAAATCCTAGAAGTACATAATGGAAATAAGAATTGTGTTTCATCTAGCTACAGATCTTCGAGATGATTTGTTTTTTCAGGAGGATCCATCTACTACTACTAGGGTGTGTCTGTACTGATTTATCTTAAAAATTATTCCTATGCACAAGATATATATAATATCTGCCATGGCAACCCTATCAAGGGGGAGATTGGAGAGGTGGCTGCACCAATGTGATGAAAATCACTTGGAGTAGCTCTCTGATTTGGATTGGCAGCGACAATCAAGATTCTGATGGGGTGTCGAAGACATGACTAATTGTGTTTGCTGTGGGAAAAAATTTTTTGCGGGTAGAGCATTATATTACGAATCCAAGAATTGAACTTACATACCATAAATGGTCTGATGGTTAGGTTAAAACTAATGCAAACTTATTATGTCAGCAAAGTTCAAATACTTCGCTATGGAAAATTCCTTATCAAATCATACTCATCATGTTTTGAATATCAGGCGACCCTGAAAATGGGTTACAAATACTTAAAGGAAGACCCTAACACTGAAAAGAATAAGGTTTTGCAACAGAATACGCCTTGAGCGTTGACTTGACCTGAAGTGCGCGTGAAATTTTAATGTGATAATAATAAACAAATAACCTGGGTGAAGACCACCCATTTTTGCAAAACTCGATATGTGGCTATTCCATTATTCTGTACAAACCACACGAAGTAATCTACACTCTTGTTTCTACTATTAACATATGTTCTGCACACAACCTACAAAATAAACACTTATTGATAAAATCTACTAAAATGGCTACAGTTTTATACAGATTCTTTACAAGCTCCCCATGGCCAGGCTTTAGGGTCATCGGCCGATATATAAAGAGAATAGATCCATTATCGAATAACCAAAAGAACATAGCAAACAATACTAGGAAGGGAAATAGATTCACATATCTAATGACCTGTGCATTCGAAGGTAACGATGTGGCTAGTATGGTTTGAACAATGTTAAGGGTTCATCACAAGCTGTAAGAACATATAGCAAACATATACTCTGATCCCTCAAAAGAGAGTCTACATCCCACCATGGATTGTAAGGGACAACATATATATCGAAGGCATCATTTATCAACCGCATACAAATTCTTACACCAAAGGGAAAATTCAAGAGTATCATGTAAGCAGATAGTCATTGTGCAAATTTTAGGAATATTAGTGTTCAGAGGCATTTGAGACCGTACCTCCACATTTTTGAAAGTCCAACAATTGATTAGCTTAACATTGGGTTGTGGTGAGGTCACCTCCATAGCTGTTGCTCCACCTCTATACCTCGCTACTCATCTCTCTCCTTCTTCAGCCTTTGTCAGTCCTTGAGCACTTCCACCTCACAGTAAGTAGGAGTGCTTGTAGAAGCATATCCAAATGTAGAGCTTCTTGAACCCATTTAAGCTTGAAGCATGAAGCTTCCATTTAAGCTTCCATAAGGCTTGTCCAAACACACTAGGAGAGCCTCTATTTAAAGGCCTCTAAGATGCATCTAGAGTGTCTCCAGAAACAACTAGAAGATAAGCATGACAACCAAGCATGAGCCTTCTCCAACCTTCTAGATGAGTCTTAAGGTTGTAGACACCATGTGCTCAAATAAAATGCTAACTTTTAAGTGTAGACAACTAGTGCATTCTTAGAGTGCAAACTTCTGTGTTGTCTACATGACAACTCCCGAGAATTTGCCAACTCCTATGTGAGCAAATATTAAAATAATGCACATTAATTAATATAATAATTAATTTATTCTTCTTAATTTTATTTATTTATTTATTAAATCTCATGCACAAACTTTAATAATTCCACTTTTCAATCTTAATATATTTATATTTTAAGCACATGAAATCTAGAATCTTTAATAATTTAAAATATATCTTCCACTTTTAAATTTCTTTTTCCAAAACTTAATTGCTAAAATATTTATTAGCTTTAATAATAATATTATTTAGTCATTTATTTGAAAATGAACTCCAAATATATTATTATTAAAATAAATAGTGTCACATTCCAAACTTTAAACTTTAAACTTTTGTCTTCAAATTTATTTATTTTATTTAATTAATTTCCCAATTAATTAAATTAAATAAATATTAAAATACCATATTAATTTTTCATTAAATTAAACCATTAATTAAATCTTTTAATTAGGCTTAATTAATAGAAAATATATCAAAGACTCACAAGGATAAAATATGAAAATCCATCATAGCCAAAATACATACAAAATCAAACCAAGGTTTAAATCAAAAATTACGTTATCCAACATATTCGGAGGGTACTCAGCTCAAATACTTGTCCTAATTTTCCGATTAGAACAAATGGCTTAAAAGTTTGGAATTTGGACTTGAGAATTTATCTCCCCTCTCTTATCATTGAGATAATATGATAGGGTACGCTCATCCTGACAAATTCAGGGAAGTCGATACCCGGTACCTGCAACCTGCATAAAAATCATGCATGTACAAGCACAATATATACTAAACTAAATAGGCAATGGCAGGAAGTGGTGCATCGTGTAGATCCTGACTAGCAGGTGACCATGACTCCCTTCCTTAACCACATCAGAAATGCCATACAAAAGCAAACACGCAAAGAAAAAACGCACACCATACACATGCAAGTATGGGGTAAGTATCCATAAGAAAACACATATGATAATAAATCATTTTACTAATCATCATTAATAACTGCAAACACTGAAAGTAGTCATCATGCATACATGAAATGTAAAGTCTAAGTGATCTCATCACATAATAAACTGAATCCATAGCACAATATCTAGTAATCTAAAAGAATGCTGCTAACCATCAACATAAAACTAGCCCTAAAAGAGTTCAGCAATGATAAAAAATGCGAACTAGGGGCAGGCACTACAATTTCCACTTTTTGGCCAAAAGTGAGACCCAACTTCTTGTGCACACACACACACACACACACACACATACACATGTGTGTGTGTGTGTGTGTGTGTGTGTGTACACATATATGTATTTATATATATATTATATATTATATATTTAATATATGAGATATTATATATATATTTGTTATTGTATAATCATAATGGATATACATGTCTGATGAGAAGAAGCCATGTCTCTCCATGTGTCATTTGCAATACATACAAGAGGAGATTGGTGCATTTGAAAAGTATAAACCAATATAGGCAATGCAACTACATTTGCAGTGATCTGGGAATTCTAACAATACTATTCATAATTTTTTCTCTTTAGCATTTCATGTCATAAGTATAGTTGTTGCTTCTATCATTGTTCCATTTTCTTAATCGTAATGTTACTCATTTATGTTCTTGTGTTTTGAAATAATACTATAGTAGATGAATGTAATTTCATGCCTAGCACATCAATAGTGACATTTCCCTTGCTTTTCACTTATGTTATGATCTAATAATGTGATTGAAATATGCATGAATGGTAGTTATTCTCAATAGATAGAGAAAAGACCCTTCATACATCTATCCCTTTGAATAATACCATGAATTTTCATTTTGTAGATCCCCAAAAGATATAAAGACATGTCTTGACATGCCAAATACAACACAGTTTGTTATTCCACTAGGAAATGATGATTGCTCACTCTTTCCTTAGATTTGGACTTCTTTTATGTGTAATTCTATCACATTATTTTTCCTTTTTTGTATTTTTTTGTTTTCATCTCAAATACCTGACTAAAAAATGAAAACTGTGAACACTAAAATATGCCAAATGAAAGATCTCATATTTTTTTAGTTGTCCCTTTGACTAACATTGTGTATTTCTATTATTCGGGTCCCCAAAAGATATAAAAACAAGTCTTGATAGGCCAGATATAATGCAACCCATTATTCCACTAGAACAATGATGACTCCTTGCTCTTTCCTTTAATTTTGCCTTCTTTCATGCATATTTCAGTCACGTTGTTCTTCCTTTTTTGAATTTATTTTTTTTCATCTCAAACACTTGACTAAAAAATGAAAAACATGGACACTAAACTTTTCCAACTGAAAGATCCCATGGTTTTTAAGTTTGACATCTAAATCAAATATTTATCAACTGATTCTTTGCTTGGATTAGTAGAACAAGAAAGGAACCCTTTTAGTTGGATTTTTGGCCCCATACCCAAATATATAGCTTTTAATAATTGATGGAGATTCTCATCAGTGTTCGATACAAGAAGAATGAAGTTTTGATCATTTGGGCAAATGACTAGCTATGCAATATTTTAAAATTAAATCAAATTTAGCTTAGATAGATTGGATACTCCAAAATTTGGACAATGTTATGAGCTCATTAATATAAATTCCAATGAAAATCTTTCACTTTGATTGTTTCTAGAATATATAGTGTGAAAACCTATTTTATATATTGATAGTGAGAACCTGCATTATATATTGATATTGAGATGTTGACAAATTAATGCAAATTATTCCTATGGGGTGCCTAATACAATCTGAAAGTAGTTTTTTTTCCACAATTTATCTTCAAAATAGAATAGAATAGAAATTCAAAATATAGAATCGTGAATTAAATAACTCCAACATTTTTGAACTTCCAAATCCTGTTAACATGAAACTTTTAACTTAGTAGCTCTTTATGCCAATGAGCACAAATGTTGAGGTTAGAAACCAACCTAATTTTTTTGCAAAATGTTAGTTAGATGGGGTCTTGCAATTAGTTCTAAGTTTATAAATTTTGAGTTGAGCAAGACTAGTGTTCTTGCTCCCGCTTCTTAAACTATTCTCTTAAGTATCTAATTTAGAAACAAATCCCTTGAGAATGTCAATGGTCTTCCCCTAAAGAGTGATTATAAATATGAGAAATTTCCTCTTTAGGCTCTTTTGTGGCTGCATAAAGAGTAGCAATTTTATCTAGTTATCAAAGGAATGTACAATAGTCAAGTGATGACCAAGGGCCTTAGCAGTCTTCAAACCAATGTAGCCTTTTAATCCATTTTTTTTCCCAATCTCTATCATTGTAGACTACTTCATTGCACTATAGGCTACAACTCTAGCACATAACAATGGTACAACTTGTGGAGGGGATAGAGTTTCAAGGATATGAACCATAAAATTGCATCATCTAAGGAGGTTTTTGTTTTACACAAAAATATAATAGACTAGTCCTACTAAACTACTAATGATTTGGGTTATATTAGGGTAACAATATTTGGAAAATTTAGTTAAATAGTCAGGGTATCTTTCTTAAGACAAGTGAGTAATCAAATCTAAACTTAAGCAAAAAAAAGTACATGGTACACGATGATCATTTGATCACATAGTGATTTTAAGATAGTTATCTAGAATAGTAGCAATACAGTACTTAGACAAAGTAATTCAATCTAAAAAAATTTATTAGGCAATATAGATTTTGTAATATTAGAAAAGATTTCAATTTCAATTCCAAGACACACGCAATCAGTAGCCAAATTAATATCTAATAGTGATGAAAAAAACTGTGAGTTGTGTACACACTCTCTTCAACAAAGATAAATAAATTTCCTTTTATTTGTCCAACATGTAGTAACACACAATCAAGTAATTTTAGACTAACAAATAAGATTAGTTATTAAAATCATGGATCTTACAGACCTCTTGATAACTATTCAAGTGATATTTTGTCACTTAATCAAAAACTAATAAGGTCTATTAAATTTCTTTATAGGTCTCAATAGTTGTCCATTTATATAGCAGTTTTATTAGTGGATACCATAACTATGACATTTTTTAAAAGATATTAATCAAGATATTTATAAGAGGAATATCTATTGATGTAGTTTTACAAATTCAAAGAAAATAGTTAATAGAATAGTATATAACATGTAATAGACATAACATTAAAATGACCACTTTTTTGACATTTGTGTGCATCACCAAAAATCCTTTGTCAACCATGATAACTACCTATAAAACTAAATAATAGTTATAAACTATATATAATTTTTTGATATTATAAATAATTTTTTTTCTTTTTGGGGTTAGAATGATAATATGCTTACAAAATCAAGGTAGGCATAGGAAGTTATTGTTGGCAGCAACTAACACACAACCCTAAGATAATGAGAAAATTTGAAAAGGTATGCTATATGTTATTATCTTTGCAATATATATGAGACAAACTTTTTGGTGCAAAGTTGTCTTTCCTTTATCTTTCCAAGATATTCCATTGGTAAATCGATGAGCTATAGTGGTAACGCAGAAGTGAGAAAAGATAATCCATCTAATTGATAATAGTAATAGGAGAAGGCAATTAAAGTTGGACACTTAAATCAAATGGTTATTACATATGAACAATGGTTCTAACTCCTAAGAAAAGGACAATGCCTTACTAATGGTACAAATAAATACCATTTAGTGAATTGGCAGGAAAATATAGTTGTTTTAGAGGAGTTAGAGAATCATAAGATATATGTAGCTCATGAAGACAAACTATGTTATTCTGAGGCAATTGATTATAGGGAATTTGTAGCTTTACGTGAAGCTATATCTCATGGCATTAGAAAATACAAATTATCTAGTTTTTGTGCAAAATGGGCAAAGGACTAAAGTGGATTTATCTCAAAATCTACGAAGAAACTAATTTTTTCTATTATTGTCAATATCATACTCAGTACAAAGGAATCAAACTTGGTTGTGAAGGAGGTACACCTTATCATACTTGAATGGTTGTTTCCATGTAGAATAAAATATTTATAGGTTAAATTGTTATCTTTTAGGTCATGGTTCAAACTAGAGAGAAAGATGTACCTTGTTATAGTTAGGAAAAAATGTTTTTTGGATTAAACCATAAAGTACATCAACATTGTTTCTCATTAAATTGCCCCTATCACTATACTCACATTTATTGATTAGAAAATGCAGTTTATTCCCTTAATTTTTCTATACTTTATACTTCTCACATATGTTGTGAAAGAGTATGGATGAAAAATATATTGATTTAGCATATTTGTATAATTATAAAAAAAATTTATTTTCAATAATATTTACTTAAAGAATCTACTAGAATTTTGAATTTTTGATTTAGAAAACTCCATGTTCATTGTATCTATTCTATAGGGATATGACAAAAATCAAGGATTGAGAGCCGTCATATAGAAAATCGCAATAAAAAGTGCATGACAAAAAATACTTGAGAACAACCACCCCAACTAAAAAATAAATGACCTTGATCAAGGTACCATCATGCATAATATTACAATATAGATGGATGCAAAAAAAATAGCATGACAACAAATACCCAAATAGCCTGAGGAGATCCAACCAATCTCAAAAATAATTATTCAAGAATACAAGATACCTAAATTGTATTATTAATTACAACATAGGAAGCAATAAAGAAATAGGCTAATGAGATTTGACCTAGATCAAAACCAAAAAAATCATGAATACAAGATGTTTGAAAGGGTATTATTAATTACAACATAGGTGGTAATAAAGAAATGGCTCAAGAGGATACAATCAAGCTTGAAATAGATATTCATGAATATGAGCAAAATAGGTTGGGAAGATTTAGCTAGGCTCATAGATGAATGCTAACAAATATTGTTACTTAGATGGTATTAATATTTACAAACCTAATTGTACATATGCATAGTACATACTTGATATTTAACTCACAAGATGATACAATTGTACCTTTTAATGTTAAAGTTGTATAGTGAGACCTTTACTGGCTAAACCAAGATGTTCATCCTTCTAATGTTATATTTTTTGAGTAAGTCTTTTTGTCACTAATCCAAGCTATTCATGTTTTAAAACCCTATTGGGAAAATGTTTTTGAAGGAATTGTCATATTTTTTACCATATGGATTCACTACTAACATTGGAGGCAATCAAGCTTATTCATAATGGAGAGCTTCCACTGAATCAAAATGTGCATGTGGTTGCAATCTCTAATTCTACCTTTGGCCAGGGAGAGGCAAAGTGATTCTAGCTGGATATATCAGATGGTAAACATAAGAAAAGGGCTTCATTACCAACAAAGTACAACAAGTATGTGTTAGAGCATAAGCTATCAATTGGAACAATATTACAACTAATGAAGTACAACAA
Source organism: Cupressus sempervirens (assembly GCA_028749045.1). Taxonomy (NCBI): domain Eukaryota; kingdom Viridiplantae; phylum Streptophyta; class Pinopsida; order Cupressales; family Cupressaceae; genus Cupressus; species Cupressus sempervirens. Next base: position 501,143,665 of record CM053788.1, read on the forward strand.
CTTGTCAATAACTAGGTCAAAGTAAGTTCAGATGGACCTCCTTATAAAAATATTGTGCTTTGTACACTTTGAAATATGACACCCTATAATAAACATATTTTGATATATACTAAATGTACAAGTGGGTGGTAATAGGGGACATTGAAATTGTAGAAATAAACCATGAAATCATTGGCCATATAAGGTCTCTAATAGATGATGTACAAGGGCTAATGGTCCCAAAAAAAATTTCCTTAACAAGGTGTCAAAGGATACATTTTGGTATATTGGCTCCAACAATAGTAGCTCAAAGGGGAAATATACCTACACCCATAAGGAACTTAAATCCATACAAGACTAGGTGGATACTAAAATTTTGTGTCACAAGTAAACAAATAGGCAATACACAAACCTCAAAGGCCTTGGATAGGTGTTTAATTTTGATATAATATATAGTGAGGGATAGAAACCCATGTCACAAGCTTCAGTGAGGTTGTTTGCATATATTTCTCAAATATAGAGAAGGGTGCAATGTACACAATCTTAGGTGGAGATGTGAAGACAACCAATAAAATGTATAAAAAGCTGAATTGTGGACTAGATATCATCTTATCAAAGGACTCAAAGGTATTCCCTTGTCAAGATGACTAGACCATCCCAAGCCACCAACTCCATTTACACCTATCACTCACATTGCATATATGAGTGATAATGCAAACATTGACATAATTAGAGTTGTTATATTTGTATGGTCATCATCAACTCTAAGAAGAAGAGACATCATAGAATGTAAAGTAACTTTAAATGGTTCCTAGATAAGTCTTGCACCACTATAGATCTCACTCTCTAGGGCCAAAAAGTAGGCAGGGAGGACAACCAGATCTATCAACAGTATGAGCAATGTTAAGAAACTATGATTGTACTGAAGAATGGTGATATTGGTCACTATCATCTAAAGGTTATGTCAACATTAGAAACTATAAATTTAATGATAGACCTAGACATTGAAGAGTCCCATGACATCTAAAATTGGTATAGTGAAATTAGAGTAGGCATGGAAACAATTTCTACCACTAGTACAACTTTGGGGATGCACGTAGCAAGGATGTCAATCTTGGAAATTCAAGAAAAGATGGAACCCATTGTTGAACCTCTTCACTACATCATAAAGGCCACTATACTAACTATCAAGCAAGATGACCTCTATTATCTATCTTTTCCAACCGAAACTAGGGAAAGTTTGTGTAACAAGAAGCTCACTAAAGAGGAAGATGGGTAGTGGTTGTGTTCAAAGTGCAATGTGAGTCATTTTGACTACAAATATAGATATTTGTTACCAATGAATTCCTAAGACCATACTGATGTACTATAGGCCATTTCATTCAATGACATTTCCACTTAGTTTCTTGGCATCCTACCAAAAGAACTATGCTCTGCTAAGTCTTTGTAAGAGGATGAATACTTCTCTCGATGCATCATAATACATCCCTTGAATAAAGACTACACGTTAAATCAAATTTGCAAAAAGGAAACATACAATAACATAGACTAAATCAAAGTAATAGCTGATCATATTGAGCTTGTAGATTATGTGAGTGAGAATAACAAAATCTTGTAAGATATTACAAACATGTGCAGTAATAGCCATAGTGAGGTGTGAGCTGTCCAATAATCTATATCGACTATTGTGTGACACTCAAGAATGGTGCATCTCATCTTCTATATCCACCATTTTACATAATGGAAACATATGCTATTTCATCTTCTATATCCACAATATTACAATAGCCAAACATAGGCTATTCCATCTTCCATGTATGTGATTGTATTGTTAGAAAGGTTAATCTTTCCTTGGATATATTTTAATTGGGATATTCCAAGGGTCCCTACATGTAGTTTGTCCACTTGTACACATGTGGAGGACATGTCATTGTTTGTCCTTTATTCCACATGTAAGGACAACTCTTGTTTATTTCTTTATTTAGTTTATCCTCCTTAAGAGGATTGTGACACTTTGCACACACCTATTATGAATGTGGCATTCATAGAAATGGGAGTTACAAATGCAACTCCTCTCTCATCTCTATATAAGAGATGCTCCTCCTTCTTTCTTCACAACTACAACACCACTCTAAGCACTTGATGTTATTGTATTGAGCTACTTTTGCTCCAACACTCTCTCTCTCTCTTCTCTAGGAATTTTCCTTCATTCATAATAACTCACAAGGGGTTTTCTTTGCTTTCCCCTTATAATTCCTTATCTCCATTGTTGAACCATCTTGGTGTATGCTCTTGGAGTTGCTTATCTTATGGTAACATTGTTTCACACTTAACTTACTTGGATTGTTTCTCATTCCTTGCTCAACATTATCATTTCTTACATGGTATAAGAGCTTGGTTATCTAATCCTTGTTTTAAGTTTTGTGGTGAAGGTTGCCATTCATTGGAGCACACCTTATTTGGAGACGTTATTGAGAGAAGAAGTTTGTGTTGTGATTTTAGCTCTTTTTAACTAATCTTGTGCATGCAAGCTTCATATTTTTTTTACTAACCCTCTTTGGAAGGCTTGCTGCCAAAGGGTTTTCTTATAAAGCTTCATATTTTATTTTTTTTACTAACCCTCTTTGGAAGGCTTGCCGCCAAAGGGTTTTCTTAGTAAATTTCAATTTTTTTTGGTTTGTTTTGGACGGCATGCCGCCAAAACAAAAAATATTACATTAGTAAAGCTTTATAACTCTCTACTTCTTTCTTACTTCATTTATAAAAAAAATTAAAAAAAAAAAAAATATTTCACTATATTGTGTCTTTTTATAAAAATAGTGCAAAGCTTCATTTTATTAAAATAAAAAAAAAATATTATTGTTGCATTTTGCTAGGCGGCCGCACCACCCGTGCGCCACCCTCGCGCCGCTGCGCACAAACACCGCCGTGGTACAGACTTCGCGCCGCCGCGCGCAAGCACGCCGTCGGTACAGACTTCGCGCCGCCGCGCGCAAACACTGCCCCCGGTACAAACTCCGCGCCGCCGCACGCAAACACCGCCGTCGGTATAGACTCCGTGCCGCCGCGTGCAACCACTGCGCGACACCCTACCGTCGCTGCGAACCGGTTGCGCCGATGTGCACCGCTGCCCTCTGCATCTCTGCCCCACATCTGCAACTCTGCGCGCAATAACCCCTGACCGCCGCTTCCACCACCCCCATATCTCTGCGCGCACACCTTTTCGCGGCCCGCATCCCGGACACATGGCAACCGCCGCCTGCAGTGCCCGCATCCTCCTCCGCCACTTTTTTTTTTTTTAAATTTCACCACCGACCTCGGCCCCTCCTTTGGCCATGTAGCAGCCACCGACGAGCTCCGCTCCCCTTTTAAATTTTTTAAAAAATTTTCCCCCTCTTTGCTAATTTTCCACCTTTTATGTTTTTTCAAACTTTGTTTTAAATCAAACTAATAAAACCTGTTTTATATTAATGTTTTTATTTGTTTAACACATCAATTTTTTAATTTTCTTTTACACAAATAGTTAGAATTTAAATAACAAATATTCTTAATCTTATAAACAAAAAAACCATTTTTTTTTCAATTAATAAAATTAAATTTTTTTTCTCATTTAACAACATTTTTTTTCAATTAATCTGATTTTCAAATTAAGGGAATTTTTTTTCAAAAAAAAAAAGCGAAGAATTTTTTTTTCCTTAATCATGTCAACATTAATTCCAGAAATCAAACTTAATTATTCTAATTATCATTCTTGGAAAACTCATATCTCATTTATTTTTCGTTTTAAACATCTCTTCGAAATAGCCACTGACCCTTCTCTTGAGCCCGGTTCAACGGCTACTCAAGACGAGAAAGATACTTGGAAAGCTAAAAACAAAGAAGCTTTAGGGTTAATTGGTATTTCTATTATTCCATATTTATATGTCTTAATTGCTCACTATTCTAAAGCTCATGATGCATGGTCCATCTTGAAAACCAAGTATGACAGTGGCGATGAATACCGCAAAATACAATTGCAAGATCAACTCGAAGATCTCAGGTATGCAGATTTTAATGGTATGGATGAATTCCTCTTAAAATTTGATTCTCTTAAAAGTCAAATTATGGCTTTAGGTGTTCAATTAGAGGACATTCGGTTAATTCATCTTATTCTTAAAAAATGTCTTCCTAGACAGTTTCAACAGTTTATAACTAATATTCATGCACAGCTTGCTATTCCTACTTTAACTTCTCAATTAACTTATGTTATTTTTCAAACTTTATTAAGACAGGAAGAAGCTAAGCTAATTCAGTTTGGTACTCTCAAATCAACTGAACATGCATTTGTGTCTAGAAATTCAACTAATAATTTTCGTTCCAATAATAATAATTACAAACAATCTAATTCTAATTCAAATAACACAAACAATAAATTTCATCCCAAATATAATAATAATACCAATCATCCTAATAATACTCGTAATACTAATAATCAAAGGAACCATTCCAATTCCAAACCTCATTGTTCTTATTGTGGAAAAGATGGTCACCTTGTCAATAACTGTTTTAAAAAACAAAATGATAAAAAACCTATGAATCATAGTAACAATCATCAAACCTCAAACCATAAAAAAGGTAATTCGACTAGTTCTAATCCTCATAATGCTTTTACTTGTAGCTTTAATCTTTGTAAACCTTTAGAATGGATTGTTGATAGTGGTGCATCACAACATGTCAGCTCTCATAAAGAAATTTTTGATTCTTTACAACCTGATATTGCTAACATTCCTATTCAGTTAGCTAATAATCAGACTTGTAAAGTTGAAGGACTAGGTGATGTTACTATTCCTAATGGTAAATTGCATGATGTTTTATATGTTCTTGACTTGAAAACTAATCTACTTTCTGTTTCACAGTTATGTCCGAACTATAAAGTAGAATTCTACAAAGATACATGTTATATCATAGATCCTCAAACTCTCAAATTGATTGCTCATGCTAAAATGGATAATGACAATTTGTTTAAATTCCATGAATTTGCTAGTTCACGCTATTCTTTACATACTTCTATTGATTTCAATATATGGCATGAAAGACTTGGTCATTTAAATTCCGATTATATTACTTTCATGCAAAAGCATAATATGGTTGATGGCTTGCCTCACATTATTCCTTCCAAGATTGCCTGTACAGGTTGTATGAGTGGTAAGATGCATAGGGAGCCCTTTCCCAGTGGAAAATCATGGTGAGCAACTCATAAGTTTCATCTTGTCCATAGTGATCTTTTGAGCCCCATGGAGAATACCTCCATCCAAGGTTCTTGGTATGCACTTACCTTTGTTGATGATTTTTCTAGACGAACTTGGATCTATTTTTTGCATAGCAAGGATCAAGTTCTTGATATATTTATTGAATTTTAGTTATATGTTGAAAGGCAATCTGGGTATAAACTTAAAATTCTTAGAACTGATAATGGGAAGGAATATGTGAATAATGCTTTTCATTCTTATTTGAAATCATGTGGAATTAAGCATGAGCTTACTATTCCTTATACACCACAACAAAATGGTGTAGTGGAAAGAAAGCATCAGACCATTGTTGAAATGGCTCGAAGCATGTTGCATGCTAAGAATTTGCATTATAAATTTTGGGCTGAAGCCATGTTTTGTGCAACTTATATTCTTAATCGGACTCCTACCAAAGCTCTCAAGGCTATCACTCCAAAAGAGGCTTGGTCTGGTAGGAAACCGAATTTACATCATTTACGGATATTTGGTTCTATTGCTTATGTTCATACGCCTAAACAGAAAAGACATAAATTAGATGCTAAGTCATCTCCTTATATGTTTGTTGGCTATGATGAAAACACTAAGGGTTATCATGTTTATGATTCCACTACTAACAGAGTTCAAGTTGCTAGAGATGTTTGTATTGCAGAAAATGGAGTTCATGATTGCTCTACTACAACGGATGAAGAATTCAGTGGCACTAAAGTTGTGCTAGTGGAGGACCAACCTCCTTCTCTTAACCCTACTCATTCTCTTAATCAAGTACCACCGATTATTTCTGCTCCTACATCTCATGATACTCAAATAGATACTAATGATACTTTTCTTACTCATGATTCTTCCTCTAGTGATAATTCCATTACAACTAAACGTAAACCTAAATGGGCTCAAAACCTCATCAATGAAGCTGATGATTATATTTCCAAATCTGGTGGAATTAAACATAGAAGGATTAATTATTGTAATTGTGTTTTGATGACTACTATTATGAATTCTAACGATCCTAAGTCTTTTGATCAAACTAACTCTCAACCTCATTGGCAGAAAGCCATGCAAGAGGAATATGATTCGTTACTTGTTAATAACACTTGGGACTTAGTCACATTACCTCCTGGCAAAAATCTAGTTTCATGTAAATGGTTATATAAAACAAAATTGAATACTAATAATGAAATTAGTAAATTTAAAGCTAGACTAGTTGCTAGAGGTTTTTCCCAAATTGAAGGCTTAGACTATAATGAAACCTTTGCACCTGTTGCTAAAATGCCTACTATCAAATTAGTTCTTGCTTTAGCATCTAAAATGAATTGGCCCATTCATCAAATGGATGTTAAAAGTGCCTTCTTAAATGGTGAGTTACATGAAGAAATCTATATGGCTCAACCTCTTGGATTTGTTAAGAAAGGTAGTGAAAATCTAGTTTGCAAATTGAACAAATCTATTTATGGTCTTAAACAATCACCTAGAGAATGGTATTCTAAAATTAATTCTTTCTTCATTTCTCAAAATTTTACTAGAAGCAAAAATGATCCTAATTTGTATATTAAACATACTAATGATGACATTATCATTGTTATTGTTTATGTAGATGATTTAATTCTCACTTCTAGTTCAGACATTTTGATTTCTGATATTAAATTCCAACTTAAACAAAAATTTCAAATGATAGACTTAGGTATCTTACATTACTTCTTAGGTGTGCAAATTTTTCAAACGCCTAAAGGTATCTTTGTTTCTCAAAGCAAGTATGCTTATGATCTTTTAGAAAAATTTAAGATGAATGACTCTAACCATGTTTCAATTCCATGTGAATTAGGAACTAAATTAATGAATGATATGAATACTCCTTTTGTTGATGAAACTTTGTATAGACAGTTAGTAGGAAGTTTAAATTATTTAACTCTTACTAGACCTGATATTGCTTATAGTGTTGGATTAGTTTCTCGCTTTATGTTTAAACCTCAACAAACTCATTTTAAAGTTGCTAAACGCATCTTAAGGTATATTAAAGGAACTATTAATATAGGCTTATTTTATGATCCAAACTCTGAATTTATTTTACATGGCTATACTGATTCCGATCTAGGTGGAGATCCCAATGATGGAAAATCCACTTGCGGTTATTTTTTCTTTGTTGGTTCGGGTCCAATTTCTTGGAAAAGCAAAAAGGAACACTCTATTTCCCTATGCTCAACTGAAGCTGAATACAAAGGTTGTACCAATGCAGCTAAGGAAGCTTTGTGGATTCGAAGAATTCTTGATGATTTTGGTCTACCTCAACAATTACCTACACCTATACATTGTGACAATCAAAGTGCTATTGCCTTGGCAAAGAATCCAGTGTATCATGCCCGCACCAAACATATTTCACTTCAACATCACTTCATTCGAGAACAAGTTGAAGACAATCAAATTATTCTTCTTTATTGTAAAGGAGAAGATCAAGTGGCTGATATTTTAACCAAAGCACTTTCTAAAGAGAGATTTCAATTCCATTGTAAAAATTTAGGTTTACAACCCGTTGAAGTAAACTCCCCAAGTAAAGATTAAGGGGGGGTGTTAGAAAGGTTAATCTTTCCTTGGATATATTTTAATTGGGATATTCCAAGGGTCCCTACATGTAGTTTGTCCACTTGTACACATGTGGAGGACATGTCATTGTTTTTCCTTTATTCCACATGTAAGGACAACTCTTGTTTATTTCTTTATTTAGTTTATCCTCCTTAAGAGGATTGTGACACTTTGCACACACCTATTATGAATGTGGCATTCATAGAAATGGGAGTTACAAATGCAACTCCTCTCTCATCTCTATATAAGAGATGCTCCTCCTTCTTTCTTCACAACTACAACACCACTCTAAGCACTTGATGTTATTGTATTGAGCTACTTTTGCTCCAACACTCTCTCTCTCTCTTCTCTAGGCATTTGCCTTCATTCATAATAACTCACAAGGGGTTTTCTTTGCTTTCCCCTTATAAATCCTTGTCTCCATTGTTGAACCATCTTGGTGTATGCTCTTGGAGTTACTTATCTTATGGTAACATTGTTTCACACTTAACTTACTTGGATTGTTTCTCGTTCCTTGCTCAACATTATCATTTCTTACATGTATAGAGTAAATAATGCCTTGTTACCATGTTCATTTTCCATAAAAACTTTAGAAACTCATATTTATGAACTACATTTATAAACTGAATTCATGTTTCCATGTTTTCTTTAATATGGCTCCAATATTGTTGTGATTAAAAAACACTAAAGGATAGTCTTTGGAGGTTATTATATCTCGATGCTTTAAAAAAAGTCTCTATTAAAGATTATATTAATAAATTCAATTCCTCCTTAGTCTTGATGGTTTGTTATGTGTAACTTGTAGTTCCTCCCATATCTATATTCTATACCTTGATTTATTTTGGTTCACAAGATACTTTGATACTCTTGTTTATGTGCATTTGAGATGCTTCGATGTTTATAAATTATTTTGATTGCCAATATCATAGTTGCTAGATGTTAGATGTTACACTATTCATTTTGATCATATTTGCATGATAATGCTTATTGATGTTACATGATGCTTAATGATGATATCTAGTTATTTTGTAGTTAGACACATACTCTATTTATGATTATATGATGGAGTTATTGGACTCTAGATACTATGATTTGATGCTATGTATATTTACTTCATTCTTGGTTTGAGATGTTTTCTAATGCAGTGAGTGATGTATTTATAGATTATTTTAAGGTAACTAAATAAATAGTTAAAAACATGATTTAAAGCATTTATCACTTCAACTATATTATTATATGCAATTGCACATGATTGTGTTGTTTAGTGTGCAGGATTTAAATCCCCCACATTGGCACATGGAGTTAGCGATTTAGTTTTTTTACACCTAGCAAATGTCATCCCTACATGGGCAACATATCTTGTTTAATTGTTAATTAAACCCTCCAATGATTTAATAAATCCAAATTCATTTATATTTATGACTAGATCGCTATTATGTTTGTGCATTTAGATGTCCGTTGGGTTGTGAAAACTATTAAGGAATATTGTGATTTGATATTTTAAGGTTATTTTGATATTTTATTTTATTATTTTAATTATTGATAGCTTTGTCACAGTTGATTTTCATTAAAATGGAATTGCCCAATTTTGTCTATGCTAAGAAGGTGTTTAATCTAGTAAGTCAGTTATTTTCCTAATTTTATATTGAACTTTTCAAGTGAATATATATCCCAAAAAGTTAGTTATTTCTTGCTTCCCACATTTTGGAAAACAAGAAATTAGAACAAATCCTCAAAACCCCCATGTGAGTTTCTAGTATTTTTCTCATTTGGTGAGCTATGATTGTGGTGTTTCTATGTGGATAGGTGCATTGGATTCGAAGAAGGAAACTCTTCCCTTACAAATATTTTTGTCAATGTAGGCACTCTAATTATTTTATAGCACTATTCTCCATTTTGACCTATTTTAGCTTCTATTTTCAATTGCTACATAGTTCAACATTGCAAAGTAGTGTACCCCTCTATTTTCACATGTTTATTTGGCCCAGTTGGGCATATGCAAGAAAATTGGGGTTTGTGGCTTTGTAGCTTCAAAGTTTTGAGCCATTATGTTGGTCATTTTTGAATAAGTGCTTGAAAATTGACTTTTATTGGATTTTTTGATATATGTTAACCATTTGGATAATGGGTTCTAATTTCATTGATTTTCCTCATCGATGGATTTTGGGCATTTTGAGTTTACCTTGATTTGCATGTGAACCAATTTTCTTAGGTGTTTCTTGGCAATAATACTAGTCATAGATTTGGATTTCCCATGAGGAATCCAATCTAGCCATAGATGTTTTTTTCTTACATTGGGATTTCTGTCAAATCTATACTTTTGACAATGTGCTTGATTGAGTGATTTTTATACTTGATAGTTCTTCATCTCTCATCCAATCCTTTTTTAGTATTGATTTCATGTAGTTGGTTGTGCCCAAATATGAGCATGTGCACATGCATTTTATGCGATCTTGTGAGACCCAAACTCCTAGACATAGGTCAATTGAGAGATTGGTCATTTCGAGTTGGGTTGGTAACTTGCATATGTGGATATATGTGTGGAGTGGCTTCTTTCATATATCCCAATGTGTATTATAACAAGGTAGCATGAATAAGTTGTAACAAGTGATAACTAAATTAATAAATGGGTGCTAAAACTTTGTTGGACTAACTGCAAACATTCCCCTTCGAGAATCGTGACATTGCTCAATAGCCTCCTATGTTCTATAACTCCTGTGGTTGTATCAGGCATTAATAGGTCAATCTTTTGATGCAATGACAACTATAGCTTGTAACAAGTGGTATTGGAGCTTCCTCATAGGTTCGAATATCCTCAGGTAATGTTGAGGGGGGGATTGTTGGACTAATTGCCAATGTTCTCCCTCAAGATTTGTGACATGTTTTAATCCCCTCCTATGTTCTATAAGTCTAGCATTTGTATTGAGCAGTAATAATTTGATCTTTTTGTAGAATGACAACTCTAGCTTGTAACAAACTTAATATCAAATAAATGAATGCTTGTACTATTTATTCAAGGGCATGGTGTGATGGTTTTCTGAGGGATTCATTCCACACTATTGTGATTGTCGTTAGGTCATTATCTCCATGAGCGTGGTGGGAGTGGGACTATGGGTACACATGGTTGGGAAGTGTAGCTACCCATACAACTTCTGGGAAGGATTTTATAGAGATGGTCTACTTTAGTTTAGGACTAGTGCTAGATATTCACTTGTTACTTGATTGTATAAAGAGTTTATTTCCTTATGATTTTTTCTTTACTTTGGATGCATTAATATCATATTTAGATGATGTTAGTTTATTACTTGATGCAATCCTTTATTGTGATGTTGTATCATATTTCTAGATGCTATTTATTACCATTACCTTAGATTAGTACAATAATGCTATTGGTAGATTAGCTTTTTGGATATAATTGTTCTTATGATGTTATTTGATGGTTATTGGTAAGAATGATCTCATGAAATAACTCCAACTATTTTGTTGAAAAATTGAGATTCATGCTAGGAGAATGCTTAGGGCCTTTGAGGTCTCATGATTCCATTATGGTTGGGAGAAAATGAGCACAATTTTTTTTAGTTTGGTGGCTTCATTGCTTTTATTTTTCTTCTTGTGATAGTTGATGTATGTACTTGTATGTTCATTGTGATGTTTCTTTTTGCATGATTGTATTTGATGCTATGGGTTAGAAATTGTGTTACTTGATCTCCTTTATTCTCTTGATTGATCATTCCTCAAGTTACGTGGATCTAGTACTCCCTAGTGTGGACGTCCTATGTTTTTATGTATTTTCTTCTTATCTTGATGTTGTGTTGTTGGCATTTCTTGCATGGGAAGGGGAAGTATCTCATGTGACAATGTATTGTCATACTCAAGAATGTATTGTCTCCCACAGGTATACATTCTCCCTCATGTGAGCATGTAATTTCTCATGTAGAGAAATGAATCCTCGTGTATAGCAATGTGAAGCCTTGTATGTGGAGAAACAAAGCCTCACACATAGAGATGCAAATCCTTGTGCACATAAATGAAAATTCTCATACGTAGGAATACAAATCCTTGCAAAAGACTATAAGGAAGAGTTTCGTCATGTAAAAAATAGTGGGAATTTCAGCTTAGTCAAGAAAATTTTGGAAGTTGGTTTTGGACATCCTATTAGGTTCCACACCTTCCTTGTTCAAAACAGATCAGTTATAAGGTGAATAAAATATATCATTTAAGTATAATTTGTACTTAATATATATTTGTATATATGCAATGATTCATTTGAGATAGGTTCTAGACCTCTCCAAGTTCAAATAAAGATTTCAAGAAATTTTAGGCCTTCAGGGATTCAAACTTAGCCAAATTTTAGGAGTCAACTTTTGTCTTTTAGGACAGTGTCTAGTAGATGAGTGTTTGTAGTTTTGAGCCCTCACCTTGTGCATGATCATTTTGGTCTCTACTTGTAATTCTTCATTATGTCATACTTAGTGGAAATGGACTTGAATGTTTAACCATGTTAGGTGTTAGCTCCTAATTTAACAGTGATTTCAACTACGAGGTAGACATGACAAGATTGTATCTAAGAGAAGCTATCTCCTATGATGGACAAATTTTTTCAAGAACCTGGGCCAACAATAAGGCTAAAATTCTTCTTCTACTTTAGGCTCTACAAAACTAGGAAGGTGGAACTTTAGATTTGTTCATATGGTATCAGTTCAAAGTACACATTTGAATCTATGTAAAGTAGATTAAAACCCGTATTTCTCCTGTACTCATGCAATAACAGAGGTGTGTAGTACCAAGTTACAAAACCTATGAAATCCAAAAGCTAAGTGATGGTATCCTTTCAATTCTTCAATAGAAAGAGAAAATGGATATATGATAATTTGATTTTGAATCAACAAAACCCCACATATGCAGCAACAAACTAAGTTGATCCTATAGTTGATCAGTGCCCTATCCATTGGGTATTCCACAAATTAGAATAGACATCTAGGATATCAATGACATATTTCATACATGAAGATATCATATCTATCCTATCACTTTGTGAATTAGACATCAATATTCATACTAAACCTCATACTTATCAGACATCCTTCTCATGAAAATCACAACCCTGCTAAAATGTGCTAAGAATTTACATGATTCTTTGAATCAAATAAAAATCACATAAAAACATACAACCCAAAATGAGATGCAACTAGATCTATATTCTTTGACCACAAACCACAAAAGATTGTAAACAATAGCTGAAAAGGATACAAGAATCAGAATGACACTAAGTAACTTGTTGTTTTTTGTGTTCATTCCTTTGAAACAAGTACATTCAAGATGCATGAAAGAATTGTAAAACATAGAAATAGACCATAACTATACCCTATATTTATTGCTTTTGTTCATGCAAGAGAAGAATGTTGAATGAATGGTGGAATCACAGCTATAGCTCTACTCAATAGACTGAAAAAATCAATCTAGTAGAATGAGAGAAGAAAGAAGGATATAGATGAGGAAGGAATCTTGGATCTGATCTAGAATTGGTACTTTTCCTCTTGAATCTCCATCCAATGTTGTTGCAAAACATCTTTCATTTCTCTAGAACTAAAAATTGGATCAAATCTCGTCATTATTTTCAACAAATCTGCAAAATATCTCCCAGAATGATGAGAAAATCCCTTATCTGAAAAACTATTAGATTTAATGTCAAAATTTGCCAAAATCCACATTGCAAAACTTTGGAGGAAAAACAACATGCCTGCTAAGGCCCTCTCCAAATTTGACACCTACCCACTTCACCATTTTATCAGAAATTGAAAATGAATCACGTGTACTAGGATGTAGCTGTGTAAGGAGAACTTTGGGCAAAACCCAACATAAAGTTTACCCACTAATACTTATACAAAAAAAAACAAAAAATCTAGGAACTGGACTCTAGGACCTTTCCATTGAATATAACAATCCTATACTTTCTTAAGAAAAATGTCAAGGATAGCCATTTGAAACTCCAAGTTTAGGAATTGATTCATAGGCCTCTTTCTTGCAAATATTTATTTTTAACCTAAAATTAAAACTTTATACTAAAATATCTTTTAATTTAAAAGACTTGCATACGTTTGGAGAGAAAAACAATAAAATATTAATTTTTGAATTACTTGCTTTTTCCCTCCTTTTTCAAATTTGGGTAAAATAAGGTTCGATCGGTAGATTGGTTTGAATATCCCTATCATCCAGTGTTGTTAGCACCCTCTGGATAACTCTATTACCTAGGGACTACACAGTGCCTCCTGATTCATCACAAGTTGCTATCCTACCTCTGACATGTTGTTTCATGTCATCTTTTGATCCTCGCATTATTGCTTTGGATATCATTCGAGCATCTTTATTTTTTGACGTTGTGAGAATCATCAATTTCTACCACATGGTCTACAAGACACCATGTCACAACTTCAGTCACATGTCACATTATCGCATGTTGAGTCACTAATTGCCACATGTTTTGGGAGAATGATCTATGCCAAGTGGTAAAGGTATGTCACATGTCACTCTGCCATTCATCCACTAGTGTCGTCTAGTGATTTGTCCTTTGGTCTAGGGCATCATTTTGTTAGTGCTACACTCGATCAAAATTGTCATCATTTTGTCAGTGCTACACTTGGTCAAAATTTCACTCATGATGCTCCCACTATGGAAGGGCCACGCACGCAAGGTGCCCCTTTTAACCAAAAGCTTTAGACACTTAATTTTGAGAGTGCTTTCATATTTAAACACACAAATGTCTATTACATAAGCAATGTGGGACAATGCACCAAGAATTTCCCTTAGACCTGCCCTTATCTCCAGTGTGCTTTAACCTAGCATGTTATCTAATCTTTCCTTCGAAAATGACTCCTCAAGCCACTTTCTTTCCATTTCCCTTTGGAAATTCTTAATCCTACTTCACAGAAAATTACATAGATATCGAGGGAGCTAGGCAATTTATCGGTGGTTTGTATATACTGATGCATGAAATATGATTGCTGAACACTGCAAATCGATTCCTACCTTAACTGCCCTACAAATACCTAAAGTGGTCACACCTACAAGGGATCGGTGTAGAAAAACATGTGCCTAAGGCTGCATAAACGAGAGAGGCTTTGTCCCAAATTGCACAATGTTAATCAATTTTTCTTAGAAATCCTAGGCTTCTAGTGAAATAGGGAAAAATAAATCCAAGCGTCCATTGATGATTCCTTTCAAAATAAGAGAAGCATCTCTTTCTGCGATTTAGAATAGAACAATCTGCACATCGATGTCTAACCTAACTCTGCTCCTCTCGCTAGATAGCCTTTGGGATGCTCATCATCCCCAGTTGATGAAGTATGCATTCGTTTAGACTGGCGATTTAGACTAGTAGGTCATCATCTCGCGATTTAGACTGGCGGCAGAGGAATTTGGAACAAACTATGTGTTCCTTCCTATTATAATTATCTTTCATGTCCAGCGGGTTGGAGATGTAGTATTCCATGATGTTGCATTCATTGCTACACAGCTCACAACTTGGGTAAGGGATTCAACCTCTCATCGTGATCTGCGACAACTCAATGCTTATACCTTGCCAATCATATTTATCTTAAAAAGTTTTTTCGGCTGAACATTCCATGCACACCAATTCCTTTCCAATCAGCATTCACGAGACTTCTCAGATCTGAACAGCTTGCATGGGCTCTTGTATGAAAGAAAAAACAATGCCGCACTTACCTTGGACTAATGCATCCTTGTGATTGAAAGCCGCTAGAATTCATACCTTGGCCAGTAGTGGAACTCATCCATTTGTTAACTCTGATCAAATTAGACTTCTCAGTACCCACGCTACTTCCATTATCACAAATGTAAATCGCTATTTTCTTTTTTCCCCATGATGATCCTATCTCAAATGAAGGTCATCCATCATTTTGATTCAAAATCAACTGCCAATTCCTTTAATTCCCTAGCACGTAGATTTGTTGGACAAAGGTCAACATTTGTCTTGGTCTTTGCATACCGTGCATTAACCAACATAATTTTGCTCATCATCTTAACAACGTTGAAAGGAGTTGGTCACAGCAACGACTCCATGGGTGTTGATATTGTGAAGGCCAACAGTCATCTTTGTTCCCTCCAATAATCGAGTCTCTTGGTTTCCAAAGACTCTTCATTTTTAATATTATTGGAGCCCATTTATATGCTGCTCGTGCTCATTTAATTTCTTTGTTTAAATCCTTTCAATTGGTATCAGAGCACCGGGTGTGCAGATTGGAAAATCAGTGTTGAATTTTTCGGAAAGATGGAGGATTTGAAAATAGAGAAATTTACAGGCAAGAATTATAGCTTGTGGAAAGTGCAGATGCGTTCCTTGCTGGTTAAGCAAGACTTGGCTCTTGCAATCGAAGGAAAGTCTAAGAAACCGTCTACAATGACTAATGAAGATTGGCAAAAGATGGATGACAAGGCTATGGCATCCATTTTTCTCTCACTAGCAAAAAATGTCTTGTTCAATGTCTCAAATGAGACGTCAACGAAAGATGTTTGGGACAAACTTCAGAATATGTATCAAACGGCGTCGGCTGCAAACAAAATCTTCATTATGAAGAAACCCTACAAACTGAAAATGAAGGAAGGGATTGCAATGTCAAATCATATAAATGATTTGAACACCCTATTATGTCAAGCAAGCTCGGTTGGTATGAGTCAAGATGACGAATCCAAAGCAATCATCTTGTTATGTTCTTTACCTGACAGTTGCGATCCCATAGTTACAGTTGTAAGTACTTCAAGCTCTACGAAGTCAAAGCTGGCCTATGATGAAGTTGTTGCCACTTTATTAAGTGAAGACATGAGAAGGAGTAACAAAGACTCCTCATCTGGTGATGCTGTCACTATGGTTAGCACTGAGAGAAGAGGAAGAAGCCATCATAGAGGAAATAATAATTACAATCAGCGCAGATCAAAGTCACCCAATCGTTCAAGGTCAAGAGGTAGGAATGGTGAATGCTGGTTTTGTGGTAAGCCTGGCCACACAAAGAGAAATTGTCGGGCTTACAAGAAAGCACAAGAAAATGTGAGAAACATGGAAGCAAATACAACCTATGAGAAAGATGAAAGTGCTTTAGTTCTTTCTACAAGTGACACAAAATCAGATTCTTGGGTGATAGATTCCGGAGCTTCTTTCCATGCTACTTCATGTACGGATTATTTCACAAACTACCATGGTGGTCAATTTGGAGAGGTATTTCTTGGAGGCAACAAATCCTGCGAAATAGTTGGCAAAGGTGACATTTTGTTACCACTGGAAGATGGAGGGAAATGGTTGTTAGAAGATGTTCGCCATGTTCCCAAATTAAAGCAAAATCTAATTTTGATTAGTTAGCTCTTTGCCCAAGGATATTATCCATTCTTATATCTGGATACTTGGAAAGTTACCAAGGGTTCAAGAATAATTGCCAAGGGAAACAAAGTTGGCAATCTTTATCTCCTTGAGAAGCCTACTGAAATAGGGGCTGCTATGATAGTCATGGGCAGCGATGCAACACTTTGGCATCAAAGATTAGGCCACATGAGCAAAAAGGGCCTTGAGATAATTCTCAAAAGGGATCAACTACCGGGTCTCCAATCAACAAACTTGCAATTTTGTGAACATTGTCTTTACGAAAAAAAAAAGTGGGTCAACTTCTTGAAAGATGGACATGATCTCAAGGAGAAACCATTGGAACTTGTACACTCAAATGTCTTTGGTCCGGTTGAGGTAAGCTCTTTAGGAGGTTCAAAAATTTTTGTTACATTCCTTGATGACTGTACTAGGAAAGTATGGATATATATGATGGCAAATAAATTTTAAGTCTTTTCTAAGTTTAAAGTTTTCAAAGCTCTTGTTGAAAACCAAAGGGGCCATAAGATCAAATGTTTAAAAATGGATAATGGAGGTGAGTTTTTTTCGCTGGAGTCTGACAATTATTGTGCAGATAATGGTATTCGTAGGGTGAAAGTTGTGTCCTACACCCCTCAAGAAAATGGGGCAGCGGAAAGACTCAATATGACAATAATGGAGAAAGCTTGGTGTATGCTTTCTAATGCAAGATTGGGAAAAGAATTCTGGGCTGAGGCATGTAATACAGCCGTATATCTCATTAATCGAAGTCCTTCTTCAAGGTTGAACTTCAGAATTCCAGAAGAGGAATGGCAAGGTAGAAGACTCTCTTATTCTCATCTTAAAGTTTTTGGTTGTCAGGCTTTTGCGCATGTGCCCAAAGAAAAAAGAAGCAAGTTGGATCCTAAATCTGAGCCTTGCATATTCATTGGCTATGGAGAGGATCAGTTTGGCTTCAGGCTTTGGAGCTTAACTAATAAGAAGATTATTAGAAGCAGAGACGTTGTCTTCAATGAGAAAACCTTTCCATCATTAAATTCTCAGGAAATGTCTTAAAAAGAATTTGTGCCAATTGCTGCACAAAGGAATGTTGGATTGAATCCACAAATAGTTTCTAACACGATTTCATATAGTCCCACCTCTGTACTATTTCCAAATTTTTCATCTTCTTCCACTCCTGGGAACACAGGACATGATGATAGTTCTACACAAGAGTTTTTTGATATCTCTTCTCATGACAGGAATTTGTCTCTCCATCACGATCAAGCTTGTGAAAGTTTTTCAAACCAAAGTACAAGGGATCCTCTTACTACAATGGGCTATCAGTCAAAGGACTATAATTCTCATCCACTGATGCAGGGTGGGCAAATAGAACCGCAGGACATCAATCTGGAGGATGAGAGTAATTCGTAGGCTGTGCCAATTGATATCCATGGCAATCCCGTCTATATACAGAGTACTCAGTGTAAACATATGTCACTATATCCATTTGAGCATGGTGGAAACTCAAGCCACAATCTTGGCAATACACTTGGGCAATTTCAGAGTGTAGGTCCAACTAATCCACAACCTGCACATAATCCACAAGGGGCAAATGAAAACCAGGTTCAAATGCACGTAACAGAGGTGAATGTACAAGGTGCAGAACTCCATCCGCAATGTGTTAGAGCTGTTTCACAGGGTCTACAAATTGATTTGCAGGACGTTAATGTGCATGGTAATCATGGTGGGAGCACAGACCAGCATCTTGGTAATTCACAGGAACAGCTTCATGCAGAGGAGACAGTTTCATGGCAATTTCATGGCAGTCAAAGACCCTTTCACGATGTAGGTAATATGGAAGGTAGAGGTAACATGTCTCCAAATCAACATAGTTTACATACCGGTTTTGAGGCACCCAATACAAATATATCACAGGGAGAAGGCACACTTCATAATAATTTGTTCTCAAGTAGCAAAGAGGGCATTCAACATTTAAACCAGCAAACTAGTGTAACCGGTTCTCCATTAGAATTGGTTCAACCAGAGAATAGAGAACCCCAAATGAGAAGATCCACTAGAGAACGAAGAATGTTGGCTAAATTCTTTGATTATGAATTATTGTATGCTGAAGAAGCAGAGCCTTCAATTCTAGTTTTAGAATTTTTAGAACCGTCTACATTCAAAGCAGCTCTCAATGATGTCAATAGTGATAAATGGAAAACAACGATGCATGAAGAAATGGATTCTTTACTCAAGAATCGAACCTGGGATTTGGTCTCTCTTCCACCTAATCAAAGACCACTTAGGAACAAGTGGATATATCATGTGAAAGATGAAGCGGAAGGCAATAAACGCTTCAAAGCCAAATTGGTGGTAAAGGGATTTGATCAAAAACAAGGGATAGATTTCAATGAAATCTTCTCACCAGTTGTCAAAATGACAACTATTCGAACTGTTCTAGGATTAGCAGCTGCGTGGGATCTTGAATTGGAACAACTTGATGTGAAAACCGCTTTCCTACATGGTGATGTAGAAGAAGAATTGTACATGGAGCAGCCACAAGGGTTCGTAAAGAAGGGACATGAACACCTTTATTGCAAATTAAATCAGAGCTTGTATGGCCTGAAACAAGCCCCAAGACAGTGGTATGTAAAATTTGATCGTTTCATGGCTGAGCATAATTTCACAAGATGTGAATCAGACCCATGTGTCTACTTCAAGAAACTTCCAAGTGGAGAGTTTTTCATCCTTCTTCTTTATGTCGATGATATCTTAGTAGCTGGCACAAACAAAAGAATCGTTAATGAGTTGAAGCAAAAATTGGCAAGCCAATTTGCAATGAAAGACTTAGGGGTGGCCAAAAAGATTCTTGGCATGACAATCACAAGGGATAGGAAAAAGAGGGAAATCACTTTGTCTCAAAAACAATACATTGACAAAGTTGTTGAAAGATTTGGCATGGCTGAATCGAAAGTAACTCCTATTCCTCTTGCTGGTCACTTTCGATTAAGTTTTGAATTATGTCTTCAAACACAAGAAGAAAAAGAATTTATGGAGAAAATTCCATACAAATCAGCCATTGGTAGTATTATGTATGCTATGGTTTCTACTCGCCCTGACATTTCTCATGCGGTGGGAGTTGTGTGCAGGTTCATGAGCAATCTCGAAAAAGCTCATTGGGAAGCCGTCAAATGGATACTAAGGTATCTAAAAGGCACTTCAGATTATGTTTTATGTTTTGGCAGAAACAAAATTCAGCTACAAGGTTACACTGATTCTGATCTTGCTGGAGGCTTGGATAAACGAAGGTCTACCACTGGTTACACCTTCACATTTGCTGGAGCTACAATCAGCTGGGCATCACGGTTGCAACATTCCATTGCTCTTTCTTCAGCTGAAGTTGAATACTTAGCTCTTTCCGAAGGTGCAAGGGAAATGATTTGGCTTCAGTGGTTACTTGGTGACTTGAAAGTTCGTCAAAATGAATATAATCTATTTTGTGACAGCCGTAGTGCGATCTTCATGGCACATAATCAATCATCCCAACGTCGCTCCAAGCATGTTGATGCACATGCTTACTTTGTTCGTCATGCAGTCGAAGAGGGCAAGCTGAATGTTGTCAAGATTGACACCAAGATCAATCCAGCTGAAATATTCATGAAGGTTGTTGCCAAAGAGAAGTTCGAATGTGCTAGAACTTCTCTTGGGCTTGTGAAGAAAAGATAGATCATTCTTTGAGTAGGGTATTGGGTGATCAGTTGCAGCATTGGTTGTCCTTCAGGTGGGAGTTTGTTGATATTGTGAAGGCCAACAATCATCTTTGTTCCCTCCAATAATCGAGTCTCTTGGTTTCCAAAGACTCTTCATTTGTAATATTATTGGAGCCCATTTATATGCTGCTCCTGCTCATTTTGTAAACAACTTTTTCTTATTAATTCAATACTCTGCAGTCTGGACGTAGCCACTATTGTGGTGAACCAGGATAAATCTGGTGTTGTGTATTTCTTCTTATTGTGACATTTAATTTCTTTGTTTAAATCCTTTCAATGGGTTCTTCTAAAATAGCCTATCTATTTCCTTGTGCCTTCGTTACATGTTCGTAATAGGAATCAACTGGATTCATCTTCAGTATGGGTATCTTTTTGCTCTACATCACAGAAAAAAAAATGATGCTTCTCACAATCCAAATATCAAAATGTTTATAATCAGACTTGATATGTTCAAAGGGAAACCTTTGAACATTTTGAAAACAAAATTTTACAGGTGTAATGATCTTTTGACCCATTTGTACAAAACATTCTACCACATCTTTTTCCATATAAGATGCATAAAGTTTGGATGTTTTTCCATATGTCCTTGTATTATATTAATAAGGTTGAAGCCTAACATCTCCTTTTTTTATTTAGTGTCTATAATGATCTCAAATTCATTATGCAACATATTATAATGATTTAATCATTATAACATCATTTAAAAGTCATCAACCTCAGGATGGTGTGTCAATCTAATGTCAATTAGCTAGTCCCCAAAGTGAGTTTGACTTAAAAAAATTCAAACTAAAACACTCGACCCTTTAGTTTGATCAATTAATCATCTGGCACTGACTATATTCAAATTCAACCAATGTTCCATCATTTAAAAGGTCATGCTACTCGTCTCTGCAAGATGTGATTTTCTAACAGGAAGGCCTCTGAGCCAGCTTTAAAAGTTGACTTAATCACACAATCGAGCCTCGACATCTGACATATCTAGTCTTTGGTCAATGTTCTTTTACATATTAGATTTCACCTCATGATGACATCTAGGTCAACAGATATTGACCATTAATGTTGCTCACTTGAAACTGTCTGCAATCAAATATGTAAGAATACAATAATTTGCATTTGGTTTTGGCTCTGAAAATAGGTCAAATGAATATTTGTGTGCACACAAACTGGAACATTAGTTTACTATCATGTGAAGAGTATAAATATATGATTTGGGCTAATGATGAATAACTAGGAGAACTTGGCTAGCATGTGAAGCTGGGTTACAAGAATTGCAGAACTGGGAACATTATCAAAATATTAATTTTCAAAAACACAATTGACCTAGGAAAGTGTGCAAACAGATTGGTCAAGACTTGAAAACTAACACACTTGAAGTATTTTTAGAGTAGAAAGTAATGGTATAATCCATTTGGTCTCATCTATCATGGATTCAAAGTTTTGACATCCAGAATAGGGCTACCGATCAATTTGTACTTTTTGACACTAGTAAAACTTAAGAAGTTACATTTGGAATTGCATTTGAGAACTAGTGAAATGGATTTTTCATAGGATCAAATATGAAAGATAGCATTTCTCTAACTCGTAGAATGAAATGCAAAAAAAAAAATCTCATTTTGGTCAACTAGGTGAAAATTATAAATGGTCTAACAAGGCTTTCTAGAATTCTGAGAAATGTGCATCAGCATGACAATAGTAAACAACCAACTTTGAGGGATTCAAAGTAGTCAAAGCATATTGAAACAACTTGAAATCTAAAACATAGGTTTTCTAATATGTATACTAAACAATCCCAAAGCAGGGAGTCATGAAACTTAACCTGGTGCAAAAATACTCAATAGCAAACTAGGCTTCCTATCAATGTTTGACACTTAGACAAAAATGCAGATTTGAACAATGTTCAAAATGAAGCTTCACAAAATGACTCAGAATGAAAAATTTATCATAATGGGATACGTGCATATATTGAATGCAAAGTGTTATAAATATGACGCACTTCATAGGCCTCAAAGTGATGGTCAGGTACACATGCATGAAATGCTCTTATAGTGGCTTAGTTTGAGTTGGTTTTGAGAATGGTACTCAAAATTAAGGATTCAATTTTGAGTCTTAAAAAGATCATCCCTTTGTGTATTTTGATGATTTGTACGTTGTTGAATTCTAAGTTGGTAAGTAGTGATGCTTATGAATCTTTGGTGATGTGGTTTATGTTTAGTCTTTCATTGCTTTCTAATGTAATTTATTATTTTTGGTTTTGCACCTTATTGTGTGTGTGTGTGTGTGTGTGTGTGTGTGTGTGTGTGTGTGTGTGTGTGTGTGTGTGTTTGTGTGTGTGTGTGTGTGTATGTATATACATATATATACACACACATATGTATATATGGAAACACATATATATGTGTGTGTGTGTGTATATACATGTATGCACATACATATATATACATATATAATTATAGATATATGTACATTCATTTATATATGTGTATATATATCTATACATAAATATATATATACGCACACATATATGTATGTGTGTGTATATATACATGTGTGTGCAAATAAGTATATATATATACTTATATGCATATATATGTATATACATATATACACAGACATATGTATATATAGACACACATGTGTGTGTGTGCGTAGATATATACATATGTATGTACATGTGTGTTTATGTAGATATATACATATATGTATATGTGTGTGTGTGTATACATGTATGTACATACATATATACATATATAAGTATAAATATATCTACATACATACATACATACATATATATAAGCATTTTTAATCCTTGTTCAAAGGATCTCATGGCATGGAATTACATAACTACGCTATCATGCTTTATTATATGTCACTACTATTTCACTGATGGAATTAAACTAAATGACAGTCTTTGGAAGTTATTGTATGTCATTGCATTTTTTAAATAATGAATAAGTATAGCAACTATTTTTTATCTCAATACTTATAGAAAGTAATGAGACATAAAAGAGAAATGGTATGTATAGCCTTTTAGATACATAGTAATCATAATTTCCTACCAAGCATGTATATATGATTGACTATGGAAGTTATTTTGCGCTTCAATACTCAATGAAACTAATGGTAACCATAAAATATTTTCTATATACAAAATCTCATAGAGAATTCAGATTGTAATCTATTGCCCAGATATGCTGAGGTGCGGGACAATTGTGATAGATGACTTCTTTGAGCATGCAGATCTAAATAGAATTCACAATGAAGAAATATGCACACATGTGACCGTACAATGCCTACTAATTGAAAGGGGTTCAATCACATATCAATCACCATCACAACAGAATGTGGACCATATGTTTATGGATCCAGAAATATCAAAAATGATTAGGTGCAATACTTGTAATCTAACAAGCACACATTATGCTCCAAGTGATACATGGTTCCAACCAACATCCATGGCATCCGAACTAGAGAATGTCTATCTATTGGCTAGGAATGGAAAAATCCTCCAGGTACCCAAACTGAGTACTATAGGTATCCAATGCTTACACTACCATGCAAAAAATTTAGATTGTAGGTTGGCTCAATTTAGGCACAATATGTAACCAACATATCATACAAAGATGGGGCCCACAAGAGGTCTATCTATCCTTGCCACTTGATGAGCATATCAAAATAATTTCTATACAAAAAATACCAACATGGACACAAATAGATTGTGTATTTTATCCAATAGTCAATCCCACTATAGGAAACTCTAGACTAAAATGACACATATTTGAGTATCTCTATTGGTTTGACATTCTACACCTAGAGACAAAAGAGTTTATACAATAATTGGATTCATAACATTGTTATTCCCATGACAACATATTTATGTAATTATTCCATTTCCTTCTTATAATTTGGTGAGCTAACGCTATAGGGCTTAGAGACTATAATTGTAAACATAGGTAAAAGTTATGCATTTCTATGATTTTGAATCTCAAAAAACTCCATTTTGATATGTATGCTTGGCTTGTTATGCCTTATGTACTAAATGCAATATAAATGTTTCACTTCCTTTCCATTTCAATGTATATTTTATATTCCAATGTTCACTATTTTTTTGAAATTTTGTGGTTTACCTTTCTAGTTGATATGGACAGCTTACAAAATATTAGTGTTGTGATTTTTGAAAAGTTGTTGTTTACCTTTCAAATTGATATGCCCCAACTTTTCCTCAATCCACATTAATAAAATTCACTTTATGTCTTCTTTCAACATTAATTTGGTATGAGTTTATGTCTCATTCAAAAACAATATTCATGTTGATGGTGTATCCCACATAAGACATAAGTCAACATATTGGTCAAAAAATGAGAGTTTACTTTCATTTTTTTATTTTTAATCATTTTTTCTTTATCACATTGATTGTCTGATTGAATTTAATCAACCATATTTATTTTATCAAGGTTTACTAGAGTTTTGGTTCCCACACTCTATGAAGAAACCATATGTTCAAGTATAATATAGGAACTTAGTTATTTATTAATCTTATACATTTATAAATTAACCTAGAATTATAAGTTAGTTGAACCCTAGTTTTAGGAATAGTCATCAATCCCAAATATATGAGAATAATTAGAAATCGCGTGCATTTTATTTTATGAATGTATTCTATATCAAAGTGATAATATTAGATATGATTAGGTATAATATTGACCATGATTAACATGAAATCATAGGAAAGCCTTTAAAATTTCATGTGTATTTTAGTAAATCATGTACATAATAGATTGATTTTAATTTCATTTGAATAGTCTTTATTAATTTATTCTAAATTACCTTTCCTTATACTATAGCCTTTTTCTAATATTTTTTCTTGTATTAATATTACGCTAAATATTAGGTTTAGATTGAAGGATTATAATTTTTATTGGTGCTATGCTCTTCATGATGTTTAGTATCATTATTAGAGTTAGGGCTATAATTGAAGATTGCTATTTACAACTAGGAACAAATGGACATGTCTAAGACTGAATGAGAAGCATATAATCAGCAAATTAAGCCCACTAGAGAAGATTAGCAAAGGAGAGATCGAAAATATTATGCTCTCCACAAAGATGAGATACTAGATTGCAAGCATGCAAAGAGAGTAGATCATATTAAAAAGTACCCAGAAGAGATCCAAATGCAATGCATCAAAGACTCTATAAGAAAGAAATGTTATTGTGTATGTTGTTCAGAACATGAAAGTGTTGCATAGACTATTGATAACACAAACAATCATACAATTTTTCCATCATGCTCTCCCTAACCATATGCTACTTTAAAAGTGATGGAAATGTTTCAACCCAGACAAAGTGACTATATAGACCACACATATGTAGCATGGAGATTTAGAAAAAGAATAGAGGAACTATCAATCTTATAGAGATTCATGGTATGCAATGAAGCTTACCTAGGTATGGCACTCCAAACATCTTACATGTGACCTACTTGTAGAAAATGTTCTAGACAAGGGCTCATAGAGTACTTTTCTACATTGAACAAGAGGGACCCAAACAAGCAACCCATTGTTATAGGCAGATTAACACAAGTTGAAAAAATGCTCATTGCCAGGATCAACCTGATCATACAAATAACATAGGTGTTCAAGAAAAAAAATATAAATACCATGGACATACCATTAGCTTTTCACAAGACATCATAGGTTTTTTAAATGCCTTGTCACATAGAATTACATAGTTGGATGTGCTCATTGTTTATAAATGACATAGTCAAACACCATGTTATGACTACTATGTGAGTAGGAGGCATGTCTGAGATGCACTCATGTGCAAGATAAAATATGATCCATACTAGTTTGATGTAACTGTAGATGTGACATGTTTACTTGCCTTACTAGAGTAGAGAAAACATGTATCATCTATGTTGACCACCATTGAAACTGAAGATGATCTTCTCACTTGGAAATGAGATAGATGCAGATGAAGACCAATGTACAACTAATAAATCCCACACATCATCATTTATCAAAAAAATACCAAATGTACGTCATGAGCTTGAGACAATACATCACACCTTGCATCTTGATGATCACATGGATAATACAATATGGCCTAATATGATATGTTCTTGATAAATTAATACATCATTGAAGTTTTACTTGATATGGCATTTCCAATGCTCTTTCTAACTAGAGCTACCTAATTCATACAGGCATGACTGAGCTAGGTAGAACTCCATGAATATGTTGTACACCTATTGTGGTTTCAAGACCAAAGACTTGAAAGGAATCTTGATTATGATACTTCATCTATTATCTCATGTTATGATACCGTACACAAGGCATTGAAACTATTTTTTAAAAGAGAATGGTATAGGAAATATACCAACTACTATTGAAGACTTCTTAGCACACCTATGTGATGTACCACGTAAATAACTTGCAAGTGAGCTTAAGAACTTTGGCTCCTTGATTAGAGGAACTAGGCCATATTGGAATACACAATGTCTAGAGTTGAAATACATAATCCATCAATTGGGCCCACCTTACCTATTCTTCACATTTGTGCATCCAATAGAAAATGGCTAGATCTTCAAAAACTCTTCACTAGTGGAACACCAATAGCTACATTATCTAAAAGGTAGCAATTAGAAAATATTAACAAACCTTACACCACAACACTATACTTACACCAATGGTTTTAGATCTTTTGAGAAGAGGTTACCCAAAAGTTGCTAGGTGAAAAGGACTATTGGTATAGGACTGAATGGAAGAGTAGAGGTATAGGACATGTACACAGATTTATTTCGATTTCTAATGGACAAGATATCAATAAACTCAATTGGGATAACAACACAACACTAGATATGGCAAGAGAGTTCTTTGATACATTTGTAACAACATGGATTTCCCATGAGGCAAATCAAAGAAATAATACAATATTCTGATCGCCACATGACGATCCATGTTTTCTTGACACAAGATAAATATTTTTTGTGGACCCTTCTAAAGACTATGAAGATCTTGTTAATCATGTCCAAAGGCATACAAAGTGCACTGAGGGAACATGCCTTTATAAGAAACAAAAAATAATGGAATGCCACTACAAGGCTTCTTCAAATGAGCAACCTACATCAACACTAACATGTGATAGCATTGGAAATAATCTATATGAACCCACAAGATATATTGACAGATAAAACATCCATAACCAAAAAATGCTTCAAATTTGGAGGGCCAACATAGATTTCCAACATGTTATTTCAAGAGAATTAGTCCTCAAATACATACATAACCAAGTACACTACAAAAGTAGAAAAGATGTTAGAAACATACACAAATATGCTATCAAGGATGTGCGTAGGCAAACAATCAGATACTCCAACACTAAAAACATTTAGAAAATTCATGGTAGAGATAATTACATAACGTAGTGTGGGGGCATAGGAAATGTGCCACATGCTATAGAAATCGTTGCTTGTAGAATGCAGTCACCCTTTTACCTCCATGAATATGGGTAGAAAAGTACTCCAACGAATAACAAGGATAAGAACTACCACAATAGTGGAGAATAACTACATACAAAGCTACATGAAATGGCCACCCAAGTTAGAGACATTAACATTTCTTGATTCTACAAGGTTATTTACCTACTCTACAAAATGCAAACAAAGACAATGGAGAAAAAGACTAGTTGAAGTTATCATCTATGTACACCCCAAATTTTACAACATTTCGAAGGATGACTAAGAACAATTTGAAATATTTTGTTTGAAATAATTTCTCCTATACAAACATTTCCACTATATTGAGCATGATGTGGGCCTCACAAAGGATGAGATAAAAAGATACTAGCAAGAAATAAATGCAACAAACTACATTGTTTGGCATATCCAATGCTTTACTTAAGAGGAAATTACAATTGTGGATGTAGAGGGTGAAGATGACAACAATAATACCAACAATGGAACTCTTGAGATCAATCAATGGGAAATGCTATCATAGATGGGGCCAACATCAAATAATCACTATAATAACATTGACATGTTTGGAAAGCATGATTTTGATAACGATAAGATTTAGTGGGACCAAAACATGGTGCCTCCCCACCTTCACCAAATACCAAAAAATTAGTTTATAGAGATTGCAAAACAGGGCTCATCAACCATAGATATATTATTCTATAGTGACAACCATGTACATGTATTATCCAACTAGTAGATAGAAGCTCTAGACATAATTGTTAGCCATAGTAGATGTACCCCTAGCATGCCATTGTAAATGATTTTATGAGGAACAAAAAGTACAAGGAAATCATACTTAATTGGTTGTGTAAAATTTGCACTCAATGGGAACACACAATGAAAAGAAATCCAACTAGACTTGCTCCAACTAGAGTAGTTGCATTCAATGTACATGCAAAAATAATACAATATGTATTGTTTATTCCTATCAAGGAGATGCAACCATTATAGGGCCAAGCATTGACAACCTTTCAAGAGGAGTTAAAGAGCATAAGATACATCCTCATCGATGAGATGAGTTTTATAGGCCCAAAGTTGTTAATAAATATTGATAGTAGGGTAAGTGTAAGAAGTTGGGTTTCACTTTTGGGAAAAAATTGGAAGAATTTTTCTTATTTTTTTCAAAATGCATGTTTTAGGATCATACCATACTCGTGTATGGACACCATAACTTGACATAAATAAATGAATTTATGTAAATCCTTTTAGAGGAAATTACCTAACACATCAAAGATTGATGGTAACATTTTTCTCTTAGTTTTTTATTGATTAATTTTATTATTAATATTTTTAATTGGCTATAAAGGTAAAATTTTAAACCTCTCATGTACGGACACCAAAATTTGATTAAAAAAAATAAAATTTATTTTTATTTTTTTAAAATTCAAAAGAATTGTATATAGATTGATGACATATAAATTAAAATTTAAAAAAAAAACATAAATTTATTAAAGTTTTAGTGAACCTCGCTATTTTACATTTAGGTACCACCTTTGATTAAAAAATAATGCAAAAAAAGTAAGTAAAATCATAACACCATAAATTTTATATTCCTAAAATCAGGATAGTGTGAACTCTAATGGGTTTTTATTTCATAAAATATTTTGATTGGGAAGACCCTCTAAAAATTATGGCATAGTGTGAATTTGTCAGTTGAATATCGTAACCAAACCAAAATCTGAGGTAGGAGAAAAATAATCCCACCCCATGTTTTAAAAAATGGGCACCTATTATTTGAAATTAAAAAAATGGTTTTCCATTTTGAAAAAGTCAAATCAATAGTTAAAACACATTTAAAATCCCAAGAAAAAACCAAAAAAATGAATTTTAAAAATGGGTATCTATTTTTTTTTTTAAACGGGTGCCCATTTAAAAAAAATATCAAAATTTCCTTTTTTTTGAAAATGAGTATAGTCCATTTTTTGAAACTAAAAATGAGCATCTAATTTTTGTAAAATTGGGTACGTATTTTTTTAATTTTGAATTGGACACTCGAGCCTAAAATAGGTGTTTATTTATGAAAGAGTGTGATCTCAATCCGGGAACTTCTATAGAACTAAGACCCATTTTCTTACTGCTACCCAACAAGTTGCATCAACTATTTAAGTACAAGAGTCACCTATGTTTTGGTGGCATCTCCATAGTCTTGGTCTGAGACATTGCACAATTACCTCCTGTATTACTCGTGCGGCAACATGATTAGTATGGAAAATGTTTAGGACAATTGTCACCTTAAAAATGTTGCACCGCTAGCAAGGAGATTCAAATTAAGAAATGCAATTATGTAAGACACTAGAAAAAATATGGAATGCAAATCCAACATAATTTGATTGGGAGCTCCTAATGACACATGGTCACATGAAAATTGCATTAACTGTAAGGGAGGAATTTGAAAGTGCAATGCACTTATTTTCTACTAATGACTTGGTCAGATGCTACAAAAAAAGGATGCTAAACTACTAAAACCTCCTAGTGGAATTGAGCTTCGCAACAAGAATAAGGTCTACAACTAATACTATTGCAGAGTACGAACAACTAGAGATGTAGGTTCTACATTGTAAAGGGAAATAGATCATGTTAACAATGAATAAATGGACCCAAGTAGTGCTTGTAAATTGAGCACTAGGTGAGGTACTAGACATTGTTTATAGTGTCGAAGCAAAGCCACCTAATCTCCCATTATATGTAGTAGCAATAATGGAGAAATATGTTGGGCCACCATGGAATGTGGTGGACCCCACATTGGTACCAATAACACACATATCTCTAGGTAGCTGAAGGAAACTATCAATCAAAATGATATGGGAATGATAATACACAAATCTCAGGGGCTAACCCTACATAAAACTATGATCAACATTGATAGTGTTAGGATTAAACTAGAGACAAAAATAGCAATTATATGCAAATATAATTAATGTTAACAAATAATAAATTGCATGGAAGAGAAAACAAGACACCGAGATTTAACATGGTTCACCCAAACCCTGGGGGCTATGTCCACCAAACAAAAAGTCCAATATTATTATGATCTAGTGATTACAACCTAAATACGATCTGTAATCCCCTGTAGGTCAATACTGCCATAAGAAGAAATTTTCGCATCACACCATGTGGAAATCCCTAACCATAAGCTCTTTTGTACAAGTATTTTTCTTCTTTAGGTTTATAATTAATTATTACATGTCGGCCCGAAATCTTGATAAAATAGTGCCCAAAAAAATATTAAATATATAAATACTTCCCTAATTAGTCACCACAAAGAATTGTGAAGTATGTGCAGTACCTCCCTAATCAGTCACCACAAACTAGCACACAGGACAAAAAGGCAAAGGCTAACATTCAGAACCCTATCTAGAGTTAAGAGTTTACATAGCCTTCATCTCAAACCAGTACTTAGCTTTTAGAGGCTTATCAAAATGTAAACCATCCATACATAATTTTACAAATAAATGAAGAATCTCGACTTCAAAGCATGTCTCTTTCTTGAAAGGTAGTTGTACAATGGTACAAAATTTGTGTTGATGGACAATGAACTCAACAACCCTTGCTCTTTAGTAAATATGCTAAATCTATTGAGCAGAGTTCATTAATATGTATCAATATGTTTCTTAGAAATTTATTTTCAAGTTAGTTAAATGATTTCATTCCTTTTGAACTATTCTCATAATCATTAATATCTTAAAACTTATTTCTTTTTGAGTAGGTATCCTTTTACAATGAAGAAATTATATGGATGCCCACAATGTCTTCTCATGCCATCAAATATTTTGTTGAATCTCTCACATTGTAACCCTTTAGTGGATAAAATACTCCACATTAAACACTCTCACGATGTAAATAATTGAAACCAAAAATTTTCTAATGCAATTTTGAATCACCTAGCTAAAGAACTATAGTTGAATGTATATATTGTCATATCAACCCTGCTGTGTTACTTGTATAATTCTATGCCCCTGAATGAGAAAAATAAAATGACACAATCTCTAAAAGTTATTGTACTTCCTTTTAATTATGCATACTCTTTTATCCCAAATTTTTCTATGCTATGATAGATGTTATAGGGTACACTTAGGGTAAGTGCACCAAGTTGTGGTGCCAAAAGGGGGTTATAAGTGGACACCTTTTTTCTAAAATCAACAATTTCTAAACTTTAACAAGAATTTGAAGATAGTTATGCTCAAAATTTTAAGATATGACAAAAACAAAAGTAGTAGTCCTTTGAATCTAGTTTCTAAACTACTAAATTTTTTCACAATGGTTTAGTGTTAGGTCCTCAAAAAGTGGGCAACAGAAAGTGGTACTATTTATTCTAAAAAAACATAACATAGTACAAAGTGTGCCCCCCTAAAACTTTAACTTTTTTTTCGAAATTTTTTATTCGTTTTAGTCAAAAGTTACCTAACACTATGTAGTTTATCCCAAAATTTTAGGGTAAATTTATGTGTATTTTTTTAATGAATTTTTTAATTAGAAACATCCCAAAAATGTGAAATATTTGTGTGCTCCTTGTAGAAATGATTGAAAACTAATCTAAAATCAAAACTTCTATTTTTTCAAAGTGTGTAGAATGGAGTCTAGTTTCTTAAAAAATAAGTTGTTACAAAATTTGATGAATGAGGTAAAATCTATAGCCCAATTAGTACATGTTGGTTTTTGACAAAAAAATAGACATACATTCAAAAGAAATTATAGATGAAAGGCTCAAAATAGTTCAAATAAAAACAAAATTATATGGTTATATAGCTAACACAAAGACCTACAATGTCATGTAACCTAATTTTATCAATGCTCAACCATGAGGAAACTTGAAGGAGAGCACATAAGAAAAATCAATCTTTTTTGTATATTTGCAACAAAACACATCTCAAACCAATTTACAGACTCCAAACCTTTGGGTTGGATCCCTAAGGAAAAACCAAGTCTTAGGCTTGGTAGAATGCAAAGCTTTGAATAGTGCAAGTATCCTATAGCATGTGGGCACTATAGTGTGCATACACTATTTAAATCTTTTTAAATTTGTGTCTTAATAGTGTGTGCATGCTTTAGTGCACACACACTATTGAAACCTATATAGTGCTAAGAGAAGGAAGGAGAGAGGTAGAGAGAGAGAGAGAGAGAGAGAGAGAGAGAGAGAGAGAGAGAGAGAGAGGAGCTTGGGGATCGATGTGTGTGTGTGTGTGTGATAGAGAGAGAGAGAGAGAGAGAGAGAGAGAGAGAGAGTAGGGGATGAGAGAGAGGAAGTGAGAAAGAGTAGGCATGGAAGAGAGAGAGTAGGGGATGGTAGAGAGAGTAGGTAGTGGGAGAGGGAGAGAGAGAGGGAGAGAGAGAGAGTGGAGGATGGGAGTGTGTGTGTCAGAGAGAGAGTAGGGCATGGGAGAGAGTGTAAGAGTGTGTGAGAGAGTATGGGTTGTAGAGAGAGAAAGTAGGGGATGAGAGAGAGGATGGGAGAGAGAGGAAGTGTGAGATAGAGTACGGGTGGTAGAGAGAGTACATGATGGGAGAGAGATTGAGAGTAAGGGATTGTGAAGAGAGAGAGTAGGCAGTGGGAGATGGAGTCAAAGAGGGAGAGCAAGAGAGAGAGGAGGATGGGCATGTGTGTGTGTGTGAGAGAGAGAGAGAGGGGGAGGGGTGGGTGGGAGTGTGTGTGTGTGTGTGAAAGAGAGAGAGAGAAGGGAATGGGAGATGGGAGAGAGAGTAGTTTGAGAGAGAGATTAAGCAGTGGGAGAGGGAGAGAGAGATGGGAGATGGGAGTGTGTACAAGAGGTAGAGTAAGGCGTGAGAGCGAGGGTGAGAGAGAATAGGGGTGGTAGAGAGAGAGAGAGATAGAGTAGGGGATGGGAAAGAAATAGAGTAGAGAGGGAGAGAGATAGTGAGAGAGAGAGAGTAGGTGGTGGGAGAGGGAGAGAGAGAGGGGGGATGGGAGTGTGTGTGAGAGATCTAGAGAGTAGGGGATGGGAGAGAGAGAGAGAGAGGGAGAGAGGTGGGTATGGGAGTGTGTGTCTATGAAAGAGAGAGTAGGGGATGAGAGAGGGGAGAGAGAGAGAGAGAGAGAGAGAGAGAGAGAGAGAGAGAGTAGGGTATGGGATAGAGAGTGTGAGAGAGAGTAGGTGGTAGGAGAGGGAGTGGGAGAGTGAGAGAGAGGGGGGTGGATGGGAGTGTGTGTAAGTGAGAATAGGGGATGGGAGAGAGAGTAGTGGGTGGTAGAAAGAGTTCAGGATGGGAGAGAGAGAGAGAGAGAGAGAGAGAGAGAGAGAGAGAGAGAGAGAGAGAGAGAGAGAGAGAGAGTAGGGGATGAGAGAGAGAGTAGGTAGTAGGAGAGGGGGGGAGAGAGAGAGAGGAGGAGGATCAAAGTGTGTGAGTGGGAGAGAGAGTGGGGGATGGGAGAGGGGAGAGAGAGTATGGGATGGGAGAGGAGAGAGAGGGGGGATGGGAGTGTGTGTGTGAGAGAGAAAGAGAGAGAGTAGGGGATGGGAGAGGGGAGAGAGAGTAGCCTGAGAGAGAGTAGGCAGTGGGAAAAGGAGTTGGAGAGGGGGAGAGGGGGGATGGGAATGTGTGTAAGAGAGAGAGAGAGAGAGAGAGAGAGAGAGAGTAGTAGATGGAAGAGAGTGTGATAATGTGAGAGAGAGAGTAGGGGGTGGTAGAGAGAGAGTAGAGAGGGAGAGAGTAAGAGTGAGAGAGAGAGAGAGAGAGAGAGAGAGAGAGAGAGAGAGAGAGAGAGAGAGAGAGAGAGAGTAGGTGGTGGGAGAGGGAGTGGGAGAGGGAGAGGGAGAGTGAGAGAGAGAGAAAGTAGGGGATGGGAGAGGAGAGAATGAGAGAAAGATAGGGGGGATGGGTGTGTGTGTGTGTGTGTGTGTGAAAGAGAGAGAGTAAGTGATGGGAGAGAGACAGTAGGTTGTGAGAGAGGGAGTGAGAGTGAGAGAGAGAGGGGGGGAATGGTAGTGTGTGTAAGAAAGAGAGTAGGGGATAGGAGAGAGTGTGAGAGTGTGAGAGAGAGTAGAGGTGGAAAAGAGAGAGTAGGGGATGGGAGAGAGAGAGAGAGTGAGAGTAAGGGATGGGAGAGAGAGAGTAGAGAGGGAGAGAGTGAGAGAGAGATAGTAGATGGTGGGAGAGGGAGTGAAAGAGGGAGAGAGAGAGGGGGGGATGGGTGTTTTTGAGAGAGATCTAAAAAGTAGGGGATGGGAGAGGAGAGAGATAGGTGGATGGGAGTGTGTAGGTGTGTGAAAGAAAGAGAGTAGGGGATGGGAGAGGGGAGAGAGAGAGTAGCTTGAGAGAAAGAGAGTAGGGGATGGGAGAGAGAGAGTAGGTGGTGGGAGAGGGAGTGGGAGATGGAGAGGGAGAGAGATAGAGAGTGGAGATGGGAATGTGTTCCATTAGCTCTAGGTGGCTAGGTAAACCCTAGCCCCAAGCTCGTCCCATTCTATTGAGTGCTTGAACATTCTCGATCACACCAAACTAGAACGTCCCTAAGGGTCACTAAATTCCATAGGGTAATGATCTTTGATTGGGCATATCTTAGAGCTTGTGTGAGGTATGGATGCAATTCTAAACTCTCTTGTTTTTTGGAGATCTTACTCTATTTTGATTTTGCAAAGCCATCTCTGGCGATGCTGAAACTTGTAGTGTTGGCCAGTACAAAGTTGCCAACTACCAAATATCCCTCACCATTCATTGTGGGATCAAAGAGTCTATTCTATTAGCTTCTGGTGGCTAGGTAAACCCTATCCCCAAGCTCATCCTATCCCATTGAGCACTCGAACATTTTTGGGCATGCCGAACCGAAATGTCCCTATGGGTCACTAAATGCCATAGGCTAGTGATCTTTAATTAGACACATCTCAGAGCTCGTGCAAGGTATGGATGCAATTCTAGGTCATATAGGACCATGTTTTAGAGACCTATAATAGCCTCTCTCACTTCTTTGAGATCTTACTCCGTTTTGATTTTGTGATGCCATCTCAGGTGAAGTTGAAACTCATAGTGTTGGCTAGCACAAAGTTACCAGCTACCAAATCTCCCTCATTATTTGTCATGGGATCGAGCTATCTATTTTGTTAGCTCTAGGTGGCTAGGTAAACCCTAGCCCCAAGCTTGTCCCATTCTATTGAGCACTGGAATGTTCTCGGGCAAACTAAATTGAAACATCCCTAAGGGTCATGAAATGACATTGGGAAATGATCTTTGATGGGGCATATCTTAGAGCTCATTCAAGGTATGGATACAATTCTAGCTCTTATTTGACCATGTTGTAGGGACCTACAATAACCTCTCCCTTTTTGGAGATCTTATGCCATTTTGATTTTGCAATGCCATCTCAGGTGATGTTGAAACTCGTAGTATTGGCCTGTACAAAGTTGCCAATTGCCAAATCTCCCTCACTATTTTTCATGGGATTGAACTACCTATTATGTTAGCTTAAGGTGGCTTGATAAACCCTAGCCTGTAGATTGCCTCATCGTATTGAGCACTCAAACATTCTTGGGCATACCAAACTGAAACATCCCTAAAGGTCACTAAATGCCATAGGGAAACAATCTTTGATGGGGCATATCTCAAAGCTCGTGTGAGGTATGAATGCGATTCTAGGTTCTATAGGACCATGTTGTGGAGACCTACAATAACCTCTCTCACTTTTTGGTTATTATACTCTATTTTGATTTTTCATTACCATCTCGAGTGATGCTAAAACTTGTAGTGTTGGCCAATACAAAGTTGCCAACTGCCAAATCTTTCTCACCTTTCATTATGGGATCAAACTATCTATTTCATTAGCTCTAGGTACTTAAAACATAAACAATAAAACCAAGATATATATTATGATGTTGGTACCCAATATAGACACAGTTTTAACAAAATTTAATTTATAGTTTCAAACTGCTTCAAACTAAGGTTCAAAGAAGTTTGAAGTCATTCAAAGAGGCATCTTGCAGGTCCAGGTCAAGAAAAGTTTAGAATTCATGTTTGATTTAACACCAGAATTCAGTGATTATCAAGATTGAAGCTCAGCCTCTAGTTTCAGTCTGAATTCAAAAGGTTTAAGAGTCAATGTTCAAAAGATCAAATACACAGTTTTTCTCAATTCCATGTGTGATGTCCTTGAGGGAGATTCAAGCTAAGTGTTAAGAAGAAGAAAAACATTGAATCTTTATATAAAAGTAATGGCAATTATCGTTGTGTATCATGAGATGATCGAATATTGATAACTTATAGAGACTAAAAGTAGAAACTCAAGATCTTTTCTTAAGATTCATGATACCAATTGTAAAGACCAAATTCATGAGGTATGCTGAGAAATGTACTTAAATAATATGCAAAACTATTATAGTTTGGAAGAAGAGAATAAAGTGCATTGGCTACCATTAATATCATGAGAGGCACCAAAAGCATTTATACATTCACTCAACAAGCAGTGTTGTTTTAAATACAAAGTAGATGAATCTAAAAATGTAAGGAATGACGATGTTAGGTTGCAAAAAGAGACACTCATTATTCTAGGATGTATTGATTATTCCCCATTTTTATTCCCATGGCCAAATATAGCAATGCAAATATGCTCTTTCTTCATTATAACTTGTTTTTTTGAATATTGGTGGAGATTCAATAGAATAAATAAAGAGACTCAGGTGCATTATCTCATGGATGGAATCACTCTAGGGTGATTAGCATCCCAATCTCCACCAAGCCATTCACATGAAAGATGTAGGTTAGTTGCCCCACCAAGTATGGAAAATATAATAGAAAGAAAACCCATTCTACAATGACTAATCGGGACCCCTGATCCCCTCTAAGAGGCACAAATTGGTTTGGTGGGTTTTAACACCAAAATAAAAATCATAGTTTAAAGTTTAACATTAAAAGGTGAGATTCAATGCCATCATCTCAATGTTTGAAAAACTCACAAGTAGAAACACAAGAGTGAATAATTGTAAATTCATATTCACCATTTAGTTGGCACATCCCAAGTTGAGAATTTGGACTTAACATGAAGCCTCGGCAAGGAGGAGTCTTAGATTTAAATAAAACAAAGAAGTTTGATGCTAATATTCTACCATGAAGAGGCAAAATTTGCCAAGGAGAATTCAGAAATCTCACCACAGAATCATCCCTCCTTGCTCTACACTAGTCTGTCCATAGGTTTAAGAAAAAAGCCAGTGACCTGAGTGTAGAAAAAGATCATTAGATTGAACTTATTATGATGAATCTTCTTTCAAATATCAAGAGTGTACACTCTCCATTAATGGGATTCAATCAAGGCTTGCATAGAAAAATTAAAGTTTAACCCGCATCCATCAAGTCTTTGTTAAAACACCTCTGCACTTGTGTTGAACTTGATTTGACCCTAGAAGAACCCAAAGACAAAGTAAAAAGAATGTGTGCTGGATTTTATGGAAAGTTCTTCAAGCCATAGAAGATGGCCACTGTATAAGCAACAAAGCACCTGTGATCTTGAGGGAGATACGAGTGTACAAGAAATTTTGAACTAGCATCAACTAATGTATTTTCCCTTGTCTCAAGTTGGACCAGTGGTGAAAATGGTTCAGTCATTAATACAGATTTGGGAGGAGGAATTTTTGATAATAGGCATAGACATGGCTATAGAGAAGGTTGACAATCAGAAGTCATCTTTAGAAAGAATATTGCAAACCTTCACATGGAAAAGAATATCATAATTCATTGTCAAAATTTCTTAATATGGATAAGTAGAAAACAAATTATTTGAAATACTCCTACTATCACAAGAAAATGACACAAAATAATGAGATCTAGGCTATACATAAGGAAGTAACTAAGCTACTAACATGGTTAGCATCATCCCAAGCCAGCACATGAAGAGTCAAAGCTGTGGCATTTAGATAGAATGTAAGAGTTTTTCATGATAGGTCAAGTTATTAAAGATTTGAAGGAATCATGATTTATGGAGCACCCTCATCAAAGTCGAGCCTTGTATTCCTCATCAAAAGATGACTATCACAAATAAAAAATTGTGGGAACCCGAAGAATATGGTGAAAAGAAGATGTGGTGTTGGTAAATAATGGCATGTGGAGGTTAATAAACAAAGTACAAAGATTCCTTTAAACAGGTGTCATTACTTATTTCCTAACCAAATATAAATCTAAAGATGCTATCCATTCCATAAAAAAGAAGCCAATGTAATGTTAAAAGTGAATCATAATAAAATGTTGGTGTTGATTCAATCTTCCTATCTGGGCATTTAGAGTTAATTTGTATTTATTTCTTTGGAGGATAATCTATTCACTAACATATTATACCCTATAATGTCATACATGAAAAAATATATAATATACAATGTTGCACAGGGACAGGCGTACTTAGGGTACGGGTATAGGTAAAGCTATTTTTATAATAGGGGATGGGGTTCTTGGGTATGTCAAACTTTATTTTTAATTACACTTTTATATATATAGAAAACCTAAATTTTTTAGTCATGACAATGATTTTTCAAATCAAGAAGAGTGATAAAGTTTGCAAATATAATGTATTGTTTTCAGTTTTAGATTTGTTATATGTTTGTAATAATAATTTATGATAAATGTTTAGATGCATAAAATAGAAGGAAAACTTTAAACATGAACAAGAAGATCATAAATCATACGAAAATGACATATTGTAAATGATAAATTTTTGGCTTCAACACTAATAAAGTTTATTGTTGATCAATATTGTATCAAAGTTTCAAATCGATTAGATATTGAATTAAGGTTGATAAAAATATAACAAAGAAGGAAAAATTTAAACATGAACAAGATCATAAATCATATGATGATGACATATTGGAAATGATAAACTTATGTTGAATAGTGATAAACTTTATTGTTAATCAATATTCTATCAAAGTTTTGAACTAATTAGGTATTAAATTAAGCTTGATAAACGATGAGTTGATACACAAACAAAAAGCCACAAATTTTTTTTTCAGAAATCCCAATCAATGTCCTTAGCTTTGATCCTTTCCAGTAAGTACTTGGTACTTGGGATATGTGTACCTTGTACTTGGGTACATGGGTATGAGTACTTGGTCTATGGGTACAAGTACCCATGCAACCTCATACTATATTATGATAACCAATAATGTCATACATGAATGAATGTATAATATATTATGATAACTAATAGTTTCATACATGAATGAACATATAATATATTATGATAACTAATAATTTCATACATGAATGAACATATAATATATTATGATAACCAATAATGTCATATATGAACAAACGTATAATATAAAATAATAACCAATAATGTCATACATTAACAAACACATAATATATTATGATAACCAATAATGTTGTACATGAACAAACATATCATATATTAACCAATAATTGCATAAGTCTAATAATGGCATGCATCAAATATATGTCATACATCAAATATAAAATGTCATATATACATCAAATGTATATTGAATATTTTCACTGACATAAAATCCAACATATATGTCCACTAATGCCTATACATGTGTGTCTATCAACTATATCCTCTCCTTCCCATGAGGCAAAGGAAACAAATCCCTAGAGGTCTTCAGTCATCATGTGAAGGGAGATGATGGGGATGATGGGGTCTTCCTTAGACACTCACTCATCCTCTTGTTTAGGCTCTTTTCTAACTCGATCCAATACAAACAAAGTAGATATGAATCAATAATTATTATACATTGAAATAAAATATATGAACACACAAAATTAATTATTTTCTTTATGCCATCAAATAGTCACTATGTATATCCACCTCAAAGGCTCATGGATGATCAAGTTTAACAAGGCTCTACAACAATTCAATCTATATAATCACTTATAAATAAGATTAGAAATTTTGATACTAACTATTATAAATAACAACTAAAACCAAGAAAATTATTTCATACCTCAATCAATGGCTCTAAACTAGCCATTACTATAGTAACTCCATGATTGATGGACTGCCGAAGATGAGGAGGTGTCTCAGATGTCAAGAGTTGCATGTCATACAATACAAGTTACATGTAACATGAAACATGAAACAAATATAATTAAATTAATTAAATTAACATGAAACAAATGTACGTCTATGAATCTCGTATCACATCTAGGCTTAGAGTCCCTAGTGAATGTTGATGGTCCTGTAGGGAACTGATGCACATGCATAATTTTTTTTTGTCAATCCTTTATATGAATACTTAATAAATATATGTATTGATTTAAATGATTAAATTGATGCATACCTCTGGACTCATCGGTGTGATGAAAAATTGGGTCAGGGGATCTCTACTAGGCCTACCAACATTCTTACCCTAAATTTTGAACAATGTCAATACATGCTAATTAATTAGTCATTCACTATACAATGAAATGTGATCAAATTAGTTTATTATAATTGTAATTTACCTATGTGTCAATGCCAAATGTCTAACTCGATAACTGTTTAGTGACTTGC
Organism: Cupressus sempervirens; assembly: GCA_028749045.1. Lineage (NCBI taxonomy): Eukaryota > Viridiplantae > Streptophyta > Pinopsida > Cupressales > Cupressaceae > Cupressus > Cupressus sempervirens. Next base: position 501,185,554 of record CM053788.1, read on the forward strand.
CCATCATCCATACTATCTCCAGCATGACTACCACATGTGCATAAGGATCCACATTCATGTGACCATGATGCACAGAAGGCTCTTCCTCAACTAATGGACTTGTGCAATGAATGAGGGTCTACATCAAAGCATTAATAGCCCCTAGAGTGGTGGTCACTACATGTTCCTTCACAACTGAAGGAATAATCACATGCTCACCCTATGGCTTCACAACATATTCCCTAACTAGATTAGGGTCATGACATGCCCCCAAACTCTCAAACGATGAACCCCCACCTCTACACTAAGATTCTAATATATCAAAATAATTGGGGATCTCCCCAAGGACAAATTAACAATACAATTTCTTTAGGAAATACATTGGGACCTCATTATTATTACAGGATGGGGCATCAAAGAACATCCACCATCTATCCCAAAAATTATTTATAATACCATCATGTATGCACCAATGGATGGGGAACCGTTTAGTTGTCTCTCTAACAGTATTTTGTTCACCAAGCTTTCTAAATAATGCACAAATCCTACCTTTTGGTATTTCTTTTTTTTTTTTTACATCTTGATATGATAATTTTTTGCATAATATATTTTTTTTTCATCCCTCTTAATATTCCAAATATCCAATTGACCACTAATAGAAGCTACATGGGTCATAATGGACTCGAGGGAGGATGCCAATTGTGCTCTCATTGGATTAATTTGTCGACAAGATTTCAACCTACCAATGAATACTTCTAATTCATTTATCCCTCTTTCTATTTCATTTATTATGTTGTCTCGTGTGCCAAGAGGAGGTTCTCCAATCAATGTAGGTTACATAATTTCTTGTTCTTGTTGTGGAGGGTTTTGATTCTCACCTTGTGGAGGGTTTTGGTTTTGATCTTGTTGGAGATTTGTCAATTTATTATTTACATTTCTTGATAAGAAACAAATTGTAATCTAAATAAATAAACAAATTTAAATAAACTTGAAGAAAATCTACAAAACAATGCAAAAACAAGGGTGGAAAACATACAACATGATCTTGATCTCAAAATTTAGCAACGCGGAGGCATTTTGAGGAGGCAAGTCGCAAAAATCTTCAATTCCTTCAACTCGCGTACGCATTGTGAGGAGGAAATCTTGCAAAATGAACTTAAAATGAAATGGGATGTGAGTTTGTAGCCCATTTATAAAATAATTTTTTTTTACAAAGCACATGTGTGCTATAGCATAGACGCATTTTTCAAAACTAGAAAAAAAAAAGATGTCATTTATTTGGCACCACAGCTTGGTGCACTTACCCCTTAGTTCTATATTCCTATTCTACCTCTCATGTTTAGTTTAATTAATGTTGCCATTTAGATTTTGTGTAGATAGGGGAATCTATTGATATCTTTCATGTATTTTCTCTTCACTTAATATTGATGAGGTTATAATATACTTATTCTTCTAATTTTATACAAATTCTAAAAACTAGCCTTTTGTTTTCAAGCCAAGTTTGTGAATATAGATTGTATAAGTGGGGTGCAAAACCTTGGTTTTCATTTAATTAGATTAATATGTGAAGGATTTGAACAAATATGCAAATCAAATCCATGAAGCTCTTGAATACTTGCATGTAGAAAACCTATCACAGAGAAGAAAAAGACAAGAAGAGGCAAGGGTTTTCTCTAAAAACATGCAAATTGTATATTCAAATGAAGAAAGGATAATAAATTACAAAGAGATAATTCCTTATAAAAGGAGATCAAAACCCGAAAAAGTGTAACCTAATAAGTTACAAAGGGTAACCTAAAGATGAAAGCTATTTAATAATTACTAATTAATTATTAAATAAAGAAAGTTAAAAATGCATAAAGTGAAGTCTTAAGAAGGGAGAATATGTAATTTAATAAATGAAATTAAATTGTTCATTTTCTCTAACACCCCCTTAAGATGAGAAAAAATGCAGTTACAAGCAATGCACAATGAGCTTGGGTCCTGGAAATAGTGCCCGATGAGGTACCCAATCACAACAAAATCTCTTGAAATAAAGAAATAGAGAAAACCCAATGGGAAAAACTTTACTCCAAAAAGAGATAGTTGAAAACCTAGTGAAGGACTATAGAAGCCTCCAACTAGAGGAATGTTTCAGAAAATAGGAATAAATAGTGATCATGAAGAAAACCACTACAACATGAAGAAGTCGTAAACTTTGTCAAAAGGAAACTACAGATCTATAGAACCTCCTTTGAAATAGAACCTAACTAGGTAGAGAAGATTTTAATCTAGATCAAATCAAGACGCAAACAATGAAAAAAAATTGAACTAAAAAATACAAATGGCATAAAACATTAAAGCCTAAAGAGTTGATCAATCGAACCAAGGAAAGTTACAACCAAAGTAGGAATGAAAAGAAGTGTCTATATGGTAGATGATCGATCTCATCAAAATGCATAGGTATCCAACCACTGTAATTTCCTAGTACATGGGATCAAATACTGAATACATATCTCACTCCAACGAACCAAGGAAGCATTAGAAACAACAAAAGAACCCCCGTAATGCAAAAAAGGGCGAGGTAATAGGTAGCTAATAAAGTGGGCCAAAAATATCCTACAAAATAGAAAGAACCAAGAACATCGAGAATGAGGAAGAGGTACAAACACCTATAAAGGAACATTTCATCAAAACATCATGGGGCTAATGTCATGGAAGGAATACTCACTTGACAAAGGAATAGGGCAATAAAAGGAAAACAACTATCCCCCCATTGCACTTTATAATGTAGTATGAGTACAATAGGTCACAATAATGAAAAAGATCCTAAAAAGCAAGCAGTGGTACTTTATATCAATTTGTTTGCATAAAAATTCTTACAAATGATATCAACAATGATTAGAAAGGGCAAAGAGCTAATACAATAGATAGTACAACCCAAAAGAAGAGATCTCATGCCATGAAAATGATCCCCAAACCTAAAACACACAAGATATCCACCATAGTGAAATAAAGGAAAAAATATGATAGAAATAACATGAAGCATAATCTAGAAGAAATTATATCATTTCTAAAAATTAGATGGAACCATCTTTTCAAAAATAAAACTTTTTCAAAAAATGGAGATTGGATGCTAAAGATATGCCCTCTAGAGTGAAAAATAAAACATTCAGATTTAGCTACCCAAATAGGCACCCAAACTACATCAAAACCAAAAAACACATGTTCTAATGTCTTTGTCTCAGAACTAGCTATTTTGAAATTCTTTTAGATTGAAAAAATACCTCTGTATGCTCAAGTTACAACCAAAAAAGCAACATTAGGTGAAAAAGGACTTGAACGACATGAGGAGGGTTGATGATGTAGTACTGATGTCATGTTGATGTCAACATTTTACTGTAAAAAAATTGATAGCTTAACAGTAATTATAGCAAAAAAAGACTACCACATGGTAGTGGGCCCTGAAATAGGTTGATGTGGCACCTGACATGTGGAAGGTGTTGATGTTGTACTAGCACCATGTGGTAGGTACTCGATGTGCCATGTTTACAGGGACAACAAGGTGGCTTTAGGGGCAGTGCCCAGGTGGAGGCAGTGGTGTCCAAGCCAAGGCAGTACTGCGGTAGTTGGAAGCAGGCCTGCTATTGGTGAGGTAGAGGTAGCTCAGTGGTGAGGCAATGACCGCCAGTGAAAACAACTCTACTGGTGGATTTTTTGTTGGGAAAAAATTCACTGGGAGATTTGATGCTAGGAAGAAAAATGCTATTGAGAGCAGCTAGAAATGCAATTGTGCATCAAAAAATGGGTCCTTCAGCTGGAAAATGGCCTACGGCAATTTTTTTCATTTTTTAAAACTTTTTCATCAAACGTGTGTAAGAGGTTGTACGGCCTTCTCAACAAAAATATTTTCCTCTTGGATCAACGTTGTCCAAAAGGGACAAACTTTATATGGAAACAAGGGTTCTGATGCCTTCTAGATCCATCTATGAAGTCCGTTGGGCCTCAAACTACTCTAAAAATTAGTGACCCCCTCATTTTCTTAGGAAAAACTTGAAAAACTCCAAATCTGATATGTCAAACCCTTGTTCTTTCTTTTTCTCCAAATATTGAACAAGCTACAATAGATCTGGCTTTGATACCATGAAGGATTTGAGCAAATATGCAAATCAAATCAATGAAGCCCTCAAATACTTGCATGTAGAAAACCTGTCATAAAGAAGAAAAATACAATAAGAGGTAAGGGTTTGCTCTAAAAACACACAAATTATATATTCAAATGAAGAAAAGATAATAAATTACAAAGAGATCAATCCTTACAATAGGAGATTGAAACCTAAATAGGGTAACCTAAATGTGAAAGCTATTTAATAATTACTAATTAATTATTAAATAGAGAAAGCTAAAAAACACAGTGTAAAATCTTAAGAAGGGAGAAAAGGTAATTTAATAAATTAAATTAAATTAACCTTTTTCTCTAACATTATGCACCATAATTTTTTTTTGTAATTTTTGTGTCTAATTAGTCTTTGAATGATGTTAGATGATTCTCCAAACTACTATTAACTTGACAAATTAGATGACATAAACATTTCAACAGCTGAGCTTCAAAGAAGAGAATGCAAAAAGTGCAATATTCATCTGCCTCATTTACTAGTGCATTTGCAAGAACACATAATTAGAAAGCTTCTAGATTTACATTTTTGATCTACTCATCTCATTCAATTTCAATAGAATGGAAGACAATTATGCCATCCTATACCTTCCTCTCTTCACTTTCTCACTCAAGCCCATGGTTGCTTCTCTTTGATATTGAAGGATTATGCACTATCTATTGTTTTTCTATGAAAAAATGGATTGGAATACCTTTCTCTTTCTTAGAAAATTAGAATTCCTTATTCTCTATATAATTAGAGCTTCCTTAGGAAGATTACTTGAAAGATTCCCTTCATAGTTATACATCTGCATCCTACTCAAGAGGATTTATACTAAGGTAAAATTAGACCTAAATTCCAAGCTCATAAGAATTGCACAAGGAAGAAATGGAGAGTTGTACTTAGCACTAAAGGAAATGGATAATTGGAGGTGGGCATCTAATGTTCCTATACAAATTTATCACTATTTCCAAAGAAAGTGGTGACTAAAGTTATGATCTTCAACACATCTAGAGAATTTTATGTATTACAATGAGATCATTCAATGCAATAGAGTTCCTTTTTGGAGTAGGTTCCCAATTGCTATTGTGGGCTTTAAAATCCATGGTAAGAATTTTACTCAAGTCAAAATAGATGAGTTCCCATTTGAAACCATAGTCATAGACAAGAATTATTGATCTTTATCATTGTATATGGGTGCTCTATTTTGGTGGTATTCTTAGTAATTGAAGTTGAGAATATGGTTACCCTATAGTTTCTTCAAGATGATAAAGATCTATTTTTTAGAAATGGAGAATGTTTGCAACAATTCCTTTTAGTCCCATCCCACATTATTTTGAAATAAGCTACATAGCAAGATGACTTTGTCAATGTGTTTATGTCGGTGATTACCTCTGTTTCAGCATTGTAGAAGATACAAGAACCTCAATAATGGTTACATATGATTTGAAACAATGATTTTGGCAATGCCTTCCAGAATTTGCAAAAAAAAATAGGCTTCTTTAATATTTTTTCCTTTACATCCAACCTTCTAGAATTTTTGTAGTTGGTTTTACACCAAATTTATTTTAATTCATAATAAAATTATAGCTATTTTATTTGTAGAGAAAAATCTTGTACAATGCTTACATTTTAGCCCCTAAATAAATGTCCTACTTGTTTAATTTTCAACCTATTATGCACTATGTGTAGCAAGTAATACATTTTCTATTCATCACTATGCTAAAGGTTTTTTTTTTTGTAATGGAACAAATTTCCAAATAAAATAGAGCTTTCCTTGTTCAGAGTTATGGATGATCCCCAAGTTGCAAAAGCCTCATTCAAAATGATTAATGCATCTATCATCAACACTTGTTATTTGTTATATTATGAAAATGTATGGCTTACAATTTGAGTAGTTTCATTTTGGATTCCACAATCATTTTTTATTACTTCTATCTACTATAATTGACCTAAATAGTGTTCATATTTATCCATAAACATTAAGAGGACCCCTATTGATCTAACATACAAAGTCTTTATGTATAGACCTCTAAAAGAAAACTAGATCCATCAAAATAAACAAGATGAAATCCTCAGAATCATCTATAATTTGAAAACCCAATTCAAGTTATAATAGTACATGTGATGTGAAATACCTTTTACTTTTTTTTGTGTGTCATAATGTTACTCAGGTGAGATTAATGGTGGATGATAAACCAAATATGTGTTTTAATTTTTAAATGAAAAATGAAGGTTACTTCAATACAAGAATGACTCCATAAGAGAACACTCACATGTTTCTCAAATAGGATTTTTTTTAAAAATCCCATGGCATTGTTGAATACATATTTATCCTACCATCTATATTTATGTGCACATGTGTTGATCCAAATAGTTCAATAATGCACCAAAACACTATTAATTGACAATTCAAAGTGCAATTCTTGCAGCTTAGAATCTGTAATGGTTTTAGTCATATATCTTGTCAAGTCTCCAAAAACCACTATAGTTTTATAGTACATATCTTCCAATACTATGAAGATTCAAGTCTCAAACACACAACACTAGTCAATTACAATGGTGTTCTTCAATATACATTATTCGCAACATCACCTCTACTACCAACATCACTCTGATGCCATGTTGATTATTATTGGATTTCTTATGATTATTAGCAATGTATGATCTTAACTATCACAATCACAATCACTGCTAATGTTCATATTTTTTAGGCTTTAGGTATCAATATTTGGTTCAATTATAATTATTTAAGTATTTTGTTTTACTAAAACTAATAATTAGCAAGTTTATAATTTATATTCTCACTTCTCTTTCACATAAAAGTTCAATTCTACAACATTAGCAACCTCTCGATTACGTCTTTATCCCTTCATCTATGAAACAAGGGGCAAAATAATGGGAGCATTGAAGATTCTCATTTTCATATTTTGAAAATCCAAAATATTTTTTATTGGAATAGCACAACATTGTTTTGCATGCCCTTCATATTCTATTCAATACTTTGCAAAAGTCCCTTTCAACACCAAAAGCCTTTACTGTAGTTCTTTGTTAGTGAAATAAAATGGATGCTTACTATCATTTTCTAGTCTCAACATACTCTTTGTTGTTTACATTTATATAAATTTTTATTATTTGTTTCATTAGTTTAGGATGCTTCACTTTCTTCAAGACCTACAACTAAACTCATGATTGAAATTTAAAATTGATGTTTTTATAAGTTTAATGATAGAATTTTTTGGTAAAATTTATGAAATTTCTGTTCTCACATCTCTTTCACATAAAACTTCAATTTTACAACATTAGTAACCTTTGGAATACCTCATTGACCCTTCATATATGAAATAATAGGGAGATTGATGGGAGCATTGAAGGTTCTCAACCTTATCTAAAAATGTATAAATGATGTTGAATATGTGTGGATTGTTGTTTTCTATTCTATTTTTATCATGATGTACAAAATGATGTAACTTTATTCTCATAATTGTGGAGTAAACATGTACACTTGTTATGGATTATCAAATTTTTTCCTCAATGATTTACTTTTTTCATAGAAGTGGATCAACCACATATAACATTTAGTAGATTAGCTCTATTGACTTTCTCCAAATTCAATGTCCAAATCTAGTGGATTTTCTTCCTTAAGTGTCTTGATCTCCCAATAACTTCCATGGAAATTTTTGTGTTACATCTTGGTTGATGCCTTATTTGATTATTTTAATTTCAAATATGTCATAAATATATTTTGTCACTGCCAATATTTTACACACATGTCTACTTAAATGGCAAGTGTTATTATTTATACAAGATAAGCCAATTTGCATTCAATAGTATGTTCAATAACAGATAATCCCATCACAGTTTACTATTGAAAATACAATAGGCAAGTAAATTTTCAAAGGGTGGTGGGGGGGATTCACAACACATCCATCTCACAATCTATGCATATAAACTAAAATACCAAATTAAGCATATACATCCATAGCATGAAAGTAAAATATTCAACACATGTATGACACAAGATATTTGGTTACCCAAAAACCATCCAAGGAGAATTAAAACTAGGGTGGGGATGACACCCACAAATCTTCACTACTGCAGTAATAAAGTGTATACAATGAAGGTTACAATGTTTTGATCATGAAACATGATCTACCTTGTGAAATGTCTACCCTATTAAAGGCTTACAAGATTGTTACATCTTACCTTATTAAAGGATTTTAACACCCTATTAGAAGTGTGTCTAGTAAGAAGAATTTAACTTATAATGAAGTAAGAACCTTGTTAAAGGATTTACAACAACCTGTTAAGACTACTTTGTTAAGAGATTTAACTGATTCACCTATTAAAATGTCTCAACAATGATCCTTCAATTAGCACTAAGTTGTTTGATGTTAGATCACCTCTATATTGATGTGTACTTGATCCTTTATGATCATATGTGTCTCCATTGTCTTCTAATTCCTTTGCTCTATTGTGCTCTAACCGATTGTACAATGTAACTAAAATTGTAACACATTAGTCAACATGAGTGCTTTGTTTGCACATGCAAAATCTGTTAAATTATTCTTAAGCATTCATAAAAAATATAGGGTTTGTCCTCCATACTTAAGAAGACCTAGGTGACTTAGGGTTAGTTTTAAATCAACAATTGTGATTGACCCATATTATTGCTTAATCCTTCCCTTATTTCTGATTGGATGCATGGAATGCATAGGGATTCACAATTAAGATTCACAATGAACTAAGTAAATGACAAGTATATTGTCACTCATATGTCAAAACCAATCTGAGATTAACAATCTCCCTCTTTGACAAGAGTGGCAAAAATACTTGATCATGTATGAATAATCTTTATCCTTTCAAGCATAACTCAGATAATATCCACTTATATACAAAACTTCAAAAGTTCAAAATTTTGCAATAAGCTTATGACTCATCAGTAATACTTTAAAATTCAATAACTCCCCTTGAGTTGATTGTGTTTTTCTATATCATTCTTCCTATTGAGTAGATTTGCATTGGCTTATATGTGTACTATGTTATTTTTATTGACTTCTCTCATTCTCAAGAATAGTATCTCCATGAAAAATATTATCTCCCCCATACTTCTTATTTCTCCCATAATTTTTATTTCTCCCCCATTTTGACACTTATGTCAAAGGGTTATACACTTAGAGTATATTAGTCCAACAAAAAATTGTGGACCTCAAGCATTATTTTCAAAGTAGCATCCCAATTATCACAAGCTACCTCTAATGATTTGATTTGGATGGTGAGCTAGATAGCAAGGTGGACTAAGCCGTCATGAGTAGAAAGATGTGGATCTCTCTTCATAAGTGTTTTAGAAAAAGCTAGTTCCTTATGCAATATCTCCATATGCGGAGTCAGAATAGACAAGATGGTGATCAATTTAGCCTTAATATTTGCCTCATCTATATGTAACACTACTAACTAACTCTAGGAGTTCAGGAGATTCCTGAAATATTTTTCACTCTGGACTAGATTTTGGTAGGGTTATACTAGATGACTGTATATGACTCTACAAACTCAGTATGTGACTCTAGATTTCTTGTGTAAAAAGTTTTGGACTGCACAAGTTAGTGTACAAAGAGAAAATGTTCTCTAGTACCCTCTTCACACTATCAATTTTGGTTGCTAACTCAACCTATGATAATGCAATATCAGTTGATATCTTTTCATCAACCTTGTTTTGAAACTTTCTTTTAGACCATTCAAGTAATTTTACATTTGAATCTAGGTTTGTTTCATTTACCTTCTCCACTAAGATGGTTAGATTTTCTATGATAGGCTTTGTTTATTCTACTATTGGTACACAAAATGCATCAGGAAAAATGTCCTTGATATCTATCAAAGCTTGCTTCTTCCTAGGCTCCTGTCTAAGTAGTTATTGGTTCTTCTTCTTTGTAAGAGCATCCTGGAGTATGCTCATTTGTTCATTAGTAATTTCTACAAAATCAAACTTGGGAAACTCAATGACTTCATTCAAGTTCACATCAACAAATGATGTAACTTCCTCTACCTTAGATGTGCTTGGATTTGGCCTTGATGATTGTAGGGGTATCACTTCTATACTTGACCTATGAAGAGCTTGAATTGGAGGAGTAATAGATCTAGGCAAAGTCACCAATGTTTGTATTGCTAGTTGCTCCTTAGATTTTGTAGTCAATTCTATCTCTTCAGTCTTATCCTTTTCTTTCTCTACATTCTCAATTGCACCTCGACCTTGTGCTATAGGTGTAGGAGTATCTACCTGACCTATTGGAACTTATGTTCATTTATTCTTTTCTATTTCATCTTTATGCTCACCAACTATCTCATCCTTGTCGATTTCTTTTTTCATTACATTGACTGTGACTTGAGTACTTTGTGCTAATGTATTGACTGTGAAAGTTGATGTCTCCTTCCCTTGATATACCACAATGGGTAATGGATTTTCTACTAATGTGAACTGGGGAGGGGTTGTGGATGTCACTTGTTTCTATACTTCCTCCCTTGCAGATACCTTGCCTTCCTTCTTAATCTCATCAACACTCACTAGTATATGATTTTCCCAAAGTTTATCCAGCATAGTGGATTCAACCAGTATCTTCTTCAAGTATTCATCTCTAAGAAGATTTATATTCTGAGTGAAAGTCTTAGAAACACCCTTTATATTTATAGTATCTCTATCTGTATTCAACTCATGTTGAGTACTAGCACTTGCGACTAGTGTATCTTGTACATTGTTCTATTTTTTTCTCATCTTCAGCTAGTGCCTATGTATCTCATGTGTATTTGTCTCTATGTCAACTATCATAACCTTAATTACTTGTTGTCTCTCTTCTTTGTCTTCACCTACCTCAATAGGTGCTTACATTATTTCCTTGTATCCTATCGAACCATTAAATGATTTCCAAATTAGAGTGGCCTTTTGTACAACATCATCAAAATTGTTCTGTAATATGTTGAATGTCATGTATTTCGATGAAAATTTCCAAGTTTGTTTCTTTATTTCTTTAACAATTGTTTCCCTATCCAATTCTAGAATCACTTGTTTAAGTTTAGTCTCTTTTATCTTTCTTTCTATATTGAGACTATATTACCACTTCTACTCAACTCTATCAGATAATTCCTTTGGTAGAGAGTTGGTAATCTCAATTGGAGTTTGTTTGAATGTTTACATCATTACATATATTGACTCCTCTACTTGGTTCATCTCAAATATTCCAAGTTTAACCAATTCAATATGTGTGAGACCAAATAAATCAACATTATTCCTTATATTCTCACATATATTGTTTAAATCTAAAGAAAGACGATGACTTACCACTTTGAATTGGCAATCATCATCAGATCTAGTCCTCCCTTCATCAGATTTAGTTGGAGGCATGTACTTTATCTTTGGTCTCTTCTCAGGATCCTCTTCTTTGCTAGCTTATCTATCCCTCTTCTCTTTTATCATATCTACTTCTTGAGCCTTTTTGGCAGTATCCCTTGTGCTTTCTCTAGTAGAGGGAACTATAGGCTTAGGTTTTGCAACATTCCTTGGTTTACTAACTATTATGGTCTTAGCTTTCCTCTTCTTTTTCTCATGTGCTTTATTGGCTTCTTCTCCTTTGGCACCTTCATCACTTTCTACTTCTTCTACTTGATATTCTCCTTGACCTTGAGTTAGGGCTAGTGGTTCTTGAACAAGAATATATTCTTCTTTTTCTTCTTCATCATCATTTGCTCCTTCACCAAATATCTGTTTAAGCTTCTTGACAATCTTGTTATTCTTTCTTTTGATTGAGGTAGTCTTCAAATCCATTGTTACCATAGATTTGGCCATGTCATAGTTCCCAAAGGAAATAGCCTTAGCATCTACATCTTCTTCAAGTAATCTTGTTATTATTGTAGAGGCTTCATCAACATTGATCTCATAGTCTAGTGGTCTTAACCACCTTACCCTTGGAATAGAAGCTTGAACATATATAAAATTAGTGACAACTAGAAAGAAAAAATCATTGAAATGTTTCTCAATTAGTGAAATTGGTATCCTCAATCTTCTATTTGGTGATTTCTTGAAGTCTTCAAAGTAGCTAATCATAATTGACTCAAAATTGTTACCAAGTTACTCAATAAATTCACCTATCTATTTTCCAAGTTGCTCAATAATTTTAGCTATCTATAATGCAATAGATCTATTTTTTTTCCATCCAAATTTAACAAATTTCAGGAATGTATTCTATAAATTAAAAAATATACATACAATAATTGGACCAAATTTACATTGTGCACTTTTGGTCTTCTTTATTGCTCCCAAAATTTCTGACAATTGTTGCATCTACATCTCGGCAAGGTCATAGGTATGATCCTTCTTAACTATCTTATATCCCATGTCAATAGCAATACATGGTACACTATTGAGCCTAATGGATTGATAAAATTTATGTGCTATGATCCTCATTACAAAAGTAATTAGGGGATTTGAGATAGTATCAATTGTCATGTCTTGTTTGTTCCACATTGCCCCTGTATTCTTCTCAATGACCTCTTTGGATTCACTTCTCATGGTTTTAGGTTAGTCAAGTGTTGGATACCATGTTACTCTATGTACAATTTTATTTGTAACAATTACTGGTCCATTAACCAACCATATAGAATTATCATGTTTTACTTACAACTATCTTTATCCATTTAGTGTTGAAAATGTTGGGGAAATCTAGGACACGGGTCAACCCTTTTCTCTCTATGATTTTGAATTCATCTTTTAGGGCTCTATTTTCACATAATTTCCCATAGGTTTCCCTAATCTCCATGTCACCTATGCTATCCACCTTGCATGTGTGGAAACATCTTATGTCTTGAATCATCAAAACTCAAAATGGTATCATCAACAATGCACCAGATGAATCTTTCTTATAAGAAATATTAGGAATGACTCTAAGTTTGCTTGTCTGATCTCATTTCTTATCAATTGCATATTCAAAACTTCTTTACCCTATTTTACCTTAGGAGCTAAAGAACTGGACAACATTTTGTAAACTAGGGTTCACAAAAACTAAAACTACATAGCTCAACACATTATAAATACCTTTGTAAATCTATTATGATGATGTCAAAAGACTATTGTTCAAAAAATATTTCCATCTTGCTAATTTTCACTTTTTTGTTTGCTAGTGTTAAAAAAATTCAAATAATTCAAGACAATTTGTGTTTCTAACTATATTATTGCTCCAAATATCTTTCTACTTGTTTATTAAATAAGAAATTATTTTAAAAAATAATCAATATTTAAAATAATTGAATTTTAAATCAGTTTGTTGAATATGTCCAACAATTTATAAATTAACATCCCTTGAATCCTTCTTGCAAATGCTTTGAATGATTTCTTCAATTTTCTTTTCACTCTTCGTGCTCTGCTTAAAATTTGAATGATGTCAAATGAGTAGAAATTGATCATATAGACCTTAAAATCTCACATTTAATGCTTAGTGCTTACATAGCTATAAGCTTTGCTTCAATAGAGATTGACTCACTTAGCTTCCATGAAGTTTCTCTTTTTCTCGGCAATCACTATGAGCTCAATCAATACTATCAATTTGTGATACCTCACCATCAACTAATATTTCACTTTGCAACCATAGTGAAAATTTTCATGCTTGATAGTAACATGAAAACTAACAAAGCTTAAAGATTTCCTCTAGAGTCTTAACAACACTTTGCATCTTTCTTCATGAAAATATAATATTTTAAGAACTAAATCCTTGGAAATGATGTATAGTATATCTTTTAAATATAAATCACATACATACCTCTTGATTGCTTAATAGGAGGTGGTATGATCACCTGACCCTTTGGGTGAAGTGATCCCATTTGAACTTGATATGCTGCAATCTTTCTTTCTCTTCCATGTAGTGTTCATCTCATCCCTGACATTATCAACATCTTCCTTTCATTTTCTTTTGTTGAACTCACTACTCGGTGCCTTTGACCTAGTTGGAGAATTAATTCTTATGTGACTAGTTTTCAAACATCTAAAAAATGTGGTTTGACTCAAACATCATTTTTAGTCACTTCTAAAATGTGTTATTATGAAATTTTTAGTAACATGTCCATACTCTTGACAATAGTGACAACTATACCTAGTATTATAATCCCAATTATAAGAGTTGTCATTGTGCTTTACCTTTGTCTTCTTGTTTGATGACCATTTAGGCTTGGCTCTTCACTCATATGCTCTATGTCCATACTTTTGACAATTATAGTAGTGTCCTTCAAATCTTTGTGTCCTTATGGTATTGGTTTTGCATTCATGTACCTAATGACTTTGTTTTTTGCATTTTTGTCCATGATCCATGAACTTCTTCTTAGGATTCTGATTTGTAGTCTTGCTCATGCAAACATTAGTAGTATGACCTAGCTTACCACAATTATGACAAGTAGGTTTGGAGTTCTTACTTTGTTACTTATTTCTTCACCATTTTTGGATGATTCTCCTTCTTTAGTACTATTGTAACTCAATCCAAAAGTTTCATTGTTGGATCTAGGGGATCTCATCAATTGCTCAAAGTACTTGATGGCTTCACCAAGTTTATTGAAAGTTTTAGGAAACACTTTTCTCTTTTCAGATTATTTCTTAGTTGTTCATTATGCAACTTTAGTGTTGTGATTGCAATATCCTTTGCATTTAGTTCATGATTTACAATCATCATTTGACTCAAAGTTTTCAATTACATGTTAGCAATCCTACTTACCTCTAATGTTTTCTCTTCCAATCTATTGGTCAAGATCTTTCTGTCATCTTCAATCATGACTTTGTCTTCTTAAACTTTCTTTTTCTGCTCAGTTACCTCACATAGCAATACTGATTGGACTTCTTGTTCTCTCCTAAGACTTCTAACCTCTTTAGTTAGGGTTCCATTCTTTTCCATCAGATCTACAACTATTGCATCAAATTCATTGGTGTTTCCATCTGCAAATAATTAAGTAGTGTCAATCTCTTGGTATTGTGTCATTCTCTTCAATAGCTATTTCCTTCCTTCTTTTCAATGATCAATTTAATGCATATCTTACTTCATTTAGCTAATGTAGGGCAAGTTATATTTTAATCGTCTATTTCTCAATATTCCTTCCCAACTTGAGGACTTCCATCTCCAAGATCTTTCCTCAAAGCTGCAAAGCTTTACTTTCCATAGAACTGAACTCTAATGCCAATTGTTGGAAATACAATAGGGAAGTAAACTCAGACGAGGGGTGGTAGTGTGAATCAATACTTAAAACTTTCAACCTCAAAATCATTCACCACACATCCATCTCAAAATATATGCATATAGACTAAAATACCCAATTAAGCATATACATCCATAGCATATGACACAAGATATTTGGTTACCCAGAAACTCTCCAAGGAGAAGGTAAAATTGGGATGTCAATGACACCCGTAAATCTTCACTATTGCTATAACAAAGTGTATCCAATCAAGGTTACAATGTTTTGATCATGAAACATGATCTATGCTATGAAAGGTTTGCCATGTTAAAGGCTTACAAGATTATTAGTGTTGGAAATGATTGAAAAGATCATGAGGAAAATTGTTGAAATAATCATATGGAACTGGTAAAGAATGTTCTCAATCATTGTGTTGTCATTGATGTCAAACTTGCCACTTGCAGGAATGACAATTGCTTTAATGATCCAAATACTATCAAGTGGTTGATTGACAAGGAGGAGGCAATCAATAAGTTGTAACTATAGCACCTAGAGAAAGGTTGAAATTATGATGTTGTAATGAAGTACAAGGATCAACTAAGCCATTGATGAAAAAGTGTATTGATGACAGACACAGAGAATAGGCACATTGAAAAATATCCAAGATGTAAGGTTTTAGCTAAGACATTTGTAAAGCCTAACTAAAATTCATTAGAGAGAGGGAGTCGAGCAAGCTACTAGGTACCAAATAGATTCCTACTTAAAGTTGAGCTAGTAAACTTCAGATGCCGAGTGAACTTCAAGTGCCAAGTAAACTTTAAATGCTGAGTGAACTTTAGATGTCGAGTGAACTTCTAGTGCCGATTAAAATCAAGTGCCGAGCAGATATAAGTGCCCAGCAATAATAGATGTCGAGCATCAGAAAACCAATAGTGCCGAGTAACATAGAGATGTTGAGTATCAGTAAATCAATAATGCCAAGTTGCTGCATTATATTGAAAATCAAAGATTCACCAGATCCAAGCTAACAAGGTTGTTATCTAGAAATCTATGAATTAAATGAAAGATGAGAATGATGAGCTGGTGGCACAAAACACTATGTAGAAGATTTTTTGAGATTACAACTGGAGTTTAGACGAAGTTTCCAGATAAGAGCAAGATATAGGGTAGATACATTGTATACTACCTAATCCATTTGAAACCCTAAAGTTGGAAAGGGAGAATCAAGTGGCAAAGGAAAACAAGATTTCTATTTGAGAAGTCATAAGGTCATGAAGCAAATAAAGGAGAAGGTGGTCGAGCATAAAAACATGAAGTGTTGAAGGAGGTGCTAAGGAGAAAGAGAGCACAGTTACTCTGTTTCAATAAGAAGACCCCAGATATTATTGAATTGGCATGATGAGTAAGAAGATTCAAGGAGACAAAGCTTGAGAGGAAGACAAGCTATTAGAGCTGAAGTGATTAAAGCCAAGCAAAATGATAGAACTGAAGATTGATCTGAAATCTGCAAAGTATGTTGTAAGTTGTATCAGATCAACATTCCATTATTGTTACTCTCTAGCAATTGTAACAGTTAGTTTAAATCCTATGGGTTTAGATTGTTTTAATAGCCATGAGGTAAATCCTTTAACAGGGTGACATTCCAAGTGAATGTTCTAAAGTCCTTTGATTAGGGCCATTCCTAAAATTTTGGTGAAATTCTCTAACAAGGTCACATTTTAACATTGTGTTGTAAGCCTTTAAAAGGGTAGGCTTTTAACAAGGCATCACTTTAGAAGAGTGAGAATCAAGTAGCATGTTACTAGTGGTTTTTTCCAAATTGGGTTTCCACGTAAATCATTGTGTCATGTGTTAATCTTGCATGTTTTATTACTACATGTTGATTTACTGTAACTTGCTAATATGGTTGAACTAAGTTTGGATGGATGAAAAGTGTATGGATTCATTAAAAGTAGTGAAAAAGTATTATTAGGGCATTTGGACCTTGAATAACTAATTCACACCCCCCCCCCCTCCCCCTCTCAGTTATTCTAAAGAATTCTAACAATTCGTATCAGAGCCAAACTGTTGTTTTAGTTTAAAGGGACTATAAGCAGGAAAGATCAAAATGTCTAAGAGAGAAGTCCTCAAGCTCAACAAAGACAACTTTGTTGCATGGAAAATTTTGATGAAGCTACATCTTTGATCCATAGCAGATTATGCCCAAAATTCAATTATTACTGAACATGTTGATCCAACTTGTACTCTTATCGTAGAAGATATGAAAAACAAACAGGAACACAATCAGACAATTCTGGAAATTGCCTCTGTAGTCAACTATGATAAATTTGATGATATCACAGGATGTGACACTACATTCAAAATGTGGAAAGCCCTATTAGACATCTATGGAGGAGATCAGAATGTCCAAAGAGCAAAAAGAGAAAGTCTCAAAGGAAAGTTTGATGATATGAAAATGGAGGAAAATGAGAATGTTGCTCAGTATGGGGCAAGAATAAAGGAAGTGGTAAGTACAATAAGATGTTTGAATGGTCAATTGGATGAAGATACTGTTAATAGTAAGTTCTTAAGAACCTTGCTCCCTATCTATTCTATTAGAGTATCTGCAATACAAGAACTAAGATGTGTACTAGGAAACAATCTAAGTTTTGAAGGTATAGTGGGTAGTGTTACCTCTGGTTTTACCGCCAAGGATTTAGATTCAAACGCACAACTTATTCAATGGTTAGTCTCAGTGTAAGTGTTTTAATGTTACAACCTGCAAGTTTCTAGCTGTCAGATCTAAGCAGACCAATGGTTGGCGCCATCGCGCTATAAGGGAAATGCATGATATTGATCATAGCGCGATGACACCCTGACGACATGTTGCAGGGGTGGGTCCAGCGTTCTACAAGTCGAAAAAGGTTCCCAACACCCTTAGCGCTATGTCACTATCACATATCGGCCAAAAAATCTCCATAGCAACATAGCGCCCGACGAAAATATTCATGGCGGCAAGTTTCAACGACCGGAAAAATCAGGTGTTGCGGCGACAAATCAAAAGGAACCATGTGTGCCAGGTCAAAGTTCCTATTGGCATGGCTAACATAGTCGGGGCTTACGTTGATGGCCATCGGATCATCTCGCATCAACGGACGGTGCCATCTCGCTATGGCAAAGATGTGCAGATTTTATCATAGCGACATGGTGACCATCCGCCACATGGATCGACACGACCAGGTCTCACCAAGGATTGCCAGGTGTTGTCCAACGTGTGGTGCAGTTACAAATATGGCAATGGGTGGGATGGGTCCGGTCGCAGGTCACAGAGAATGGTAGCTCAGAGGTTTTGTGGCAACGGGCAGATAGGTTCACGGCCCAGAGGTTTCAAAAGCATGGCGAGGCGCTATGGCACCAACGAAAAACCCATGTATTTTTTGATGGCGACATAACACCCAAGCCAAAAGTTCACCATGGTAAGAAATGATCGGACAGGGGGTCCCAGCGGGTACTATGCAAGCGCAGTCGGCATGGCGAATCGGATGTGGACACACGTAAATCTTAGGGAACGCTGTTAGTGGGCGCTATGGTGCTATGGGAATTTGGCCTCAATTTTTGCATAGCGACATGGCGCCTAGCTGACATGAGGTCGCTCTACGGATCAGGTCTTGGGTTGCCAGCTAGTCTTCATCGAACCAATTAAGGAGGTGCCATGTGTATGAGACGGCACATGGCGTACAGTGGGCCCAGTAGTCTCAGCATGAATGGCGAGTCTTCACGATCATCGAATCCACAGGGATCTATGACTGGCATTGTCTCGCTATCGAGAACTGCTCGGGAGCTAACATCGGCAACATAGCGCTTGTGCACCACGTGTCCTGGCGAGGCCACATTCCATGCTACCGGTGTAGTTAGATTTAAGTGACCAACAAACAAACGAGGAGACGCCACGTATCAATGGGCCCGATGAATCACGAAAAAAGGAGGGTCGCAGGAGGGAGAGTTTTGTGACTATCAGATTGGAAAGGATCGACGGTAGGCGCAATCTCGCCATGTTGAAGCTGTGGGTTTTTTAGCATAGCGACTTAGTGCCCTTTTCCCATGTGTCAGTGGGGTCAAGTTTTGCCAGGATGCGTCACTGAGGTGGTGCCAAACATGATGGGCCCAATCGTGGATTGGAGGGTCCACGGCGAATCAAGAATTGCCACATATGCTAAGTCAAGGCACAAACATGTCGTGGGACTAGTTTCTTGACGCAACCAGCACGTTGCAGAGGTGGGTTCTACACTGTCAGATCTATAGGGATTAGCGGCAGGCGCTATCTCTCCATGGAGAAACTGCATGAATTTTATGATAGCGAGTTAGCGCCTGTGCGCCACGTGTCCTGGTGGAACCATGTTTCATATAGCTGGCGCAGTAAGGACTAAGCGATCATCAGACCAATGGGGAAGTGCCAAATGTGCCGCGGGCCCAGTGATTTACAAGGGAAGAGGTTGTAGAAAGATGAGTCGCCATGATCGTTGGATCGAGGCCGATCGATGGTAGGCGTCATCGCGCTATGGTGGAGATGTGCAAGGGTTATGTTGGCGACACAACACCTTGTTGACACGCGTCCTATCAGCCCAGTCTAGGATGGCGGTTAGCGGTTAGTGTAACCGTCACCATCATGATAGTATTCAGGGTGGCGCGATTAGTCCAATGAAGGGTGGTCGACCGCAGGAGGACCTCCAGGTGGCAAAATAAAGAAATGCAATTGGCCCGCGCAGCCTAGTTGATGCATAGGGAGCCCGGTTGACCTTTTGATCTTGACGGATTTATGAACTAGGAGGTGAGGATAATTGATTTTGTCATGCGATCTGATCTCCATGATCAATCTCAACCTACCAGAGTAAATGTAAAACACAGAATGACACTCCACCCACCTGTTGATCCATCTACCAGGTCAGAGCGCAGTTATGATGCCATTTTTAGTCTTCTCAGGACATTATTGGCGAAAGAGATCAATTTTCTGGAGATTTTTTCCATGATTGTCTTCCATGGTACTCAATGGCAGGTAGTTGCAGGGTCATTTCAGCCAAAAAGATCTCAGTTACGCCTAAACTATAATGGCAGATTTTGTACATTTGGTAAGGGTCGACTCTTCCTGATTTTCTCGGCTGCTAATTGCAGACTTGCACTAAAAAATCCCTTTGTCTCTGAGCTAGAGAAACATCTTGTGTCATCTCTTTCAGCCATCAACATGTATGTGTATCATTTTCCCTCTCCTTGATGCATTGTTGAGATCAGTGGTCTGCATACTATATCTATCTTTGGCCTATTGAATAATATACAAGTGAAATCTTCTAGTCCTATTGTTATTCAGTTGGTCTCCTGATCTGCATGTGGCTGTTGTTTTATATAAGTCTAAATGAATGTATGACCTTGAATGTTACCCTAGTTCCGTAGTGCATATATGGGCAGGAAAATGAGTCTGAACACTCTGTGTTGGTGAATCACCGCCTTATATTAGACTAGGTAGATTTTCTTTAATGCTCACTTTCTCTCTTTCCCTTCTGAGAATAGATAGGTGTGCCCTAACAGTAAGAGGAAGCCGGCCTTCTCTAAAGACTCAACCTCACAGTTCAAGTCCCATAGCTTGGAGGTTGTTTCAATGTTTCACTAGGTTGTCCTCACGCATAGGCCTTGGACAAGGGTGCAAACCTAAGTGACAACAGTTTTTGGCATGCCCGGTGGGACTCATATCAGAAGATTTCAGGTCTACTGGTGTCAAGAAGAAAGAATTGTAGAGATAAATGCTGAAGAAGTAGTGCTGGATTTAGTTTTTCGAGCCTTCAAGAGGTTGGTCCTTCAAGTACTTGGTGACTCTGAACACCAAAAAGTTTGGTGTCGGACCAAGTTTGCAGTAATTCATGCCCAGGACTGAAACAAGGGCATCTTCTAGAGGTAAATTTCAATATCAAGAGCTTTCTCTTTCAAATCCTAGGAGAAGAAGGACTAGAACTTCATCATCACCAGTTAGGGGTAGAATAACAGTTAATATACCTATAAGATCTATCTCTACTCCCCCTACTGTTCAAACTCAGCCTAGATTTCCATCAACACTCATCAATAGAACACTTGTTTATATGGCATAGCCAAGAGTTCATTCTTTTGCCACCTTTAATGGTGGAAGTCCTTTTTTGTTAGCCCAAAGACATGATATACCAGTATCTGCACTAAAAAGTATACCTGATTTTACTGGTGAAACTTTTATTTCCCCTCTAGAGCATATCCAAGAGGTAGCGAATGTTTGCAATATTCATGGTATTACAGAAGATGATGTTGCCATCAAACTTCTAGCCTTATCTTTAAAAGGAAAAGCATTATAGTGGTATAGAGGCTTAGCTCATGGTTCTATAACTGATTGGGATGGACTAGGAGGAGGATTATGCAAACATTTTGAGGATAAGAGTGACCATTTTTCACTACTAGAGCAGCTGACTACAATAAAAAGAGCCCCCCATGAATGTATGACTGATTTTAATTATAGATTCCAAAAGACATGGGATAGAATACCTACTATACTGAAACCTACCCCTGGTAATGCCTTCTTGCATTACCTTAGAGCTTTCAAAAGTGACATTGCCACCACAATCCAAACTATGGGAGGAGATACATTACCGAATGCTTATGAGACAGCTATAAAAGCTGAGAATATCCTAATACAAGGTGGGAAGTTGGCTCCAAGGCCTCCTATGCCTTTCTTTCCTGATGTTCCCAACCACCAACTAGCAATAGCCCCTCTTCCTACAATTTCTATGTCACAAGCCCTTACTCCAATTCCCCAAGCTTCCACATCCTCAAACGGAATAGAGAAACTCAAGGAAATGCTCCAAGGTCTAGTGCTGAATACAGATAAAAGAGAGAGGACTCTGGATAAAAAATTGCAAGAGTAGGGGAAGGAGTTGAAGGACCAAGGGAAGAGATTAGAGGATAGTTTTTCTCTAATACAAAAAATGGGTAACAAGGTGGTGGCCTTAGAAAGGAAGCAAGCCCAAAGTGACAAGCCCCACCAATTACAACATTAGGCTCTAAGTAGTGGTAGGCCTCCTAATCATTGGAATAGCTCTTTTGATCAGAATAGACAAAATAGTCATGTTGTTGCTTCAAGCTTGAATCAGAGTAGAGCTTTAGTTCCTCAAAATAACTTAGCCAAAGATCAAGACTTCTGTCCTTCATGTAAGTATTCTTATACCTACTGCCTGTGTCAGAAAGAAGAATCTTATTTGGCCCTAACTGTCCAGGAGTCTACAGTAAAGAAATCACACAAGGAAGATCATCCCAAGGAGGCCTCATATGTTCAGAGGTAGGGTGATTTCTCTTTTATGAATCACCAGATGGAGGAGCATTGTAATGTAAACCAGGATTCTGTTGCTCGTAACACAAGAAGCAAGAGGAGAGCTATGGAACATACTGCCCCCCTTTCTCCTGAGAAGGCCTCAACTTCGAGTGTTATACCACATACACAAAAAGCAAATGAGCAGAAAAACACTTCACAACAACAAAGTCAAGGTCCAAGAAAGGAGGATGCAAGTGATCCCTATGTTGCTTCATCTCGGACTCTCATGGGTACAACTCCCAAAGTTTTCGCCAAAATTCCTAATGCACCCTTGAGTGTGGTAGAGAAAATGAAGAAAACCAATGTAAGAATTTCCATGTGGGATGCAATTGCCACCATACCAATGCAAAAAAGGATGCTACAGCAAGAATTGGAAAAGATTGACCCCAAAGATCAGTCATCTACCATGGAGGGTGACACTAGTTTAGTACAACCATTAGGTGACGTGGAGACAAATAAAAAGGTTAGAACTCCTCCATTCTATGTTTCTCTGATTATAGGGGGCAAGTTAGTACATAATTGCATGATAGATTCAGGGGCTAGCAGCTTAGTAATGCCTAGGTGTGTTGCTGATGCTTTAGGAATGAAATATGAGCCCATTATTAGGGATGTGTTACAACTAGATGGGAGTACTGTCAAAACCTTAGGCATCCTTAGGAATGTGGAAATGGCCCTACATGCATGCCCTGGTTGTAATGTGATTCAAGACATATCTGTTGCTTAAGACAAGCCCTATTTTTCCATCTGTCTTTCAAGAGACTTCACTGCCCAAATAGGTGGATTCATATCTGCTAATTAGTCTTATATGTCATTTAAGACCAGATATGGGGCCAATGCTTCAATTAGAGCAGAACCTCAAGCCCTTCATCACACTGAACCCTACACTCCCAACTTCATTAATATGAATTGCCCTATTTTGGAGATGGATGAGAATGACATAGTAAAAGAGCCTGCCACCTCCATAGTAGAGATTCATGATTTCTTCTTAGATGAGTGGGAAAATATATGTCAGTTTGAACCTATGTCAAAAACTCTTGAGACAGGCCTTAGTACATATTGCATAATAGAGAAGGAGGCTCAAATTCCTGATCTTGTTGGAGCTAATGATGACATAAGTGGAATATGGATTATGTACTTTGATGGCTCAAGGAATAGAAATGGATCAGGGGTAGGTGTTATGTTGATCTCTCCTGCACAAATAAGATACTACTTCTCTTTTAGGCTCCAATTCAGTTGTACCAATAATGTGGCCCAGTGTGAATCCTTGATCCAAGGTCTCCTACTTGCCCAAAAGAGGGGAATTAAAACCTTGAAAGTATATGGAGACAGTGAGTTGGTAGTGAACCAAGTGAGAAATCAGAATATCACCAAAAATGGCCTGCTCAAGTCTTACTAACACAGAGTCTGGGATTTGCTTGAGGGTTTCCAAGCATTTAATATCCAAAGCATTCCTAGCAAAGAAAACAAATATGCTAATAGACTTGTAGTAGTGAGTGCATCTTATGATGTGCTAGGGAATCTCGACGAAGAGAGGAAGCAACAAATAAGGGTGGTAGTAAGGCCTGTTGTTCCTGATAAGAATACTCATTGGCAGGTGTTTGAGTCCGATGAGCAGATTGTGAGTTTCTTGCAGAATGAAGCAGAATTTTCAGAAAGAAATCAGTCAAGACTACAAGATCAGTATGGTGATCAGATCATTCACCTCAGTTCCAACAAGTTGCCCAAGAGTCTCATTACCTTGGAGAGTGTCTTTAATCTTGATGATCAGACAAGAGGCAAAGGAATAAATCTAGTTGCAGAAAAGGGTGATCATGCTCCAGTTACTATTGCTGATGGAAAATCTCTTAACATGGGGAAGGTATGTTCTGAGGCTAAGCAAGAAAATTTCATTCATCTATGTCAAGAATTTAATGATGTGTTTTCTTGGTCATATGATGATTTAAAGGGGTTTGACCCTAGTTTTTTTCAGCATACCATAGATTTAGTTGACAGGGTCAAACCAGTAAGGCAAAAATAGAGGCCAGTGAATCCCAAGATTGAACCCTTAATGAGGAAGGAACTATCCAAGTTGATTGAAGCTAACATAATTTTTCCTATCAAACACTCATCATGGGTGGCTAACCTTGTCCCTATAAGGAAGAAGAATGGAGAAATCAGATTGTGTGTGGACTTTAGGGATCTTTATCAAGCTTCCCTTAAGGATCACCATCCTCTCCCTTCTATGGAGAAAATTCTGTCCAAGGTCAGTGGGTCAAGGAGGTTCTCTTTTCTTGATGGATTTTCTTGTTATAACCAAGTGTTGGTTAAAGAATCTGACAGATATAAAACAACATTTACTACTAAATGGGGCACCTATGCAAGATGCCATTCGGACTTACAAATGCAGGTGCCACGTTCCAAAAGGCAATGGAGGTAGCTTTCAAAAGATTAATCGACAAGTTTGTGTTAGTATACCTTGATGATATAACTGTATATTCCAAGAATGTAAAAGATCACCTTGATCATTTGAGATAAGTATTTCTAAGATGTAGAGAGTTTGGGGTTTCCCTCAACCCAGCCAAGTGTGTCTTTTCTACAAGCCAAGGAAAATTACTAGGACACATTGTATCTAAGGATGGGTTGACCATTGATCCAGAAAGAACAAAAGCCATACTTTCCCTTCCCCTCCCTAAACACAAGAAAGGGCTGCAAAGTTTCCTTGGTAGGATAAATTTTGTAAGAAGGTTTATTCCTAATCTTGCCATCATGGTGAAACCCCTCACAGCCATCCTTAAGAAAGATATGGTCTTCTCATGGACCAAGGAGGGGAAGGAGAGTTTTGAAGAAATTAAGGCAGCCATAGCCTTAGCCCCCACTCTCGTGAACCCAAATTTTTGAGAAAGATTTCATCCTCTACACTTTAGGTGGTGAGTCAAGTGTTTCTGCTGTCTTGACTCAGACAAATGACAAGAATGAGGAGCAGCCCATAGCCTTCTTTAGTGAAGGGCTCAAGGAATATGAAGATAAGTATAGCTTTGTTGAGAAGCAAGCCCTTGCAGTCATTAGAGCCTTGAAGAAATTTAGACACCTCTTATCCCACAATAGGATCCATTTGTTGGTGCCCCATGCGAGTGTAAAAGATTTCTTGTTAAGCAAGGACATCAGTGAAAAGAGAGCTGGATGGATCACTAGGGTAATGGAATATGATGTTGATATTCAAATTACCAAGTTGGTAAGAGGGAGAGGATTATGTAAGGAAATGTTATCAAGTCAAGATTCAGATGAACGGACTGCTATGGTAATTGCAGAGCAGTAGGAGGAAAGAAATGTCAATGCCCCAAGGAGTTGGATGGAGGACATGAGGAACTTTTTATCTGAGAATGGATACCCTCAGGGATTGGACAGAGCTAAGAGAAGACAATATAGATTGCAATCCATTCCCTATGTTGTGATTGATGATATCCTATTCAGGAGGGATTTTAATAGGACCCTGTTGAGATGTATTGAAGAAGATCAGGTTGAGAAGATGATTAAAGAACTTCATGATGGCCCTGATGGTGGCCACTTCTCTGCAAGAACAACCGCCATGAAGATCATGAGGGCTAGATATTACTGGCCATCTCTGTTCCATGATTGTTATAGGTATGTGAGAAAATGTGAGAAATGTGCCTTTTTCTTAGGTAAACAAAGACTTGCAGCTCTTCCTCTTCACCCCATTCAGGTGGATCAGCCCTTCACCCAGTGGGGGTTAGATTTCATAGGCCCCATTAATCCTCCATCTAGCGCAGGTCATAAGTGGATCTTGGCTGCTACCAATTATTTCACTAGGTGGAAAGAGGCAGTTGCCTTGAAGGATGCTACAGAGCCATCAGTTGTTGAATTCCTTGATGAAATTGTATCTAGGTTTGGAGCTCCTTCTACTATCATCTCAGATAATGCCAAATCTTTTGTTGGAACCCAGATTTGTGCATGGGCAATGAGTCACAATATCTATTTGAGCACATCATCAAATTACTACCTGCAGGGTAATGGTTTGGCTGAATCCTCCAATAAGAATCTAATTAGAATTATAAGGAGAATGATAGAAGACAATCAGAGGGTCTAGCATAAAAAATTAAGGACTGCTCTGTGGGTTGATAGGAAACACCCAATAGATCAATTGGGAATTCACCTTTTGTGCTGGTATATGGTAGGGAGGCTAGACTTCCAATCTCGTTGGAATTCCCATCCTTGGAGTTGGCTCATCAGCTGGAATTGGTTGAAAATAGTCCCATGTCAGTGAGAATGGCAGAGTTGATTGAACTGGAAGAAAAGAGAAACAAAGCTATGCAAACCCTGGAGATACACCAGTAGCAGATGAAAAAGAGTTTTGATAAGAAGGCAAGGGCCAGAATCTTTAGAGAAGGAAATTTAGTTCTCAAGTGGGACATAGACAGAGCAAAAACAAGAAGGCACTCCAAATTTGATCAACTATGGAGTGGCCCTTATCTGATCTCCAACTACAAACAGGCCAATGCGTTCTAGCTAAGCAAGCCAAATGGTGAAATTCTGCCCATTCCAGTCAATGGGATCCATTTGAAGCCCTGTTTCTGAAAGTTGTGAATCCATGTACATAGCTAGTTTAGTTGCTTCCTATTGTTCCTATTTTACAATAAGTGTGTGTGCACATGGCTCACTTCTTGAGTCGCCAGTTGTCGAAGTTTTGACAAGTCTTAGGTTGCTGAGGAGGTCCTATTTTTTGTTTTCAAGTCGCAAGACAGAGCCAGAGTTCAACAGTTCTTTAATGTTTTGATTTCCTCATTAAGGGTTAGGGTTTCTTGCAGCTCTCAGTTCTGTAACTTCTAGGCCCTCTTTTCTGACTCTATGGCCCAATGGATTATTCTCAGGCACTGGTCATGCATTGAGCAGCCTCATGCCCCCTGGGAGTTGCTAGAAGTGTTACCTTTGGTTTTACCGCCAAGGATTTAGATTCAAACGCATGGCTTATTCAACGGTTAGTCTCAAAGTAAGTGTTTTAATGTTACAACCTGCAAGTTTCTGGCCGTCAGATCTAAGCAGACCAACGGTTCGTGCCATCGTGCTATAAGGGAAATGCACGATATTTATCATAGTCTGATGACGCCCTGATGACACATTGCAGGGGTGGGTCTGGCATTCTGCAGGTTGGAAAAAGTTCTTGATGCCCTTGGCGCTATGTCGCTATCGCATATCAGCTAGAAAAACTCCATACCAACATAGCGCCCGACGGAAATATTCACAGCAATGAGTTTCAACGACAGGAAAAATTAGGTGTTGCAGCAACAAATCAGAAGGAACCACATGTGCTAGGTCAGAGTTCTTGTCGGCATGGCTAACACAGTCGGGGCTTACATTCACGACCATCGAATAAGTTCGCATCAACGGATGGTGCCATCTCGCTATGGCGAAGATGTGCAAATTTTATCATAGCGACATGGCGACCATCTGCCACATGGATCGACAGGACCAAGTCTCGCCAAGGATCGCTAGGTTTTGTCCAAGGTGTGGTGTAGTTACAAAAATGGAAATGGGTGGGATGGGTCCGATCGCAGGTCGCAAAGTATGGTAGGTTAGAGATTTCATGGCGGCGAGCAGACAGGTTCATGGCCCAGAGGTTTCAAAAACACGGCGAGGCGCTATGGCGCCAATGGAAAACCCATGCATTTTCTGATGGCGACATTGTGCCCAAGCGAAAAGTTCACCATGGCAAGAAATGATCAGTCAGGGGGTCCTAGCAGGTACTGTACAAGTGTATTCAGCATGGCAAATTGGATGGGGACATACATAAATCTCAGGGCACACTATCAGTGGGCGCTATGGTGCTATGGGAATTTGGCCTCAATTTCTGCATAGCGACATGGCGCCTAGCTGAAACGAGGTCCCTCTGTGGATCAGGTCTTGGGTTCCTAGCTAGTCTTCATCGAACCAATTAAGGAGGTGCCATGTGTATGAGTCAGCACATGATGTACAGCGGGCCCTGTAGTCTCAGCACGAATGGCGAGTCTTCATGATCGTCGGATCCGCAAGGATCTACAACTGGCACTGTCTTGCTATCGAGAATTGCTCGAGAGCTAACATTGGCGACATAGCACCCGTGCACCACGTGTCCTGGTGGGGCCACATTCCATGCTGCCGGTGCAGTTAGATTTAAGTGACCAATAGACCAACGAGGAGATGCCACGTATCAATGGGCCCAGTGAATCACGAAAAAAGGAGGGTTGCAGGAGGGAGAGTTTTGTGACTGTTGGATTGGAAAGGATCGACGGCAGGTGCCATCTCACCATGGTGAAGCTGTGGGTTTTTTAGCATAGCGACTTGGCGCCCTTTTGCCACGTGTCAGTGGGGTCAAGTTTTGCTAGGATGCGTCACTGAGGTGGTGCCAAATAGGATGGGCCCAATCGCAGATTGGAGGGTCCACGATGAATCAAGAATTGCCACATATGCCAGGTCAGGGCACAGACATGTCGTGGGACCAATTTCTTGACGCAACCAGCACGTTGCAGAGGTGGGTTCTACACCATCAGATCTACAGGGATTAGCGGCAGGCGCTATCTCACCATGGAGAAACTGCATGAATTTTATGATAGAAAGTTAGCACCCGTGTGCCACGTGTCCTAGTGGAACCATGTTTCATACAGCTGGCGCAGTAAGGACTAAGTGATCGTCGGACCAATGGGAAAGTGCCACATGTGCTACAAACCCAGTGATTTACAAGGGAAGAGGTTGCAGAAAGATGAGTTGCCATGATCATTGGATCGAGGCCGATCGACGGTAGGCGCCATCGCGCTATGGCAAAGATGTGCGAGGGTTATGTTGGTGACACAATGCCTTGTTGACACGCATCCTGTCGGTGTAGTCTAGGATGGCGGTTGGCGGTTAGTGTAACCGTCACCATCATGATAGTATTCAGGGTGGCGTGGTTAGTCCAATGAAGGGAGGTCGACCGCAGGAGGACCTCCAGGTGGCAAAATAAAGAAATGAAATTGGCCCGCGTGGCCTAGTTGACGCATAGGGAGCTTGGTTGACCTTTTGACCTCGACAGATTCATGAACTAGGAGGCGAGGATAATCGATTTTGTCATGCGATCTGATCTCCATGATCAATCTCGACCTACCAGAGTAAATGTAAAACACAAAATGACACTCCACCCACTTGTTGATCCATCTGCCAAGTTAGAGCACAGATATGATGTCATTTTAAGTCGTCTCAGGACATTATTGGTGAAAGAGATCAATTTTTTGGAGATTTTTTTCATGATTGTCTTCCATGGTACTCAATGGCAGGTAGTTGTAGGGTCATTTCAGCCAAAAAGATCTCAATTACGCCTAAACTATAATGGCAGATTTTGTACATTTGGTAAGGGTTTATTTTCTCGACTGCTGCTTGCAAACTTGCAGTAAAATATCCCTTTGTCTCTGACCTAGATAAACATCCTGTATCATCTCTTTCAGCCATCAACGTGTATGTGTATCGTTTTGCCTCTCGTTGATGCATTGTTGAGATCAGTGGTCTGCATACTGTATCTATCTTTGGCCTATTGAATAATATACAAGTGAAATCTTCTATTCCTGGTGTTATTCAGTTGGTCTCCTAATCTGCATGTGGCTATTGGTTGATATAAGTCTGAATGAATGTATGACCTTGAATGTTACCCTAGTTTCGTAGTGCATATATGGGCAGGAAAATGAGTTTGAACACTCTGTGTTGGTGCATCACCACCTTAGATTAGACTAGGTAGATTTACTATAATGCTCTCTTTCTCCCTTTCCCTTTTGAGAATAGATAGGTGTACCCTGACAGTACGAGGAAGCTGGCCTTCTCTGAAGACTCAACCTCGCAGTTCAAGTCCCATAGCTTGGAGGTTGTTTCCATGTTTCACTAGGTTGTCCTCGCACATAGGCCTTGGACAAGGGTGCAAACCTAAGTGACAACAGGTAGACTCACTGCATTTGAGTTATCTTACTTTGACAACTACAAACCTGAGAATGTTGAATCTACTTTCAAGGCCAACCTATCACTGAAAGATGTTGAACAAGTAAAACCAAAAAATGGAAGAAAGATGAAATATGTATCTAGTGACAGTGGCACTGATGAGGAAGATGTGGAACAATTGGAAGCACTACTTGCTAGAAGATTTCACAGAGATAAAGGAAAATTCAAAAGTAAGATGCCTATAATTTTTTTTAATTGCAACGAGGTAGGTCATATTGTTGCCAGATGTACATAGAAAAAGGATTACAAGGAAGGAAACAAATACAAATATGGAAGAGAAGACAATAAGAGAGATTACAAAGACAAAGGCAAGAAGTGTTATATTGTTGAAGAAAATTCTGATGATAATGATGATGAAGTTGTCTATGTAGCCATGGAGGACCAATCTAATGAAGAAGAGCCTACATCACTGGTAGAATGTATGAACAATAATGACAGATGGATCATAGACAGTGGATGCTCACATCACATAACAGGAGACAAAAGTAAGTTTGTTAACTTTACTCAGTATGATGGAAATAGTGTTAGATTTGATAATGATGCTCCATGTCAAATAAAAGGAAAAGGTTCCATTAAGCTTAAAAAAAAAATTTCATGTGATAATGCATACTATGTTGAAGGATCAAACTAAAATTTGTTGAGTGTCTCACAGTTAGGCAATATAGGATGCAAAGTAGAGTGTGGAAACAAAACTGCAAAAATGTATGATACTGATGGTAAACTAATAGGAAAAGGAGATCAAATAAGAAGTAATCTGTTTTACCTTGATATGGATGATGTCTCTTCTTTTGTTGCAAAATTTGATGATAAATGGTTATGGCATAGAAGGATATGTCATGTCAACTTTGACAATCTGATCAATATTAGTAAAATGAAGAAAGTCGGAGGTTTACCAAAATTAAAGAAGCCTGATAATACCATGTGCAAGCAATGTCAGCTAGGAAAGATGACAAAGTCAAGTTTCAAAAGTAAAAACTATACATCTAAAGAAGTACTTGAGTTAGTTCATACTGACTTATGTGGTCCAATGGAAGTACAAAGCTATAGAGAAGATAAATACATAATATTTTTTATTGATGACTATTCCAGAATGATGATTATTATGTTCTTAAGAAAAAAATCTGATGCATTTCAAATGTTTAAGTGGTATGTGGCTAGAGTTGAAAAGGAAACAGGAAGGAGCTTGAAATGTCTGAGATCAGACAGAGGTGGTGAATTCACATCAAAAGAATTCGAGATATTTTATAATGATAAAGGAATCAAAAGACAAATGTCAGCTCCTAGAACTCCCCCACAGAATGGAATTGTTGAAAGAAGAAATAGATCTATGATTGACTGTGCCAGAACATTAATGATGGAAAAGACTGTTGCTCTAAAATACTAGAGAGAAGTTGTAAGTGTAGCTGTTCATACACTGAACCGAGTACAATTCAAGAAAGGTAAAAATACATTACCTTTTGAATTATGGTATGGTCACTCACCTGATGTAAAACATTTCAAAGTGTTTGGTTGCAAGTGCTTTATCCTTAAAGATGCTAGAAATGGAAAATTTGATGCAAAAAGTGATGAAGGCATATTTCTTAGTTACTCCACTAGAAGTAAGGCATACAAGTGTTTGAATACTAACACTAAAAAAATTGTGGAAAGTGCAAATGTAAACTTTGATGAGCATACAAAAGTCCAAGCTGAAGAACCAAAGAGAACAAATGAATATAGAACCTTTGTGTATTCTTATGAAGGAATGCCTATCAATCAAATTGAAACTCAACAAAAAATTTCAGTTTTAGTCGAGTCACAACCAGTGAATGCTGAGTTGCATTCAGAAGCTGAGTTGTAGAATGAAGGAAATGCACAATCCAATTCAGAAGTTAGTACACATGAAATAGATGAAGAAAAACCTAACAACTCAGTACATAGTGACCCTGAATTAGAAAGATGAAACATGGAAAGAAGGACAGAACCAAGCTTATCCAAATATGTAAAACGATATCACCCTATTGAACAGATAATTGGTGACAAAGATGCAAGACTAATGACAAGGAACAAAAAAAGAAATGAATCATGTCTGATTAGCAAATTTGAACCTAAAATAGTATATGGTGCATTACAAGATGATGACTGGTATAAAGCTATGGAAGAAGAGATAGATCAAATAAAGAAGAACAAAACCTGGAGTTTAGTTCCTAGACCAGTTGACAAAAATGTGATTGGCACCAAGTGGGTATTCAGGAACAAACTAGATGAGAATGGTGAGATTGCTAGAAACAAAGCTAGACTAGTATGCAAGGGTTATGCTCAAGAAGAGGGACTAGACTATGGGGAAACATTTTCCCTTGTTGCTAGAATGGAAGGAGTAAGAACTTTGCTTGCATATGCTGCATATAAAGATTTCAAAGTTTATCAGATGAATGTAAAGTTTTCTTTTCTAAATGGTATACTAGAAGAAGAAGTCTACATTGAACAACTAGAAGGATTTTTTCATGAGAACAACAGGGATATGGTTTGTAAATTACATACCGCACTCTATGGTCTGAAACAAGCACCTAGAGCATGGTATGAGAGACTTCACAAGTATCTAGTGCAAATAGGATTTGAAAGAATAGATCATAATAGAAACATGTACATCAAAGCAAAAGAAGGTAAGGATATTATTGTATCTAAAATCTTTGTGGATGACATAGTGTTTGGAGGAAAGGAAGTTCTTTGCAAAGGCTTTTCTGACAAAATGAAACATGAGTTTGAAATGTCTATGTTTGGAGAGATCAAATTTTTTGGTGGATTGCAAGTAATTCAACTAAAACATGGTATATTTGTGACACAATCAAATTATATCAAAGAAATACTCAAAACGTTTGGATTGGAGGAGTCCAAACTAGTTAGCACACCAATGGCAACAGGAAAGAAGCTATCCAAAAATGATAAATCAGCTGAAGTCAATCAAACAATGTACAGATCCATGATTGAAAAACTAGAATATGTTGTACATAGCAGACCAGACATAGCATTAGCAGTTGGAATAGTGGCTAGATTCTCTGCTAATCCCAAAGAAACTCATCTCATAGTAGTAAAAAGAATAATGAGATATCTTAAAGGAACTGATAACTTTGGTCTATACTATAAAAAGAATGGAAAGTTTGAACTCAATGCATATACAGATGCAGATTGGGGAGGCAACATTGATGACAAAAAAAGTACAAGTGGAGGTGCATTATTTTTAGGTAAAAGACTAGTTACTTGGACTAGCAAGAAACAAACATGCACATCCCAGTCCACTGTAGAATCAAAATATGTAGCAGTTGTAGTCAATTGCACAAACATTGTGTGGCTCACACATCTATTAAGAGGAATGAAAGAAGAGGTAACAAAACCTATGATATTGTATTGTGACAATACAAGTACTATAAACATATCCAAAAATCTAGTAATGCATGCAAAAACCAAGCATATTGCAATCAAGTATCATTATGTCAGAGAGTTGGTAGAAGACAAACAAGTGAAGTTGGAATACATTCACACAAAGGAACAAACTGCAAATATCTTCACTAAACCATTGCCCAAGGATACTTCTGAATATCTTAGAGGCAAGTTGGGGGTAATACCCCTAACTCAAGCAGTCTAAAGCAACAAGGATGCTGCCCTGCATCAACAGAATGATGCACAGGATGACAGTAGGAGTAGAAACTCCAAAATCAGTCACAAGCATGGTGACAGAGGAAGAAAACATTAGATGCAAAGCTTATATTTTGCATGATAAAGATGCTACATCTTTGGCATTTATGTCAAAGAGGGAGAAATATGCAGAAATGTGATCAATACAAATCATTAGGGAGATATATATGAAAGAGGGAGATTAATGAAGAAACTAAAATATATATATGAGATCAGTAGTAAAGGTGCAACAACCAGGAAAAGTAGCACACAATAGAAGACAACGTATACAATCTTGGTGGTAACTAAGTTGATCAATTGATCAGTTTGGTTTTGCCATCGATGCCAAAGAGGGAGATTGTTGGAAATGATTGAAAAGATCATGAGGAAAATTGTTGAAATAATCATATGGAACTGGTAAAGAATATTCTCAATCATTATTTTGTCATTGATGTCAAAGTTGCTACTTGCAAGAATGACAATTACTTTAGTGATCCAAATACTATCAAGTGGTTGATTGAAAAGGAGGGGGCAATCAATAAGCTATAACTAGAGCACCTAGAGAAAGGTTGAAGTTATGATGTTGTAATGAAGTACAAGGATCAGCTAAGCCATTGATGAAAAAGTGTATTGATGACAAACACAGAGAACAGGCACATTGAAACACATCAAAGATGTAAGGTTTTAGCTAAGAAATTTGTAAAGCCTAACTAAAGTTCATTAGAGAGAGGGAGCCGAGCAAGCTAGTAGGTGCTAAACAAATTCTTAGTTAAAGCAAGTAAACTTTAGATGCCGAGTAAACTTCAGATGCCGAGTGAACTTCAAGTGCTGAATAAACTTCAGATGCCGAGTGAACTTCAGATGTCGAGTGAACTTCTAGTGTTGAGTAAAATCAAGTGTCGAGTAGATAAAAGTGCCAAGTAGAAACAGATGCCAAGTATTAGAAACCAATAGTGCCGAGTAACACAGAGATGTTGAGCATTAGTAAATCAATAATGCCAAGTTGCTGCATTATTTTGAAAATTGAAGATTCACCAGATCCAAGCCAACAAGGTTGTTATCGAGAAATCTGTGAATTAAATGGAAGATGAGAATGATGAGCTAGTGGCACAGAACACCATGTAGAACATTTTTGGAGATTACAACTGGAGTCGAGACGAAGTTTCTAGATAAGAGCAAGATTTAGGGTAGATACATTGTATCCTACCTATCCATTTGAAACCCTAAAGTATGAAAGGGAGAATTGAGCAGCAAAGGAAAACTAGATTTCTATTTAAGAAGTCATAAGGTCATGAAGAAAATATAGGAGAAGGTGGTCAAGCATAAAAGCATGAAGTGTTGAAGGAGGTGCTAAGGAGAAAGAGAGCATAGTTACTCTGTTTCGATAAGAAGACCTCAGATATGATTGCAATGCCATGATGAGTAAGAAGACTCAAGGAGATGAAGCTTGAGAGGAAGACAAGCTGTCAGAGCTGAAGTGATTAAAGCCAAGAAAAAGGATAGAACTAAAGATTGATCTAAAATCAGAAAAGTATGTTGTAAGTTGTATCATATCAACATTCCATTATTGTTACTCTCTAGCAATTGTAACAGTTAGTTTAAATCTTATGGACTTAGGTTAGTGTAATAGCCATGAGGTAAATTCTTTAACAGGGTGACATTCCAAGTGAATGTTCTAAAGTCCTTTGATCAGGCCCATTCCTAACAGTTTGGTGAAATCCTCTAACAAGGTCACATTTAATAGTGTTTTGTAAGCCTTTAAAAAGGTAGGCTTTTAACAGGGAATCACTTTAGAAGAGTGAGAATCAAGTAGCATCTTATTGGTGGTTTTTCCCAAATTGGGTTTCCACGTAAATTATTGTGTCATGTGTTAATCTTGCATGTTTTATTACTACATGTTGATTTACTGTAACTTGCTAATATGGTTGAACTAAGTTTGGATGGATGAAAAGTGTATGGATTCATTAAAAGTAGTGAAAAAGTATTATTAGGGCATTTGGACCTTGAATAACTGATTCACCCCCCCCCCCCATGTCTCAGTTATTATAAAGAATTGTAACAGTTAGATATTACCCTATTAAAGGATTTCAGCACCCTATTAGAAGTGTGCCTAATAAGAGGACTTTAGCTCATAATGAAGTAAGCACCCTATTAAAGGATTTACAATATCCTATTAAGACTACTATGTTAAGAGATTTAACTAATTCATGTATTAAGATGTCTCAATAATAATCCTTTGGTTAGCACTTTGTTGCTTGACGCCAGATCACCTCTATACTGATGCGTACATGATCCTTTTTTATTATATGTATCTCTGTTGTCTTCTTATTCCTTTCCTTTCTTCTCCTCTAAATAATTCTAAAATGTAACTCAAATCATAACAAATTAGTCACCATGACTACTTTGTTTGTGCATAGAAACTCTTTTTAATTCTTCTTAAACATTTATTAAATGTTTAGGGTTTTTCCTCCTTAAGAAGAACCTGGGTGACTTAGGGTTAGGTGTGAATCAACAATTGTGATTCACCCATATTATCACTTAACCCTTCCCTTTTTCTAATTAGATGCATGTAATGCATAGGGATTTACAATTAACATTCATTCTTATCATCAAAGATTGTAAAAAAGTGCTTAAGTTGGTCCAAAGATAGTTTACAAAAAGGTTAGTGTCATTACAAACAACTATGTTAAAACTGTATAACTCAACACTTGAAGTCCATGATGCTCGGCATTGACTACAACTTCAATATTGTAACTCGGCCTCTGAATGACTTGGCATCCTCTAATCACTCAGCATTTGAATAGCTTAACACATACTATCTTCTCAGCACTTACTAGTTACTCGACTCATACTAAATATCTGTCACTCAGCATATGTTATCTGATAACTTATGCTCAGCATGTATTACTTGTTTGACATGAATTAAGTAAATGACTTAAGTATATTTTCACTCATATGTCATTTAACCAATCTGAGATTAACAAGTTTACATACCAAGAAACATAAAACCCTAATCAATAGATAACCTCCTAGGGAAGTAAAGATCATTTGACCATAGAAAAGAAAGGCTGTAGGTTTTCAAATTCATTAATTTATGTCCAATAACATTATTCAAATAATGAACTTCTTTACTTTTTAGAAATGTATTCTTGATACAATAATCACATTAGTATTAATTTCAATGAATATTATATTAATTATGCAATATAACTATAACAATGGGTGTATGTAAGTTACCCAAAATGGAAAATAGAAATGAACCAAACAATATCACTACCATTTTGAGCACCATTTGAGAGTCTTCTCCCCCCCCCCTCAAATTCACTTCAGAAAGAAGCTTCCATATTAGGATCTTCTTCCATAAACTAGATGGGATTACATGAAAAACATATCAAACAACTCACTAAAAATACCACTACTGATAGCTAAGAGATATTAAGGGGACTAAACCGAGAAAATTTCTTTACACAAAGCCTACTAGACAATGAGATAGATGAAATTGAAACAAATATGAAATGACTTGACATGGCATATGAGGCATTAGAAAAATATAGCCTCCTTGAATGGGAAATAAGATACAATGAACATTTCAACATAGGAAAGTATGGTGCACTCCAACATACATTCCAAAAAAATTGGAACTTTTATTGAAAGACATCCTTGCACAGATTAACTAAACTAGTATAGAAATATAAAAATAGTAAATTCTGACCCATTTTTGATGAAACTTGGTCAAAAGTTTTACCCATGTTGGTTGAATTCATCACCAATTGGTGCATTTCATTTTTTTAAGTAAAAAATTCAATGAAACCTTCCAATGGTCAAAATTTTGATGGAACACTTGGTCGAAATAGACTACATTTGGTATGAGCATTATTGGTGGCCATTGGTCAAAATTTAAATCAACCATCATCGAAAGTTCCTCCCAAGAATAGTCAAAATATCGACCAATTCTATGCCATCAACGATTGGGATGCCATACTCATGACCAAAGAATTGGTTAAAACTTTGACCAATCTTGGTAAAAATACTAGCCAAGATTGGTCAAAATTACAACCAATTATTTGGCTTAAATGGACACCACAATGACTAGGATGCCATACTCATGACCAAAGAATTGGTCAAAATTTTGACCAATCTAGGTCAAAATGCTAGTCAAGATTGGTCAAAATTATGACCAATTCTTCAGTTGAAATGGAACTAAATTGGTCCACCTTTATTTGTAATAGTAGAGGCATCTACCCTACCATTTTATGGGTAGATGCACTACCCAACTATAGAATGGTAGGCCCCCCACCCTATCACAAATCTTTCCTCTCCATGCATGCACCACTATACTAGAATGGCTATACACCCACATGAACTGTAGGGGGCAATAGGAAGGGTTTGCCGCTACAATTACATGGAAGCCAAGGCTAGACCCCCTACAAAGTTATGAATAGAACCCTAGTGAATCATAGCGCCCAACCAGTTCCCTACTATTCTAAAGGGGGTGAGATCCAGTGAACCCTTCGATTGATGGTTTAAAATGAGTGATGATTGGTAATGTGTTTTAAAAATAATATAGTAGAGGTCCCAGGATAGAAAAAAATTGAGGTATTAGAGAACAAAAACTTGGAAAATAAAGCCCATGCAAATACCTCCAAAAATAACACATAATAATTTAAAACATACGATTGCTTTCATCTTCAAAGTGAATGTCTTAGCATCATATGTATTAACCTTCATATCAGTAATGAGATTGGGAAACAATTCAGAGATTGTTAATCCTTCTAGAAGTGCTTCATTATTTGCTTGCAAGAGAAAATGGTATATGTCTTTTCCCATTCTCTGCAAAATGCCACATTCTCTACGTTTAGATTGCAATAAGTGTAGAAGTCCCAAGATAGAAAAAAATTGATCATTGATCACTATAGTTATGTGAATAGGGTTGGTATTTTAAATTTATCTTGATTTTCTTTATTAATGGAGCTTCTTAGTACATCTTAAGAAGCAAGGGAAGTGAAAACAATTACCTATCCCAATGAACAAGAAGATTGTCGAAAGCTATTTAATTATCAATGGAGCTTCTTAGCACATCTTAAGTATTAGCAAGGGAGCGAAAATTATCAAATGACCTATTGAATAAAACATTTAATATGATGAGCATTTGTATCTTAATCTATTATTACTAAGCCTAATCAAAAGAAGCCATAAAGCACCTAGATCATGCAAATATACATTTTATTAGTGATCTATTTAAAGACTGCACATTATAATTAAGTTTCTATTGAATTACAAAATTGCATTATCAAACAATATTAAGATTGTTATCATTTCATTTTATGTTTATCATTCAACCAATAAACTTAATTGATGTGTACCTCATAGAAAAGGAGTTTCGCTTCCAACGAGATTGCCAATAATAAAAATATCTTTAGAGAATTTCCTTTGAATTGATTAGAGATATATTCTCTCAATTTAACCCCTCATAACTTGAGGAAAGAATTTGGCAATTTGTGGAAAGTTTAGATTGTTATAGATTCTATGTGCAACATTTGAAATTCAATCTTTTAATGTTTGGAGAGCATATATATATATATATATTAGGAGCAAACAAATCCTCCTAATCATTAATATTGAATGAATCTGTGTTGATTGTAATGAGACTTACTCAAAATTTAGAGCAAAGTTTTAAAATACATTAGTTTCATCAAAGATGATTCTACAGTAGGGATTTACTTCTCTGGAGCCTATTTTTCACAAAGAGGAATGGAGATTTGTTTTTTTTTTTTAAAGCAAACATGGCAAGCCACTATAATATTTATTAATCTGATTCAACGAGGTCAACTGGGAAAGAATCAGTGAAGAAAACCTAGCATCGTCCCTAAAGTTTACATGTATGTATGTATTAAAATAAAATAATTACAAGAGGTTATCACCCATCTTAACATAACCCACTCTAAAATTTTGCATAATACATATACAATAAGTTTGGCAGCAAATAGACTTAGAGCTTCAACATTAGAGATATCTCCAATTGAAAAGAATTATTTGCTGAGATGAACCATTGCTTTGCAATTCTACCCAAATTGAAAGAACACAAACAGAAGAGCCAGAGACCAAAAAAGAGAATTCCATAGGCAAATCATCAAACTGAGTTATGTACGAGCCAATATAAATCAGAGTTAGGCACAGCAATTGAATCCCAACGATTCTGTTCCAATGGTTGAGGAGTTACTGCCAATGCATTTTGAGTGGGGATTGAAACATTAGGATCCAACTACATATTAATCATGGCCATTCCAACTGACAAGATTCCTTCCACCACCCGTTCACCCAAAAACTACGAATCAGAAGGGAAAGATTGTTTCAAATAATTGATATTACAATTATCTATAGAATTCTTCATTGCCTCAAGAACAATATAATATTCATGCTTTTTCAAGATTTGAAAATGTGAAAACAAACCACCTACTAAAGCCATACCATTGAATAAATCATATTTCTGCATGGTCATTTACAATTTATAATCTAGTAAGAAATGTGATAGAATTACCTTATGAGCCAAGCCTTGAAGTAACTCTAGAGATTGTAGAAGATCCATGGCATTAGATAGGAAAATAGATATTACCTGGGAGGGATATTAAAACACAAGTTTTGAGGGATAGAGAAGCTCCTCACCAATGATGCACTGAATGGTTGAACTAATTGAGTGTGAGTTCATAGTGAACATTTGATTCTGCACCTCATCTGTTATATGCCTAGGAAACACAACTTCATCTAAGGCTAGTTGTAGCCAAATTCAAATTTTTTTTGGCATGACTAAAAAATGTTGCATATGACATGTTGCCCAGGCCAAATCAATATCCCACCCAAAATTCATATTTGAATAGAATCTCAGCTTACAAACTGAATTTTCCTAATTTAGCATTAGCAAATATTTTTAGAGATGAAGTGATGGGACTTATTAAATAATCAAATTGCAACTTGTCATTTAATCTCTCCAGTGATGTCCTAATCCTACCTATAAATAGTACTACAAACATTACTCCTTAAATATTCATATTTGTTCACATAAAGCAATCGACCAACATGAGATAAAAATTGAATATCGTCAGATAATAAAAGATTTGAATCCTGTAAATTGTACTTTGGAGGACATGTCAGTGTAAATTCTCTAAATAAAAGCATGTGAAATTAAATTTTTCATATGACACCAACTTAAAAATAGGGTAACTCAGCATCTGATAAGCATAACTCGACATCAGAGACACTGAAAAAAACTCAGCATCTGAATTAAAGACTCGGTTTCTTAACACTCATTAACTCAGGACTCATTACTTTCATGCCTACTCAGCACCTAAAAAGATCTTGTATACTCGGCACTACTGAAGGACTCGACACCTAAAGCTTGAAGAACTTGGCACAGCTAAAGAACTCTGCAGTAGTTATCAGATTGCCAACTTGGTACCTGAAAGGATCCTGTATACTCATCACTACTAAAGAACTCAGCACCTGAAGCCTAAAGAACTCGGCACAGCTAAAGAACTCAGCACCAGTTATCAAATTATGAACTTGGCACCTAAAAGGATCCTAAATACTCGACATTACTAAAGAACTCGGCACCTAAAGCCTGAAGAACTTGGCACAACTAAAGAATT
The DNA here is from genome assembly GCA_028749045.1 of Cupressus sempervirens. NCBI lineage: Eukaryota > Viridiplantae > Streptophyta > Pinopsida > Cupressales > Cupressaceae > Cupressus > Cupressus sempervirens. The sequence continues at coordinate 501,227,499 of CM053788.1, forward strand.
TGGCACCAATTATCAGAATGCCAACTCCACACCTCAAAGGATCTTATAAACTTAGCACTACTGAAGAACTCGACACCTGAAGCTTGAAGAACTCAGCACAGGAAAAGAACTCAACACTAGTTATCAAAATGCCAACTCAGCACCTGAAAGGACGCTGTATACATGACACTACTAAAGAACTTGGCACTTGAAGCCTGAACTCGGCACAACTAAATAATTTGACTGAGCTCGACTCACAATGAAAAATACTAAGGAGCTCATCTCCTAAAGGATGATGCAAATCTTGGCACATGAGACAAAAATACTTGGCATCTTAAGATAACTTGCTAATCTCAAACATTACTACTATCAGTTGTTGCCATGTCATTGTGAATAAGATTTTTTAAATCCTTATGTTGCTCAATAAAAGGTAGAGAATGAGAAGTAGAGATATTAACCCCATCACATCCAAAATTTTATAAGAAATCTACAACTTTATTTCCTTCATGATAAGTATGCGAAAGGAAAACTTCCCAACATTCATCATGGAGTCTCTAGATTTGATTGAGAACATACTTTAGTTTCCAAGAAATAATGCATCTATGAATACAAGCATCAATGATAACTAAATAATCCCCTTCAATATGTAACCTATTAAGACAACCTTGTTTAGCTAATAAAAGCCCAGCCAACAAAGCATGAGCCTCAGCAATATTTTTTGTGTCAATAGGTAGACGAGATACTCTAATTGCTACAACCTTACCAAAAGAATCTTGAATACAAACCCCAACACCCAAAGGACCACGATTTCCTCTAGAAGCACCATCTAAATTCAACTTCTAAAAACTAGAAGATGGAGGTCTCCAACTATTCTTCCTAAATAAGGTCATAGCTGGTGAAGTACTAATTTTTCACCCATTAGGAATAAATAATAATTTCCATTCCTGGACAAGTTGTAAATCCCAATGAGTCACAATCGGATTGAATTTAATCCTTTTCAAATTGGAATTACTCACTTCCGAGATAGATCTTTCAATACCATTTAAGACAACTTCTAATGGAAGGGATTGTTTTCTAAAAATATGCTTATTTCTTTCCCACCAAATAGCCCAAACTACCGAACCTAGAATACATTTCCATAGGTTTGTAAATAATGTTTTTTTGATAAAGAATTGGCTAGGCTTGAAATAGATCCCAAAGCTTGTTAGGAAAGGGGGTAGAGTACTTAAGCTTGCTCAAAATAAAGCACCAAAATTGATAAGGAAATGAACAAGAGACAAACAAATGATCTACAGTTTTGTCCCGTTCCTTACAAAGACCACATTTAAAAGGCTTAGCAATGTGTAATCCATTCAATCTGTCACTAGTTAAAATCCTATGTTTTAATGCCAGCCACATGAAACAACTTGCTTTAGGTAGAACTGTTGAATTCCAACAAAATAAAAAAGCTTTGGACATAGGTTTATTCAAATCATTTTGTTATAGAACTGGGTATGATGGTTGTTTCAGTTCATTTTACTTTAGTTTTTACCAAAACTATGTATGTAATTTAATAAAGTTTAGTAGTTGTACATAGAATTTGGGAAGAGTTGTCTTGTGATAAATGGGGAATTTCATTTTTCCTTTCATTAGAGAATTTAGTATTTTATCAAATCCTTTCACACTCCCTCCCAAGGCTACCAATTGGGCATTGGGTAGTCTATGTCTATGTTTGTAGCATTATTATTACATATACGAGCTTACAGGATCCCATCAATTGCCCCTAGTTTTGGGTTTCTACATTTCACATACATACAAGACATGCGGAGAAACTTGTGTTTAGTATAGAGCAGATTTTCACTATATTATTTGATGGGGTTGAAGCTTAGATACGTAATGGAGTCTGACCAATTTATGGTATTCCCACTCTACATGTAGAGTAACAACTACTTTTGCATCTAGAAACCACTCAGTCAAATCTCAAGTTGATCTCCCCTTAACTTAAAATATTTCACCATTTATAGCCCATAGCTATGACTCATTTATCTTAGAAACAACTAGTTACTAGGTGAGACACCTATTAGTTTGGAGGGATTTCAGAAGTTGGAGCTCCTTGACTTAGATCACAATAATCTAGTAGGGACTATACCTCTTGAAGTCATTTTTAGCCTTGGAAACCTGCAACTCTACCTCAATATTTCCTATAATTCTACACAAGGGTCATTACCATGGGAGGTGTGTAAAATTGTAATATCATGAGCCATTAATAAATCAAATGTGTTTCTTTCTATCTTAATGCATACCTATGTAACAAGAGCATAGAGAGGGAGAGTTACATGGCTTCAAAGTATTTGAACTGCAACCCTAATGAAAAAAAAATGCATTTTGAGTTAGCAATGTTGATAATATTGGAAAGAAAATCTTTATAAAGAGTGATTAGAATTGTGTAATGTTGTGTGTGTTTCATGATCATGTTTGGTCATTTCTTCTAATGCCAAACATTTCAATTTTTTCCATATTAGGGCACTACCAAACCATCATATTGACTATTTGGGAGAATTTGACACATCAAGTAAACTTACCTACAAGTTACTCTGATTACAATGTCCACCATCCAATCATCGAAGTAGTATTTTAGACCATATTCATACTGCATCAATCATAACAAATAAATGTAATTTTTTTGGTCAAATAGGAAAAATTATACAAATCCAAGCTTTAAAATCCACTAAAAGTAGATATACAAGGATATTTAGATAATATTTTTTGTTTCTTACCCATGCCCAAAAGAAGAAAGCTAACTAAAATGCACTCTACAAAATAAATATTTAATGATTAGAATTTGTCAAGAATTGAGAGATAGTAATACTAAAGTTGGTAGCAATGAACCTAGGAACACTCAGAACCTACACAATAGAGAGAGCATTTCACTACATATATCAAATCACATTATTGTAAAGAAGAGAAAAAAGTAACCTGACTAGTTAGTAATTTACTATTCATAGATGATGGTAACTTTAGTAGCTTATGAACAAGCAATAATAATGAAGGCATCTTTAGATAAATTGATGGTGCAACAACATCTAATAGAGCAATAATCAATGGAAAGATTAAAGGATCTACACCTTTTATTATAGAAATGAAACATACATAGTCCTATAGTTGTAGCTGATTGCATCATATCATTTTATTATATTTCTCCAAAGATAGACAAAAATAGATACAAGTATAAAATCTGTTGGTGTGACAATAAATACACAACACCAGATCTTACACTCTATCGCCCATTTTCCTTCTATTTAACTATATTTTGTGGGTTGGACAACCACATGTCAAAAAAAAACAAAAAAAATGTCTGATCAAGTGCTCTTCCATTTCAAATCAATTCCTCCCTCTATTTTATTTGGTTCCATTCTTTTACAATGTGTTTTGATGAAATATAAAAATACATGTAATTCTTTGAAAATATCTTTACATTTTCAGTTTTTATAGAATGTGATTTGAAAGGAGATAAAATGAAATATATTTTTTATGAGAACTATTTGATTGAAAATAATTTTTTATCCCATTTCAATTCATTAAGTTGATTAATAAAAAATTCATACTATTTTTCTAGAAACATTCTACCTTTGGTTGATAATAGTGAAAACCCAATGAGTTCAATCTAGAACGTCATCTCATTTTTGGTCATTATCATGATATTATGGTAAGATCAAAAAAATAAAATCAACAACAACAACAACAACAAGAAATCATCAAATTAAATAATGTATGGGCAATTAGACAACCAAAAGTGACATAAAAGCAATTTCATTCTTTCTTTCTTTTTATGATTTACATGGAGCCCTCAAGAATATAAACAAACAAGGAATAAATAGAATATTAAAGTAGAGAAAAATATGCATTGCGATATCCAATACTTGTTCAGTATAATATTACACAATAAGGGGGATCAAAAATCAAATATCATGACATTTTCTATAGTTCCTCAGTACCCAACACATTGACACAATGAAGAATTAGCCTAAAAATGTAGATAAATGTTTGAAATATAAGAGTGGTAACTAAGAGGGGAGGGTTGAATCAGTTATCACTAAAATAAATCCCAAATCCCTTAGGTGTCAGTACTAAACAAACTCTTTGAAAACTCAATTTTGTTGAAGCTTAGTAGACACACAAACAAAATGATGTAACTCAATAAATACTAAAATAGCTCAATAAATGCTTAACATGAAAATCTTAAGATATTATCTATGATTAATATTAATTTAACTTAGTTGCATACACATAAGAGAAATAACATGAACACATTTAATACTAAGATTTAACATGGAAACCCAATTTGGAAAAAAACACCAATTACAACTAGTCACTGATTTCCACTCTTCTAAAGTGAGCCTTGTTAGGAGCCAACCTTGTTAAAGGTTACAAACATACTGTTAGGTGTGACCCTATTAGAGGACTTAATCACCCTATTAGGAGTGGCCTTGTTAGAGGTCTTTAGAAAATTCAATAGAAATGCCACCTTGTTAGAGGATTTACAAATAGCTATTAAGCCAACTCTATTAAGAGATTTAGATCATTGCTATAATGGTTAGAGAGTAACAATGAGATGACATGATTCCTGATGCAACTAAATTGCTAATTATAGATATCAGTTATGGTTTATATACTTGACCCTTCTTGATCGAATATATCTTTACATCTCAACAATGATATTCTTCTTATCCTTCTAATTCTCTTCTTCTTGGCATCATCAAATCTTCAATTATGTTCCACTATGCTTCTTCTTCTAATCCTCAACTTGACCTTATATTTATATCTTTCATATTTTCAAGTAAGATTGAATACAATTTAAAATAATTAATATTCATCTTCTTGGTTGGCTAGAACCAACAGACAAATCAATTGAACTCAATATGCCAAAACAAGGAAATCCTTTGTTAGTCGACCCTGTCCGGTAGACACTAACTCATAGACAATTTTCCTATGTTAACCAAGTGAGCTCGGTTAACACTACATGTTCGCAAAGTTCCTTTGGCAACTGAGTGAGCTTGGTTAACATTGGTTCCATCCAAGGTTTCCTTCATTAACCAAGTGAGCTTGGTTAACACTCAACTTTTGCAAACTTTCCTTTATTACCTAAGTAAACTCAGTAGACACTGTCTTCTAAACTAGTAAAACACTAGAATGCTCAGTGGACACAAGAAATTGTCTTCAATGCCTAAGTGAGCTCAGTATACACTGATAGAAAATTATATGAAATTTTTGTGTAACATCAATGACAATACACAATTAATCAATTGTATTCAACAAATTAAATCATGGTATTTTATATAACTTTTCAATACACCAACAAAAAAAATAGCCTGGAAAAGTGTAAGAAAGAAAAAAAATGAATGCTTCATGACAAGAAATTTACCATGACAGTGTCATTCATTCCCTAGCCATAAATTTAGCAAGCTTCCCTATTCTTTCAACTAGCTCTTGAGATATTTTCTTGGTGGGATTTCTATGGGATTGTACTCAATGATGAAAATATATGTCACATCCTTTGAACTCCACCCTAATTTTCTTAGTAAATTTGGCATCAAATATTCTTTAAGAAACAAGCCCCCTATAATAGTTTCGCTACCCAAGTAAACATCTTCTTTAGAGTTTTCCAAATTCAGTCGGGTATAAACTTGAAGTAACATATCATTGATGTCCCTCTCCTTCCATCCCCCATTTCTTAAAATATTTGAAATCTCCTCCAAGTACTCCATTATCCATCTAGGCATACATATGTCAACAATGTTTATACATCTATCATCACCATATTTATCTTCAGCTACATCAATGTCCACTTTGGGGGAAAAAAATAAGCATTTAGAAGAAGGAGATGGGATGTAAGAGAAGGAAGAATTTGGTGACCTAGTTTCAGCCATGTCACTCTAAAATTCTATAAAACCTTGGAGCCTTAGAAGAACACCATGGAGCAAGGGAGGCTACCAAATTAGCAAGGATCTTTTCTAAGATGATCCTCTCTTGGAGAAATTTGGGGGAACTAATCCTATCAGAGATAGAAACACTCCTCCTTGACCACTCCATGAAGCTCTTCTTATTCACAAAATTTGAGGAATTTGAAAGAGAATCAATGTTCCTCCCCCATGCCTCTATATTCTTGTAAACCTTACCATCAACAAGTTTAAATTCATATTTTCCCATGGTTTTCTTCTAATATCACATCATTGACCTCAAAGACCTATCCCTCCTAAGGTATATTAGACTACCATCATGAAAATTAGTTGTGAAATCCAAGGGATCCTAAAACCCAAACTCCTCCCTCTCAAAGTAGTCACCAAGATCAAATCCACAACACAAGACTTCATTCTTATAGAAAAAAAATAGTAGATTAGCAACAAGATTTAGAAAACAAGGAACATAGCAGTAACCATCGATGGGCACAATAAGAGGCACCTTTTGAGATTGGCCCTAGAAAGTGCAAGGGAATTCTCCATATCAAGGGGCCTCTGCCCCCATTGCTTACACCAAAAGCTTCCCTTGGCCACCTCATATGATAACCCTGCAATGGGTAAGTTAAGAAGGGACTAAAACTTTAATTAGCTATTACAATTTATGATATATTTTGTAGTATAGAATTTATATTATTACAAGGTCTACCATGATGTTTTTCCTATGCAGAAACTCTCATTTTTATGTTTGATGCATAAATATTACTATCCCAAAATCTCATTTATGTTCTCTTACCTTAATTAGGTTCAAATACATGTAAATGAAGGTCTAATACACAAATCAAATCAACAATAGTATGCTATTAATATTGGATGAAAATTGAGTGCCTAAAAGGTCAAAGATTACAACTTTCTCATTAAAAAGATGGATTGGCCCATTTTAGAATGATGGGATGGTATTAAAATTTATTTTCCATCGTTTGATAAATTACCTATAGTGAACTTTTCCCCAGAATGAAAACAACATTCAAATATTCCAAGATTAATTAATTCTTTAAAAAGTGTAGACCAAGATGATGTAGATCAACTATAGACCAAATGAATCAGTGCATCAGTACCAATTTCATTTGATTCAATAATGAATAATGTAAGTGTAGTTATATAACCATTTTTTCAAAATCAAACCAAATGCATTAGCAAGAGATTCTTTCATTCAACAACATGCAAAAAGATGGATGGTAGTGTAGCTAAATCCCCAATTTTTATAATTATAAGCATCAATTTTCATTTGATTCCACATTGTCAGCATAAAGTATAATTCAAAATTGTGAAAGAGACCAGTTTAACATCTTCATATCTAGAATGCAAAAATAGATAAAATCATACAACATGAATGAAAATGAAAATTTGGCATATTTATAAACAAAGCTATGATTCAAATTCATTGTAGGAATAAATACCTTGTATGGCACTTTTCTTGTGCTCACTGCATCATTTTTATTGAAAATTGGAACTACATGTAGCTATAGCAAAGAACTACATTTTCACTCAGTTGTTTTTGAACTTTGAATCCTTTAATACGTCATCAGTTAAAAGAAGTTCGGATGATACAACATCAAGTTTCCTGATAGCATGACATGCATCAATTTGTGTAATGAATTGAAATAAATTATATTTCCTATTTTATCCTAAGAAATTATATTGAGAGTTAGAAATAGGGCAATCATAAATAAGATTAAGGCTATTATAAATCTGAGTAAATAGTATATCATATAGAGCCATGAGGCCACTTTTCCCAATAGTAGCACGTGGTTTTCCATCAAGTTCCACATGTGGTTTTTGGCGATCTCCAAAACTATTTAATATTGTAGACATCAATGTCAATATAATATAGTATTATCGAGTCATGGATAATAGAGATTCCAACACAAATACATTAAATATGAATACAATCATTATATAGGAAAGAAAAGAATGTTGAACAAGGTCAACCAAGAATTTCAACACAAATCTAATCTTAATTAAATAAAAAACCAAGATTTTGCTTTAAATTCCGTGCACTATCCTTTGAGGTGATTGTAGAGCAATATAAATAAATACCTTTGTAGGAAATTTCTCCCCTCTTTCCTTAGCGATGTGTTGAACATCTAGCATAAACTTTCCATACTACTTGTAGAGATCACTGCAATAGTTGTTATTATCAAGTAGTGCCATTAGCCCACTCATTGTACTACTCAAATGATTGGTATTTTGGAGTAGCAACACATGATCATTTCCCAAATTCAGGTTCAACGGATAGTTATTCTGTGAAAGAATCATAATGTTATCTCCATTAGGTTCTTTCACTAATATACCTATATCAATAACCCAACTAAATTATCATCATATCATCTAATAGACCTAATGAATACAATAGAATCATAGTTGAAGGAAGTAAAGGTATCATGATCAAAATTATATTACTTGGTAACTAAGCTAAATATGATCAAGAATAAATTGCTACTTTGGTAATAGTTTTGAAGAAAAAGAAAGAATATAGTAGGAAATTGAGGAGCCTAAAAGGGTAGTGATTGATAAAGGAATGGACGTGAAACTCTATCTTAAAGAAAAGAAATAATTAGCTAGTTAGGAAGATATCATTGGTATGTTAACTTGAGTTTCACATGGTTTCAAGAATACTTTAATATTCTCTACTTAAAAAGGCCGACCATGTGAAGGTGGAAGCTCATATAGCCTTAGCCGCCCCCCCGCCCCCCCCGCACCCCCCCCCCCCCACCTGCCCCCGCCCCCCCCAACATCAATCTAAATCACCCATTATCATCTAATTAAATAATTCATTCATCCATTTATGAACTATAACATTCAATCAATACAATCACATAACATTCATTAATATGATAAAATTCATTAATACACAATACTAATCAAGATTCATTAACACATAAAAATATTCATTAACATGGAATAAAAATCAATTTTAATATGCAACATTCATAGATAATTACTTAAAACAACATTATTTCATCATCAAACAAAGTTTATCAAACAAGGTTTATCAAAGAGCATTTTTTAAAAATTATTTCTTCTTTTTGTTTATCTTAGCTTTCTTGAGAAAAAGGCCTACAGGAGCATCGATATCTTCCTCATTCTCCTCCTCTTGTGGTACATGTAATATCAAATTATGATGCCTTCTCCTTTTTTGAGGAGTAGGAGGTTGATGCACTAAAGGGGGCTATGTTGCAAGAACAAGTAAATGGGTTAAATCGGCATACTCTATTTCTTTTTTAAACTATTACAAGTATTTAATTAAGTAGTATAACATAACATGCATTTTTCTTACCTGAAAATGCCACATCATGTACATTAACATTTTGATTCATAGCCACATCAACATATTGAACACTTGGAACATGCTCCACTCCTTCATCATAATGTTCAACATGCTCTAAAATATTCAAAAAAGGGTTAGACGTCAAATTGCAATTGAAGATGTTAAATTGTATTCATAATTACATAATTAATTTCTAATAGAAAATTAATACCTCCACCACTATGATGCACATGATGGCCTTCATCACACATAGGTTTTGTTATAGGATATGAAGGCTACAATGAAATGTTATGCAATCAATTTATGTTCAAAACTAACACTGAAAAAGAAATTTCTCAACTATTCAATTTGATATACTTTTCATCTGACCAATTTACTTGTGTCTCATTTGGTGCACTAGAATCTTGGGTATGGCTTTTAGATTCTTGTTGTAGGCATGTAGCCACGAATTTATAGCCTTCCTTCAAGGTAATTTTTTTATCTTCATCCATGAGCTCTACAATGAATTTTGTGCCCTACATTTGTTGCTTAATATCAGCAATTTTGCATGTATGGTTTGATTAAAAAAAATTCTTTCCAATATTATATAAAAAAATTATATGAAATTTCATTGTTGGTACTTACAAGTTGAGACTAAAGATTCATATAGCCACCAAAGCCAAGTTTTTGTTCGCCAACCTTTTCTAGTCTCACTTTTGTAGCCATAATGTATCATATGGTCTATGAACACTTTAAAACATGTTAGATTATATATTTACAAAGATCACTAATTAGTGCATGATTACACTTTACTTAATACTATCATGACATACATTATTTTACCCTGATATGGTTCATTTCCTTTTTTATCACCTAGCATTTTCTCTTTTGTATCTTCTATTATTTTATTCCACTCCATTGATGAAATCATGATAGGATAGTCATACTTTGGGTTCTCTTTTAGACCCCTTCAATATTGGTCCCTCATAGTCTTTATATGTCTTTATGCTCTTTTGAGAAGTAGGGTAGTGTCAAAAAAGTCCTCAAAATATGTAATGAGCTGAATTTTTAATTAAGGACCCTAGTCATTCCACCTCTTTTTAAATAAATAAAAATTGTTAGATCAAAAACTTTATTATAGTACAATATATGGAAGAAAAGAAAAAAATTGTACCAATGATATGAAACTATGTACCTTTTACATATGATGGGTCCAAATAGTCTCAATGTCATATCAAAAATATGATCAAAGAAAATATTGTTTCCTACAAAAACATCATGGGATTATCAGTCCAACATGAGTTAGGCATAAGCTAACTACAATTACACTCTAAATAATAACAATTTCAAACCACATGGAAGCTTTCATAATTTTAATGGAAACATTATTTTCTTGTTCAACAACAATGTCCCTACAAATGAACCAGTACTAGTCACATGGACTACTCCAAGAAATGGATCAGCTTCAGTAGTACTGGTCTCTATTTCTCTATCAACTGAAGGTCTATCTATTAGTGCACAAAATAGGTACATGAGTATAAAATCCATTTGAAGAAAAACAATGCATGATTAGCACATTATAAAATATAGCAAAACAAGGTTTTACTAGTTGTACATGGGATAGACAAGGATGTTTGTATGCTCCTTGTTCCCAATAATGCACTCGCCAATACTAGAGTGACGTCCAAAGGAGGCATCCACACCTCAACATGAGCTAAAAAATACAATATTCTTATAAAATAAATTTGCAATGTATAAAGATCAAACGGGATACTAGCTAGAAACATCCAAAAATAAAAGTTAAGTGTTATAATGTTGATGAAAATAAATAATGTTGCACCAATTTCACTTCCAACATTAGATGTCCTATTTCAACACTGAGTAATTTCTTTAGATAAAATCAATGGTGCAATAATACTATAATTTTCAATAATTTTGTAAAGAGAAAGTGTTACTTTCATGAAGGTTGTGCACTACAACCCTCACCATGTTCACCACGCGGTATCATAGGTGTCAAAAATTATTGTAGAAGAACACAATATTTTAGAGCATGATCCATAAGATACTATAAAATATAAACATCTATTGAACTTATATTATTGCTTCAGATTAATTACTAATTACCTTCAAAGATTTGACTCTATGGGCCAATTCTTCTTTCAATGCCTTTGTCTCCTCACTTGTGTCACCCTCGATGATAATGTTAACAATTTCATCATTATATCTTTGTATCAGTTGTTGGTCAATGAACATAGGATGATCATTGAGGGAAATTTCATATAGAAATGATGTATGTATTTTATATTGCATTTGATTTGCTATCATTTAAGTTTTCCCCTATCATTTGTTACATCAATATCAATAAAATTCCATCAAAATAACTCCAAAGCCATAAAGAAATAAACATAATAATACAATATTTTTTTCTAAATAATTTGAAAAATTACAATAATTAAGGTTTACCTTCACTGAAGAAGGTGTGTGAGATGATGCATCCCCACCTATAAGTGGTTGTCTATCCATGTCGCCTTGTGAAAAATATTAGTAAATCTTAGCAATCAGAAGCAAAATAAAAGTAATAGACTTACAAAAAAAAATATTAATAATGAAGTAGATTGTGTATTGGAGTCTATATTAATTGGAGGAAATTGGTTTAAATGTTATACTTACCAGTCCCATGATAGGGATTTTTTTTTGTAGCTACATGATTCAAACTATAATCTATTAGAAGCTCTTCCCCTGCACTTATTTATTTTATCACACATAGAAAAACACAATTTCCCTTGTGTGCTTCGAATATACAATTCACCAACTTATTAGTTGACATAGATTGAGAACTATTTATAAATCTTGCAATATTCCCTGTTTCTTTTGGCCTTCCATCAATATATACATTGTGAACATTTTACTTTGATCATTTTATTTGCATTTTATATAATTTGGTGACAATGCATACCTACACATACTATTTTTTTATTGCACAATCTACATCAAACTATTGTAATTGTAACAAGGTCCTATGTACTCCATCAATTCAACAACTTTATTGTAATAGACCTTTATGCCATCCATGAAAAATAGGCCTAAACCATGTAATGAAGATGGAGCTATGCAATATATCCTTTCATTAAAAAAAAAAATATTGTTAACTAGATGTAGTTCCTTTGGTACCTATTCTTTTTAAAGATGTGTGTACCTTAAGAGAACATTCCTATTGCCTTTACTCTCATTATCATAAGAACATGACCACCCCAACAAGAAAAAATTGCATTTGTTTGTTGAATTTTCTTCTAGTCTTTCAACCTCTAGTTGATTTCCCTATTTTATACCTACTAGATGACTCACTTTTGTCTTCTATTCCTATATTTTCCTCACTCAAGGAAGACAAATCAGACAAATGCCTATTTGGTGATACATGCAATCCATAAAATGAGAGACATACTATGAAAAAATTTGATGTTGAAGGTAAAGAGAAGCTATGCAAATAAAAAATTGTATCTATAGGGTCTATTGATATATACATGTCAATTTATCTAACTATGTAAGATCCTAGTAAAAGGCATTGAATAGCTTGTATACATAAATCATTTATCTTAAGTTAACCAAAAATTTGGTTTGATTAATGTGTATATCTAAAAAATATTAGAAATTTTGTACTTAATGTTTATATATGCACACATGGTTTTGAAATAAAAAGTTGGTCACCTCACTCATCAAATTCACCTGTATTATAATGAATAAAAGTTATCCTCTTACAATGCTCTATAAACTAAAAATTACTTAGAAGACAAACATTACATGTTGCATTCATCAAAATCAAACAATTTTCTATAAATAAAAACCATGATCCCATCATACTTGACATTGATCATACCTAGACAGACATTTCATTGATCATGTCATTGATCATCATCTTCATCCATGTAATCATCATCATCATGATCATATTACTTCTCACTTTGATCATTGCTATCACCACCACCATCTTCATTTCCATGATCAACATCTTCATCACCATTATTAGGAACATCATCATCATGGCCATTATCACCATGATCATGGTCATAATCATCATTGTAAGAATTTTCCTAAGACAAGAATGAAATGCCAAGATCTAGAAGCTCAAGAGATAGCACGAGAGAGACAAGATATCATCAAATGAGAATGGATAAATTAGATAATTGAATGAATACATCATAGAAGAGCCTAGTATATAAAGGAAATCAAGATGACTAGGAGTCATGCAAAGAGATAAGCATACCAACTAAGCACATTTCCACCAAGAGTGGATTATCCTCCATTGTGCATGAATGCACGTGCAACAATGAGAGGATAAAAATATAAAGGTGTATCTCATAAAGAGATGTAGTAGACAACATGTGCTCAATTAGAGTGCAAACTACTATGTTGTAAACATGACAACTCATATGAATATGCAAACTCCTAGGTATCTACATGACAACTAATATGAATATGCATTATCCTAAGTAAACTTAAGTAAAGTGTAAATAGAAAATACTCATTTACACCAACACTCCCCCTTAAGTGCAACTTAGGAGAATGTACTTAAGCTCATTAAAGATAGATAATAATGCAAGATGGGTCCTAGCTATTAGGCCATGTTAGATACCCATGTAAAAAATGCAAGTGCAAAAGATATGCAATGCAATCTCTCATAAAGTGGAGAAAGAGGGAAAACCTCATCATAAAAACCCCCACCAAAAAGAGAGAATAAGACCTCATGTGAGGAAAAGATTCCACCCCCCCCCCCCGCGCCCATAAGAGAGAAGACAAGGAAGATAGACCAAGTAACCTCCCCTCAATGTCGAATGTACACCTATGGTTGATGCACATGGCTCAATGTAGAAATTGCTTCATGAGTGTAGAACAATATTCCTCCCCTTAGGAAGAAACAAAACCAAAGGTATAAATTGGGAATGCCCCAAATTCTAATTGAGCATCTAAATTTGGATCAATACCAACAAAAAAATCTTTGAATAGAGTTCTAGCACATGCCAAATATGTCCAAAAAAGAAAATAAATCAAACCAACTGCTTGGACTACTCCAAAAAGCATCATCCAATTTCAAAGTTGCACGATCTAGTTCAAAAATTCTACCTAATTGTGCACATCTAGTATATTTTTTGGCTATAGCAGGATCACCAAAACTAACTGAAGCCTCTCCCACCTATAGTAAGATACCTCAAAATTCATGGTATTTGAAACCTCCTCAAGTGTCCCCATGTCAATACTTAAAGGTGCCTCCTCCAAATCATGTGTACTATGCCACTCTACTAAAAAAGACAAATCGAGATCAACTATGGATGAATGTAGAACATGTATCAAAGACTCAAATATCTCCTTTGAAGAGAAAGTGACTTCCTCTAACTAATGTATCGAAGGATCTACCATCATGTCAACCTTGAAAGACTAATCAAGTAGAGAATCAAGATGAGGGTCAACATGAACCCTCATAACAACTAAGGAAGGATCATATTCACCAAAGAGAAGATGAATGTCATCAATAGTGTCTCCTCAATCTATAATGTAGGACTCCATAAACAAACTAGAAATGTCTATCAAGTATTCTTCCCATGGAACTGAGTCTAAAAGACAATGAATGCCTGGATACATTAAATCATCTAAATCCATAGCAATATGAATACAAGAATCATCAGGAATAATAGTAGATGGAATATCATTAGGAGGATAAGCAATAGATGGCTCAAGAACTTGATCATATGTGAGAACATCCAAGTTCAAGTAGCCAAATTTCTCCTCAAAATATGAATCATCACTAGAAATACAATCAAAATCTATTGAAAAATTAGTATCATCATTATGACCAAAGTCTAAGAAGTAGTATAGTCAAGATGCATGATCAACCACTCATGTAGCAATGATCTCACTAGTCTCCAAGTCTCTAATAAAAATTGAATCATGTGTGAGTTCCACAGTCCTTCTTCTATCTCCATGAGTAAGCTGATAAATGGAAAGAGGATTATGACATAGATGAGGTACACATAACACATTTTTGAAGTATCCCTCCTCTTTATCAATAGTCCCTTTCCTAATAAAATTCATTTAAGTATGATTTCCCATCAAGATAAGTGGAGTATGGTAAGGACCAAATGATGAAAACATAGACTATAAAGATGGCATATGATGAGAAGCCCCTAAATCTAGAAGCCATCTCCCTAAATCTTGACTTGAAGTAGCTACTAAGGCCTGAACTTTGCCTATGTGATCCTTTCCTTTATCAAAATATTAATGTGAAGAAGAGAATGAAGTGGTCATTCATGATGGTAGACCAAATTGATTCTTCTTAAGAAGATTCTTGAGTTCATCTATCTCCTTCTTATAACAATGTTGTTCTTCGTGTCCATTCTTCTTGCAATATGCACAAGTAAGAAACTCCTTCTTGGATGATTTACCTTTATTTTTGGAGTTTCTTGTGGTGAGGAAGATTGGTTTGTGGAGGTAGACTGATGTGTAAAGAAATATTATTGTGTGTCATCTTGTGGCTTAGCCTTCCATTGCATTTTCTTCTTGTTGGAATTTTTACCACCTTGATTCCCTTGATTCCCATTATTAGCTACCAAGGCTTTGGACTTAGAAGATTGGAGAATTCCCATGCTAACTTTCCATGTTCTAAGACCAATATTCTTGAAAATGACTTGAATGAAGGCTTAGTAAAGGCACATCCCATTGTTAACTTATGAGTATTATAATTTGAAACAAAAGTTGCATATCCATGAGGAATATGAGTCATCACATGTTTGATCAACTTTTTGTCCTTGATGGGTTCACCATAATCCTTAAGTTGTACCCTACACATGTCTACTTGGGTAAGATAATCTTGTATGGTGTCAAAATTCCTAGGATCTAATTTGAGAAGATTATCCTCAATGGTGTAGGCCATATCTTCATCTACTATCCCATATAATGCTTCAAGCTTATCCCAAGCTTCTATTAGATTGGTAATGTTTCTGATGTGATATTTTCTAGGATCTGAGATATTCTTTAGCAAAGTTCCTAAGGCCATCTCTTATTTTGATTTCCAGTCTTCTTTACAAGACTCATTAGCATCATCATTAGGTTTCTTTGTAGCACAAGTTACATAATGTAGTATACCCTTTTCAACTAATGGTTCCTTTATCTTTTCTTTCCAATTAGCATAATTATGTGGTGTTAATTTAGAAAAAGAACCCATAATGAAAAAGAAAGAGCACAATATCAAACAGAATGAAGAACACAAGATACACCTCCCCCCCCCCCACACCTTTTCACTCAATCAAAGAAACCCCAACAAAAAAAAATTATTTAGCACTTTATATTTAGTATGGGTACAATAGCCACTTGTCAAAATAGACCAAAGAAGACTCTTATTTTTGATATTTACAACTAAAACTATGAAGCTATATATGCTCAACAAGATAAGACACAAGACCCCTCAAGGATCTAAACAAGTACAAGTACAAAAATAGGTCACAAATGACCAAATACTAAAATTATAGTATCTACTTATAGTTGCTCCAAAATAATATTGGATATGGAAAGTAGACAAAAAATTATGCACTTTCAAAAAAAGTAGCACCTAAATATGTGTCCATATGAGCCCGAATGAAGTCTCTAAAGTTGTAAAAATTGGGATTGCCAATTTGAAAAAAAAATCAAGAATAGAGATCACAAAAAACCTACACTAATGTGTAGATCACAAAATTCTACCCCAAAATAAAACAAAAAAAAAATTCTCAAAGAAAGGAGTCCATATGAGAGAGATATCACTGTTTGAAAATCACCTCTATAATTTTTTTTTCTAAAACATCATCGCACCTCCAAAAATCAAATGACTCTAAATTTCACCTTAGATGTCCAATTTTGATGAAATAAAAGTCAAATTGGGGGTTTTTTGACCTTTTGAATGTGATATGGACATCTAATTTGCACCAACAAGCTCCAATCTTGACTTGCAAAAAAATCTCTCCAATGGCTATGAATGAAACTCCTATGACTATGATACCATGTAAGAATTTTATATAGCTCTAATACCATGTAAGAATTTTCCTAAGAAAATAATGAAATGCCAAGATCTAGAAGCTCAAGAGATAGCATAAGAGAGACAAGATATGAAAAAATGAGAATGGATTATATTAGATAATTGGACGAATACATCATAGAAGATCCTTGTATATAAAGGCAATCAAGATGACTAGGAGTCATGCAAAGAGATAAGCATACCAACTAAGAACATGTCCACCAAGAGTGGATCATGCTCCATTGTGCATGAATTTACATGCAATAATGAGAGGATAAGAATGTAAAGGTGTATCTCATAAAGAGATGTAGTAGACAACATGTGCTCAATTGGAGTGCAAACTATTGTGTTGTCAACATGACAACTCATATATATGAATATGCAAACTCCTAAGTGTCCACATGAAAACGAATTTGGATATGCATTATCCTAAGTATACTTAAGTCAAGTATAAATAGTAAATAATTATTTACACCAACAATAATCATTATTATCATTATCACCATTATCATCAGCATGACCATAATCATCTTCTCCTTCTTCTTCTTCATCATTGTGTAAGAGTTGTTTGTGATCATCATTTACTTCATCTTCTAATTCTTTGGTATCTTCTTCTTCCATCACATTATACTTTATCGGTCTTCCTCTTGGATCATGTCTAACAAAAAATGACCAATCCGATTTTTGTAGAATACTAAAGTAAAACACTTGCTTGCATAGGCTTGGAAGAACATAGGGCTAATCTCCAACAAGCTCAAATGACCTTATAATAATCATTGTAAATATACTATCATGTTCAATAGTAGTCCTATGTGAATCATTTTTATCCAACCATTGCTTGCACCAATTGACAAAAAATAAAACTAATTTGGATGAATTAAAGTCACACTCAGGTATATCATGTAAAATTTCATAGTATCAAATTTTAGATTGTTGAGCATTTATGTCATTTCTAGACAAAATATTGGTGACAATGACTTATCCTAGAATCGCAAGTTTTCTTCATTTTGTCTAACCTTTTTATGCAAAATTTATGGCCATGGTATTACATAGCTTTGTAGTGTTTGATCTGCAATTATTCAAATATTTCAAAATTATTTGTATCGATCTATGAGTTTATATCAAAGTTATGGCTCATGATTAGTAATCTTTTGTGTAACTTTCTATCTCTTAAGCGATATGCTAGATCTACCATTGGTGTAACATTGAGATCTCCATTATGATGAGCTTCTTTAACTAATGATGCAACATTGTCTCATGTTAATAAGAAACTATTTTTTTGAGATTGTTGAATACATACCATCATCCAATCAAGATTGTTTGCAATATACAAATGTAGTGCATCCCACTCATGACCAACTATAAAGAAACCAACTAGACCAATTAGAAAAATCTTATATTGATGATGGATAATAATTATCTAACTACAAAAAATACATTATAATTACCTCTCACTTTCCTCAATATACCTCACCCCATTAGGTACTCCTCTTTGAATTTGTTAATAGAATTGGGTTCCCAAATGAGATCTACATCGATATTTGCTACAAACTTTAGAAAATATTCACTAATGTATACCATGGTTTGGTATAACATATATCCCTCTAACATAGAACCCTTAGGACATGCTCTTTGTTGAACCAAGCCCTTCATAAATTTCAAGTGCCTCTCAACCATCCACATTGACCTAGTTTGTACAGGTCCACACAATTCAATCTCCTCAACTTGATGTATGAGGTAGTGTTCTCGAGTACTGAAAAAGGTTGAAGGTATACACTTTTGCATTTCACATATAATCTATGAAATTTTTCTCTTCTAATATTATATATATATTTTTATCAATTTATTTAGATGATAACCACCTAAAAGAGATTCAATGCACAAGAACATATTAACAAGATTTTAGATAAAATTATACAATAGATTGCATAAAAAGTTAAGCAAGTCATAAATATAATATATGTGCAACAAATCTAAGAAATAACACTTCTAACCTCATGTATTTTCCAAAATCATATATAACATGTTTAATACTATTGTCAAACTAGTGTGGGAGGGATAGAGGTAAGACGTACTACAATCATTAAAAAATAATCATTTCAATATATTATGAAATAATACAATAGGTAGTACATTTAATTTTATAAATATGTTGTAAATAGAGAACATGACTTATCTTGATGAAGGTAAGCCAATCATGTGTTTTCAACCCTAGCCCAAAATCACTTTTCTTTAATACAAGAATTCTTATATATGTAGTAAATCCTATGGAATTTTTTTTTTAATGACTTCTTTAAATGCATCACTTTGTTTCTCTATTAATAACCAAGGAAGGGCACTCATATTTTTGCAGTCTCCATTGCTATTTGATTCAATGAAATCTTTTAGTGTGTTATTGGATTCATGAATGTCAATTTAAAAATTTTGGTAATTTTTTCTCTATCATGTCTTTCATTTAATATTTTTTATAGTATCTTTGTTACATTCTTTCTAATATGCATATCATCAAACAAATGCACGATTAGGAGATCCTTGTGGTACACCTACTAAATTGAGTAGGATAGCTTTTTATTCCTCTAGGAAGTTGGTCATTAATGCGTTGATGACCTTCACAAGCATCAATAACATCATTACTAAATAAAATACAATGTCAAAATATAAATTTCAAACTTCAAATCACAAACTCAATATTACCTTGGCGGTTTACTCAATCATATTTCAATTTTCATAGATGAGGTGTCATTCTTTGCAGTCTTTATGTTTTTTCTTCTTTCCCATTAAAAATATGTTTTTTAGTAATTCAATACTTATCATTATTATGGAGAAAGTGCCTAAAATCATTGAACACCTTCTTTCCTAAACTTCTTAATTGACAATGTTTCATCTTCAGACCACAAACTAGGCATGCAAAGTTTCCCTTTGTCTAAAGACCTAAACTGTCATGTACAATTATCATGCACAACTTAAGAATAAAACAATAATGTGTAAGTGCTATAATAGACCATAGATATGTCACTTTAACAATACAACATACCACAAAAATGAGTTATCCTAGGGGCATCATGTATTTTTCATACAAGCATTGCATGGAACTAAAATTGCCTTTATCCTATTGGTCTAGAGATGTCATACACAATGAACCTATTTCATAACTTCTCAACTTGTCAATAAGGGGCTTAATATACACATTCATATCTTTGACTTGGTACTTACCTAGTAATTGAATGAACCAAAAGATTACATAATTATTATGACCATTTTCATGCGCTGTTTGTAAATTAATTTAGATAACTATTAAAAATAAATAAAAATACCTAGTACAATCATTGAAAACATTATTTTCTCCCTCTTTATAGACATCCAAGGAGGAATGTTATTATTAATAACAAAAATAGGGCACACTGAGTAAACGAATCTCATATCTCTAAATGGATTAACACCATTTGTTGCCAATGAAAGTTTGAGATTATGAGGTTCTTCTTTAAAGTGTGGCCATGTTTATTCTATCTCTTTAAATATAGAACCATTTATAGGTATTCATATAATTTCATCTTGACTTCTATTGCATGCATGGTAATCCATAAATTGTGTGTAGCCAGTGCACTTGAAAAATCAGTAAAGCTATGGAATAATGGGAATGTATCAAAGAACCTTGTCAGGCATAGTTTTTGTTATTTGATCTAACTAATATATTCTAATATGACAATCATGAAATTCTATTACAAATTCATGTTGTTTATGGTATAGAATGTGATCATTGAGACATGCATGTATTGTTTGATACTTTATTCCAATTTGATTCATAATGGTAGATAATTCTCGGTACAAATGAGGTAGAATGTTTGATGGTGGTAAAAAAAACTTACCTATGAATATAAAACAAAAAATATGAATTGTTAATATAATGAATAGTAATGGTATGCTAACATTGAAGATGACAAAAATGGAATACCTTCGCATGCATGACATTGCTACATTGAATAAACCATTTATAATCTTCAAGTTCACCAACAACACTATAGAAAAGAGAAGAGATGTTTAGGAGGCTTCATATAGGGGATTTTGTGCCTTCTTAAGTATAGGTATATCAAGAGCATCTTTATTATCATTATCAGATGCACTAATACCATCATCATGAGCATCTTCATCAGCTACACCAATACTATATTCTTCAATCATGTCCTTTGGTACGTTATCATCTTCTTCCATGGGAGGGTTATCCTTATCTTGCATATTCACACCGCCATGTTCCTCTAGTAGGAAATCCACATTCAGCAATCAACAAAAATTGTGGCCCCCATCAATGTGACCATGTTGCCTACAATGACTCTAGGTTATTGTGGTTAGAATTCTTTTATTCTTTAAGCCTTTACACTTTTTTCAAGGACAATTACATTTATCAGCTTTTCTTTGTAACTGAAACCACAATGTAGCCATTGTCTTATTGTTTTTTTCTAGGTTCATATTGTCAGGCATGGTCTTTCTTCACAGAAAAATGTGTGAAAAAATATTGGACATGCTGTACTTAATGTTTATATCTGAACATATGGTTTTGAAAGAAAGAATTGCTCACCTCACTCAAATTCACCCATTTTATAATATCAACAACTTTCATTGAACCTTTCCTTTACTCTTTGTTTTTCATGAGTTGGGGTGATTTAATAGGAATAGTTTGTATTCAATGTATAAAATACACAAATAAGAGTTGTGACTATTTATTTTAGTACTTACGTATGATTCATTCTGGCAATTGTTTGGCTTTCCTTGTATACATGTATACTCAATTTTTGGAAGTGCCAATATTTTTTGTTTTATATTGAAGGAATTCAGAACATTCAAGCTTTTTCTTCTCTTATGACACAACAATTAAGTCCACTTCTTTATATTGGCCCAATAGGATAGAGAGAATGAATTATGGTTTGGGGAATTATGTGCTAGCAAGAGAGTGGCCTACATGAATGTAGTCAATAATTAATAAATATACATCTTGACATTTTCGTTTCTAGCTAGTCATGATGTAAAGTATAAATTTAATGAAGAAATTTTGTGAATTTTTTCTCCATAGAAGCTTTAGTATAATGGATGTCAGAAGAGTTAAAAATGAAAGAAGAGGTGGAGGATTGTAGTTTGATTTGAAAAATTTGTTCCTGCATGATTCATGTTTTCTTTTTATAGCAATTATGCTCATTGTCATCACCAAACCAGAAAGAATAAAATAGAATGGACAAATGGGATGTTGCTTAGCAAATGAGCCTCAAAATTCTCAAAAATATGTCAAAGAAGAATAAAACATGGAGGAATGTAGCACAATGTGTCTTTCAGAGAACGAAAATCTTCTCAGCACTAACCTTATTTTTATTTACCCTTATCACTATAGTTATAGTATGTCTTTTGAAGTATGTTTCTCTATCTTCAACTGATAAAGTGTTGGAATATTCAAATAGGAATAATGCTTCTGAGGGGGGGGGGGGTGAATCAAAAGTACTGTAATTTTGTTTTGGCGTTAAAACTTTTTAACTAAAAGTAGATTGCATGCATATAAACATATCTAACAATTATGAGAAAAACATAATCATCACCACATAACACTTGAGATTTTGGTAACCTAGAAACCCTCCAGAAATAAGAAGGTAAAACTGGGGTGGGGATGATACCCACAAAATCACTACAGTAATAAAGTTTAACCACTTCTGATGGTCTACCCTATTAAAGGCCTGCCCTATTAAAGGCTTTACACTATATCAATAGTGACCTAGTTAAAGGATTTCAAACACTTTACATGAAGTGTTACCCTGTTAAAGGATTTAATCACCGACTTAAAGGATTCTACAAAATAGTTGTTAAGCTAACCTATCACCGTAGGGTTTTCTTCCTAATATAATTGCTAGAGAATATTAAGTATAATAAACCTGATAGATTACAATCTTTTGATTGCTGAATATAGGCACTTGATCTACTTTCCCTGATCTTGATCCTTTGTCATCTAATACTTTTCACTCTAAGAATAGTTTTCCCTTGAACACCCTCATCCATCCATCATCGGGTTCAATGTAATTTTGTCTTCCTTATAAATACATTCAAAGACTTAGGGTTAGGTATGGATCTACGATCTTTATTGAATCTCTGTTTCCCACTCATTCCTTGCACTTCTCTTATTTGTTACATGCCTTCTCCATTTTTCTTATTGGTTGCATGTTGATTGGATGGGAAAAACAAAAGATTCGATCTTATCTTTCAATCCTTTGAGATTAATCATATGTCGGCCATAAAAATGGTTTACATTTGAATTTGTAATGTTACAAACTCATATGTGGATTTTGTGTTGCTCGGCACTTACTGATCTTTGATGCTCGGCACTCATATTAAACTAGCTTACTCGAAACTTGTTGTATTTTTGTATTGCTCAGCATCATCTATGACTCGGCACTCAAATATCACTCAGCACTTGTATCATGCTCGACACCTAAAGTCATTCAGCAATTAATCTTCACTCAGCACCTGATCTTCACTCGGCAGCTGAAGGCTAATATCACTCGACACTTGTTGGATTTTCTAACTCGGCTCATGTTGTGGCTTGGCATATGTAGTGTACTCAGCTCCAATGTAGAAAGTGATTAAGTGTATTGGCACTCAAGTGTCAAAAACCATTCTAAGATTAAAATCTCCCCCTTTGACATGAGTGACAAAAACACTTAACTACCCTTATGAGTGCATGCACTAATCTGCTTGGTATATACAGACAAAATTTGTAATGTACAATATATATGCCTCAAAAGTATTGTAACTCCCCCTGAGTTGATTGTACCATTATCACTGATGTCTTGGTAACCAAAATTTGATGCTATATATCATGCTCCACCTTTGTTGTCTTATTTCCCCCATTATCTTGTCTCTCATTATTTTTATTATCTCCCCCTTTTTGACACTTGCGTCAGAAGGTTTTAAGGGTTAAGACCATATTTTTGCCAAAAATGTACTGTTTACCTCCATAATCATCCTAAGAGCTACATCCCAATTATGCAAAGAAATTTCCAATGATTTATGTTGGAGGGTAGTCTCTACAGCAAGATGAATAAGTCCTTCTAAAGTAGAAATATTAGGATCTTTCTTGAGAACAGTTTCAGCATAGACTTGTTCTTTATGGAGGATTTCCAAATGTGGGGTTATAGAAGATTGGAGCTGTAATAGTTTGGCCTTGATGGTGGCCTCTTCTATTGTTAATACAGCTATTTCTTTCTCAGTGTGATGCATTTGAGCAAAATGCTTCTCACTTTGAGCTGGATCTCTAGGTAGCTGCATGCTAGAAATATTCAAATTTCTTTCGAGGCTCTTTATCTTTTGGCTGGTCTCTTGTGTGAAATATGAAAAGTCACACAACTTTTTGTATAATGAGAATATATTCTCAAGTACCTTTTTGACTTTGTCTAAGACCTTTGCCAATTCTATCTGAGAAAGTGCTATTTCACTGCATATTTTCTCATTAACTTTTCCTTGAAATTTTCTTTCAGACCATTCCATGAGTTTTGCATTTGTTTCTAGGTCTGCATTTGTCATCTGTTCAACAATATCTAATAATTGCTCCATAATATGCTTTGACTCATCTGGTGACTGAATACTAAAGGCATTCATAAAGATGTCTTTAATCGCATGCATTTTTTGCTTTTGTTTATACTCCTTCCTGAGTATTTCTTGCCTCTTCCTTCTATGTAATGCTTCTTGTACCTCATTGATTTGATCAATGTTTATTCTTTTTGAGTCATAGCTTGGTATGACTATTTCCTCATCTAGTTAAGGGTCTCCATAGTGAAGTACCCTTGCAACTTTGGTAGAACTTGATCCTGGTGCTGATATTTGCAATGGCTATTGTGAAGGAGTTCTCGAGGTAGGAAAATTTATCAATGTTTGTATTGCCTCTTGCTCTTTAGGGGTTTCCTCTATTTTCTCCTCCTGCTGTCTACCTTGATTAATTATTGTAATTTTGGGAAGTCCATCTTGTGTTTGAGCTGTAGGATCAGATGTAATAGTCTGTCCTATTTGTTCTATTTTTTTTTCTCATGTTACACTTGGCTTCTCTACTATGGTGTCAACTATGCCTGTTGAAACGACTATTGGCATTTGAAGTTGACCACTAGTAGCTGTAGAGATGTTGGAAGGTGGTTCTTGTGGATTCACCTTATCTCTAATAGTGTTTTCTACTAGTTTTTTCAATTCATCCACACTAACCAATACTGGATCTATACATAATCTTGATTGTTGTATGGATTGCTCAAGGATTCTTTTGACATCCTCTGCAGTTAATGGATTGATGTTTTGAGTAGAAGTGTCAAGAACATCCTGTATAGTTATTGTTTCTGCAGGTGTGATAGGTATATGAGGAGGGCTAGAAGGTAGCATTTGTGTGTCTTGCATACTTTATTCTTGTTGCTTCTCTTGCTTAGCTATTGCTGTTATATCTAACTTTTGTGTCTCCTCCTTCGTTTCTCTCTTTTCTTCTTCCTTCTTCTCTTCTTCTTGTTTCTTTTCTTCTTCCTTCTTCTCTTCTCTACTTTGTCTTCACCTAGGCCTTGAGTTAATACCATTTGGCCCTGCTCTTGTTCATCCTCTTCATCATCATTGTCATCATCATCGTCTTCAGCTTTAGCCTCTATCCCTTCACCAAATTGCTTCTTAATTTTCTTCATCAATTTATCTTTCTTTTTCAATGTGGAGGTAGTTTTTAATCCCATATTTATTTTTTATCTTACCACATCATAAGTGCCAAAATGTGGGGTACTATTATCTTTTTCTTCTGCCAACAATGTAATTATTGTTGCAGATGCTTCATCAACATTGATTTCATAACCAAATGGCCTTAGCCATCTCACCCTTGGAATTGTAGCTTGAATGTAGGTGAAGTCAATATCAACTAAGAAACATATATCATTAATATATTTTTCTACTAAAGGAACTGGTATTCTCACCCTTTGCTTCATGGATTTCTTGAGATCCTCAAAATAGCTTGTCATTAGAGTATCAAAATTTTCTCCCATTTGTTCTATATACTCATTTATTTGGGATATGATAGTCTTATCAATCCTCCATGTCACTTTTCTGAAAGAAGGAAATTCATTCTGAACATAAAAGAATATACAAACAAAAATTGCTCCAAATTTACATTGAGCACCCTTTGTCCTTCTTATTGCAGTTAGGTTTTCATTTATCGGTTGTAGTTGTAGTTCAGCAAGATCATAAGTATGATCCTTTTCCACCAGTTTATAACCTACATCTACTGCTATGCACAAAACACTATTGAGTCTACTAGATTGATAGAATTTGTGGGCAATAACTCTAACAACAAACTCAACTAGAGGATCCTGAATGGTATGAATAGTAATTCCTCTCTTGTTCCACTAAGCACCTGTATTATTTTCAATGACCTCCTTGGATTCACTTCTCAAAGTCTTGTGCCAATCTAGGGTAGGATATCTAGTTCCCCTATGAATTATTCTTTTTGTTAGTTTGATAGGGACATCTTCTAACCATAGACTACCATCATGAATTCTGCTCAATACAAGTCTAATCCACTCTATCTTGAATATGGTGGGAAAACCTAAAACTTGTGTCAAACCCTTCCTTTCAACAATTTTGTATTCATCTTTTAATACTCCATTGACACACAGCTTTGCAAAGGCTTCTCTAATTTCCATGTCTCCTAGGTCTCCTATCTTGCAATTGTAACATCTTCTTACATCCTAAACCATGACAACATTTGGGGATATGCAAGAAAGGGCTCTGACTGGGTCATTTTTGTATGCCACTTTAGGAATAGGGAAAAAATCAAGCTACCTAACTTCATTAGACACTAGATGAACTTCAAACAACTCTTTTTCTAGGGTTTTCTTGGAACTCGAAGCCATTTTTGTGAACTAGGGTTTCTTTTACAGAAATACAAAACTGCATAGCTCGGCACTAATGCAAATACCTTAAGATCGATAAAAACTCATTGTAAGAGGTTGAAATTTTCTTGGAATACTAGATTCTCTATTGTGAAGTCACTCTGTACTCTTTATCTCCTTTGCTTCTTGATCACGATGAGTAAAAATGATTGAAATCGCAATAATATACCCTATTTTTGTCACATTAAATGCTCAAATACAAACTCCGCTTATGAAGGATTTTTAACACTACTCAGCTTGCACTACATTCTTATTTTACTCAGCTTCCATAGGAGTTTCTTAACTCAGCATCAGTCATCAACTCAATTGCTGTTAGGAACTTGGCTTCCACTAGGATTTTACTCATCATCCAAAGACTGTCTTGGCATCATTTTGTCTTGGCACCTTGTTTAATGTAGATTTGTACTTTGCATTGCTTCTTCATGATTTAGGGCTGATGTATGATACTTCTTTGTATGTATCAACCCCATAGACTCATCTTTGAGATTAAATGGATGAGAAATGATCACTTGACCTTGTGAGTGAAGTGACCCTTTCATTGGATGTACTTGATTCATTCTTTTTTTTCCATGTCTTCTTCATGTTTGTTTTGATGTTTTCCACATCAATATTTTCTTTGGGCTTGTTTGATTCAATTTTTTGTGCTTTTAACCTTGTCGGACAATTTTTGCTATGTGACTAGTTTTCAGGCAACTAAAACATGTGGTTTGGCTTAGCCACTTACTATAATTCCCTCTAAAATGTGTTCTTATGAAATTCTAAGGTATATGTGTATATTCCTGACAATGATGACAGCTATTCCTAGTGTTGTAATCCCAATGGTACTAACTTCCATTTCCTTTTGTTTTAGTTTGATGATTTGATGTCCACATAGGCTTTGATCTGCATTCAAATGCTCTGTGTCCATACTTTTTACAATTATAACAATGCCATCAAATCTTCATGTCCTTGTAACTCTGGATCTACAATCTTGTGTCATATGTCCTTGCATGTTGCACTTGTGACAGTAACTTTTTTTTTTGGGTGTGTTTGTCTAATTGATTCTTCTACTCCTACAAACATTAGCAGTATGCCCCCTTTTATTACATTAATGACAAGTAGGTTTTGAATCGTTACTTTTGTCACTTCTTTGTTCAACGCTCTTTGATGATTCTCCAATTTCAGTGTTGTTGTATCCAAGTCCTAATGTATCATGGTCTGATCTTGGAAATTTCATCAATTGTTCAAAGTACTTGATGGCTTCACTTGATTTGTTGAATTCTTTGCTACCTCTTTTTCTCTATTCAATTTATTCTGCAGTTGTTCATTCTACATCTTCAAAGTAGAGATCTCAATATCTTTTATGTTGAGCTCACAATGAAGATTCATTATTTGGGCAAGTGTATCCAGCTGCATGTTTGAGATCCTTGATAATTCAGAACATTTTTCTTCAAGTCTGTTTGCGAGATTTCTTTTGTCATTTTCCATCATGACTTTGTCCTCAACTTCTCTTTTCCTTTGTTTAGTGATTTCACATAACATTATTTCCTGAGATTCATGTTCCATCTTGAGAGATCTTATTTCACTTGCTTGAACTTTTTTTTTCTTCATCAGTTTTGCTATTGCTGCATCAAACTCTTTAGTGTCTCCATTGGTACACAGTTTTGTGGTATCAATCTCCTTGTAGTTTATATCATTTTCAGCTATGGCTATATCCTTCCTTCTCTTCAAGGATTTTCTCAATTCCTCCCTTGCTTCCTCTACTTTGTGTAGAGCCAGTTGCACATCAATCACTTGATTTTCAATAATCTTCCCAGGTTTGAAGAATTCCATCTTTAGATCTTTTTCTCCAAGTTGTTAGACTTCTTCTTGTGATAACCTTGCTCTGATACCAATTGTTAGAATATTCAAATAGGAATAATGCTTCTGAGAGGGGGGGTTGAATTAGAAGTACTGTACTTTTTTTTTAGCATTAAATTTTTTTAACTAAAAGTAGATTGCATGCATATAAACATATCTAAAAATTATGAGAAACACATAATCATCACCACATAACACTTTAGATTTTGGTAACCTAGAAACCCTCTAGAAATAGAAAGGTAAAACTGGGGTGGGGATGATGAAATGTCCCTTTCTCTAATTTTATATGATATTTCAAGCCTCTAATTAGATCTTTAAAATCAAACAACCAATATTTCAAAGATCCACCAATTTCTCAATAAACCCCAAATCGGGTATGCCGGGAATAGTGCCAAAAACTTCATAGCTTCACATATTAATAATAAATCTGAAAGTGAAAAATTTTATGGAAATTTCAGAATCATAACAGCCTACAAAATGACATTTCCAAATCTGTATAACATTTACACAACTGCTCCCAAACGGAGGATAAAAATAATGCTCATCGGGCTCCCGAAAACAACATAGAATAGCTCGAAAACTCCAGAAAAACACTAATAATCTATCACAGAAGTATAATCATGACCAAATAAATATATTAAGCTCTATTTTAACATCTTAAAATCTAAAATACAGCAGCAACCCAAACTGATATGAAATACTCAACTAAAAACACCAAACTCTTACAAAAAAACACACCCGAAAACCCACAAATCTGCACTGTTCAGCACAAAGGAAAACTCTGCATGAGCATGCACATGGAATTTCTTCAAACTCTCATCCTTAGCCTTCTTTAAAACCTAAAAGCTCCCATTCTTGGGTCTCCTTTTCCATAGGTTTGGCAGCCTCTGAAGAACAACAAAGAAATGAGCAAAAATCAAGTTCTGGAATCAGCCCAAAATGCCTCCAAACCCCTTAAAAGAGGGCATAACCATAACTCACATCCAATAGGGGTTAATAAAACATATTTTAATAATAATTTTCATTTATTAGTCCATTAGCTTCCAAAGATTATCCCCTTTTTCCAAAACTTCACCTTTTTGGGCCTGCTTGGTTTAGAAAAGATTATTATTTTTAATTATTTGAAAAGGGGACATGACAAGTCCTCCCCTTCCAAATATTTCTTGTCCTCAAGAAATGGCTAAAAAATAAACCAATCAATCCACCTAGATCCCAAATGTAGTCATGAACTATACTATTGTCAATTAACATAGGCTCCTACAATATCCTCTGCAATATAACCAAGAGGAATCCATAATCAAACTAACAATTACTGCTCAACCAAAATCCAAAGTCACAACTTCCACATTCAGAAACTCATGAGACACAAACTCTTAGAACATCAAAACCCAAGTAAAGTGGAAAAATCAAACTACCAACATAGTAAATACCATCAATGCATCCCACTGGCCTATACAGAATGTACAATCCAATTCTACAACAATGGTGAATGCTCTCGAATGAAACTGTACCACGTATGGAGAATCCACACACTATACAACTCTCACAATCAACACAACTATGTAGATCATTGGCCCTTGTCTCATAACCATAACTCCCATGCACCCCTAATCGTGAAAAGCCATCACATGATAAACAACAAGAAATGGAACCCAAACCAAATTTGCCTACCATCAACTCCTCAACACAAGGATTAAATGCTAATTGATTTACATACCCTACAATATACTGTTGATAAAAAAAACCAACCTCAATCAATAGCTCACCATGAACAAGTGATACAACCCACTGTGACTAATAACCAGCTAAGTCAGGAGATGTCATAGCCAAAGGAGTAGAATTAATAACACCCATTGAAGCATCACTCCAAAACTCCTGCTCTAAGTCATGTATTATCAAGTTGTCAACTGCAGAACCTATTTCCATGTCGTTCCCATCACAACTCTCATCCTGAGGCATCAAACTATCCCATAACTGATGATAAGCACTTGGAACCAAAGTACATCTCTGTATCATCATCTCATCAACATGGTCATTAAAGGTGAATTGATGAGCATACTTCACAATGTAATGTTGATAGAATGCACCAATCTCAGTCAGTGGCTTAGACTGCAATCCAGATGTAACTAACTGCAATCAATCACTAACCAAGTTGGAACTGACTACTACATCTGAAGACATGACCAAGGGAGTGGTATTACTAGCAGGAACCATGCCAACTGTTGGCTCACCACATCAGACATGGTCTTTGATACAACATCTCTAATTTTTGTGCCATTAGTACTAGAGGTTACCACCATGTTCGGCATACCATAACAATCTGCTACAACACCCAACTCAACTAAACCTGACTTTAGTGGGGATGAACTTGATATACCAATGTTAGTATCAAGGATGGATGCGTCCCCATCTCCATTGTCTTTGGCAATCTTGACCATGGACATCCTCAGATCACCAGACACCACAGCTTGTGACTATACAAAATCTAGTAAAGACTATAGTTACTCTAGCTCCATGGTCACCTTAGCCAAATGAAACTATGACTCCTTGAAAGCCAACTGTGTACTCTCAATAATCTCAGAAGTCACCTCGAGTTGCTGAGTAAGGTCACTCACCTCATCTTCTGTCATTTCCCCTATTCAAATAATAAAAAATAAAAAATAAACTTTGTTAAGGCAGGCAGGCTCCAAAAAGGTGAAATTTCAGAAAAAGGGGTTAATCTTTGGAAACCAATGGACTAATAAATAAAAATTATTATTAAATTATATTTTATTAACCCCTCTTGGATGCGAGTTAGGGTTATGCCCTCCTTAAAAGGGGTTTGGAGGCATTTTGGGCTCATTCTACATCTTGATTCTTGCTAATTTTCTTGTTGTTCTTCAGAGGCTACCAAACTTGTGGAGAAGGGGACCCAAGAATGGGAGTTTTCAATTTTTGAGGAAGGCTAAGGATGGGAGTTTGAAGGCATTCCATGTGCATGCTCATACAGAGTTTGCCTTTGTGCTAGATAGTGCCGATTTGGGTGTTTTCGAGGTTGTTTTTGGTTTGAGTTTGGGTTTTCAGTTGAGTGTTTCATATCAGTTTGGTTTGCTACTATATTTCAGACTTTATGATGTTAAAATAGAGCTGAATATATGTATTGGGTCGTGATTAAACTTCTGAGATAGTTTATGAGTGTTTTGTGGTGTTTTCGGGCATTTTTTGTGTTAATTTCGGGAGCCCGATTGAGCATAGTTTTGCCCTACATTTGTGAGCTGTTGTGTAAAGGCTATACAAATTTGGAAATTTCATTCTTTAGGCTGTTATGCTGCTGAAATTTCTGTAAAAATGTCCATTTTCAGATTTATTAATAATTTGTGAAGTTGTGAAGTTTTTGGCACTAATTTGGACATACCCGATTTGGGTTTTATTGGGAAATTGGCAGATCTTTGTAATATTGGTTGTTTGATTTTAAAGTTCTGATTTGAGGCTAGAAATATCAATAAAAATCAGTAAAGGGACATTTCAGTGGTATCAGAGTGGTGATCTTGCCAGCCTGAGGGTTTGTAGAAGTTGCATGTCAGTTTTAACAACTACCCAGATCTTGCATGTCAAGTTTTGATAACTACCCAGATCTTGCATGTCATATTTTATGATTGCATGCAACTAAGTGAAAGAGAAAAAAGATATTTGCAGTGAGAAAAGAATAAAGAAATTTTGATCAAACCCCCAGTTGAAAGAAAAAGTACAAAATCCAAGGAAGAAAAAAGTATGGCTGATCCAGATGAGATGGCAAAGAAATTCTTCCAAGACATCCAAAATACTCAGAAGCAAATAGTGGATGGTTTGGCGGAAACTAGAGAGGCTTTGCGAATATTGACAGAAAAATTACAAGGAATTGCATCTATTAATGAGAAAGGGAGCACTTTAGAGGAGCCGAGAAATGGGAGATCCACACCATCTAAATCAACCAAATCTATTTTCTTGCCTGTAGATGAGCCGCCAGTACCAAATCCAGCCATTAATCCAGTGGAAGAGGTTATAGGTAATTTGATTACATTAAGAGTTACTTACAATGGCTTAGATGATGACTTTCGTAGTTCAGTTCCTTTTAGAGAATATGTGGATATGATGAACGCTTTGATGCCCAAGAAAGAGAACAGGAGGGAGCATGACACAAGTGGAAGAGAGCTCAAAAATAAAATAAGCAAGTTTACAGCACCTACTTTTGATGGAACAAATAAAATTTCAGCTAGAGCATGGCTACAAAAATTACAAACTTTCTTCACACTTAACCCCATGAAAGAGAGTGATGCTCTTCAATTTGCAAGTCTACACTTGGAAGATGCAGCCTATGATTGGTGGTATCATGGAATGACTACTCAAGGTCACGATCAGGTAACTACATTTGAAGATTTCAGTCAAAGGGTGATAGATAGGTTTGACCTCAAGGATGATGAAGAGTACTTTAAAGAATTGTCAAAGTTGAAGCAAACCAAATCAGTTAATGAGTATATAGAAGAATTTCAAAAAGTGGCTGTTATGGTACCTGATATGAGTGAAAAGAGGATCGTTTATCTTTTTCTTGATGGTTTAGAAGATTCTGTTAAGGGTTTGGTTAAGGCTTTCTCACCCTCAACCTTATAGGAAGCTATCAAAAGAAGCTTGCAACTTGAAACTTGCGTGCCTATGAAATCAATCACTAATCAAAAACCCCCAAATCTTTGGCAACATAAGGGAAATTTTCAGAAAAAGACTTTCCCAACACTACCACCAAAAGATGTGACAAATGTGGCAAAAAAGAAGGTAGATGAAGAGACTAGGAGTGAATTACGAAGGAAAAAGCTTTGTTTTACTTGTAGAGAACCATGGGTTCCAGGACACAGATGTTTGGGTAAAGGTCAAGTGCACTATATTGAAGTTGCTTCAGAATCTGATTTAGATGAGCATGAGGAATTTCATGATACTAAGGAGGAGGTAGAAGAAGAGAAAGTAAAAGAAATCAGCAAGGATGGAACTTTAGCAGCATTATCAAGAGTCCCAAGATACCATCCCTTCTGAATTCGAGGGGTACTAGCAGGGCAAAGGTTGACTGTTCTTCTTGATAGTGGGGCAACTCACAATTTTATTGATGAGGGATTTGTCATGAAAAGAGGGCTTAAAGAAGAAGATTTTGAGGGATTCAATGTTACTATAGCTTATGGATTCACTATGCCTTGCACACGGGTGGTGAAACAACTCAAGATGACCTTAGGAGATTATGAGTTATGCGATGACTTCTATGTGGTTGGTATTGGGGAGACAGATCTTGTATTCTGTGTTCAATGGTTGCACTCTATCGGAGGCTATTACATGAACCATCAAACTATGGAGTTTAAATTTCATTAAAATGGGAAAGAAGTCATATTGAGAGGGTTATCAAATGGAGCACCTAAGGCGGTCTCTGCAAAGAGGATGGAGAGGACTTTTCGAAGAGGACAAGTAACATGGGCAGCAGGAGTCATAATCCAACCAACAAGCTCTCCAAAGAATCAAGGTAATTTCCATTTTGAAATTCAAAATATTCTTGATAAGCATAGTATAGTTTTCAATGATTTTCCTCCAGGATTACCACCAGATAGATGTTTTGAGCATGTTATAGAGTTAGAACAGGGTGCCAAACCAGTTATAACAACCCCATACTGCCATCCAAGAGGTTATAAGGAAGAAATTGAAAAAACTATTAAAGAACTCCTGGACATGAGATTCATAAAGCCTAGCTCTAGTCCATTTGCATCATCTGTGCTACTTGTCAAGAAAAAGGATGGTACAATGAGAATGTGTATAGACTATAGGGCTCTAAAAAAGAAGACCATAAAAAATAGGTATCCCATACCACGCATAGATGAACTCATTGATGAGTTACATGGTGTTGTATACTTCTCAAAAATTGACTTAAGATCAGGCTACCATCAAATCTGAATGAGGAGTGAAGATGTGGAAAAGACTGCTTTCAGATGTCACTATGGGCACTTTGAATTTCTTGTTATGCCATTTGGACTCACTAATGCACCTGCAACATTCCAATCTTGTATGAATAAGGTATTTAGTTAGCATCTTCAAAAATTTGTTTTGGTATTTTTTGATGATATCTTGATATACAGTAAAACATGGGAAGAGAATCTAAAGCACATAGACACTGTTTTGGGAATCTTGGAGCAGCAATCCTTCTATGCTAAGCTATCTAAATGTGAGTTTGGTTTGACAGAGATCCTATATTTGGGACATATTATAAGCTCTAAAGGAGTACAGGTTGATCAACAAAAAATCTAAGCAATTTTGGATTGGCCTCCACCCACTAATCTTACACAGTTGAGAGGTTTCTTCGGGTTGTGTAGCTACTATAGGAGATTTGCCAAGGGATTTTCTCAGCTTTCTGCCCCCTTGACTGATTTGACAAAGAAAGGAGCTTTTGTTTGGACAAAAGAGGCACAAAAAACATTTGATAAGCTTAAGGAGGTAATGAGTTCATGCCCTGTGCTTGCAATTCCAGATTTCTCTTTACCTTTTGTTGTTGAATGTGATGCTTCGGGAGAAGGTATAGGGGCTGTCCTAACTCAAAGGGGACATCCAATAGCATTTGAGAGACAAAAATTAAATCAACCAGAGAAAGGGTACTCCATCTATGATAAGGAAATGTTGGCAATCATGCATGCACTTCATAAGTTTAGACAATATTTGGTATGTGGGAGATTCATTGTAAAGACATACCATAATAGCCTCAGGTTCTTCTTGAACCAAAGGGATTTGAATGATCGTCAACAAAAATGGGTAAGAAAATTGCAAGCTTATGATTTTGATATTGAATACATGAAAGAAAAGAATAATGTGGTTGTTGATGCTCTCTCAAGAAAGCCCATTTTGTGCTCCTTATCATCTATCTCTGTTGATTGGAAAGTCTCCATAATTTTAGAGTATGCTAAAGATTCATTTACCACCAAGATTTTGGATAAGTTAGTGGATGATAATAGGTACAAGGTTTTTGATGAATTGATTTATTACAAGAACAGGATCTTCTTAGTGCCAGGGTCAAAAACTAAGGAGAGGATATTGAGGGCCTTTCATGACACACCTTTGGCTGGTCACCAGGGATACTTCAAGACATACAGGAAAATCCGAGAGCAGTTTTCATGGAAGGGTATGAAGGAGGATGTCCTTAAACACATTAAGGAATGTATGGTATGCCAACAAAGCAAGAGTGAGCAAAATTTTTCTGCAAGGTTGTTGCAGCGACTTCCTATTCCCGAACAAAAACGGGAAAGAATTTCCATGGATTTCATCACTTGGTTTCCCAATGTTCAAGGTAAGGATTGCATATATGTGGTGGTAGATAGACTAACTAAGTATGCACATTTCTTTCCTATCACATCTGATTTCAAGGCATCACAAGTGGCCGAATTGTTCTTCAAGGAAATTTTTAGATTACATGGTTTGCCTAGAAACATTGTTAGTGACCAGGACAGTAGATTCCTCAGCTCTTTTTGGAAGGAGCTCTTTCATTTGGCAAGAACTGAACTCACTCCCAGTACTAGCTATCACCCTCAAACAGATGGACAAACAGAGATAGTTAATAAATGGATAGAAGGATATTTGAGGAACTATGTTTCAAATCAACAACATGCTTGGGTGAAATGGTTACACCTAGGGGAGTATTGTTACAATACATCTCATCACATGTCTATTGGTATGCCTCCTTTTCGTGCTCTTTATGGTTATGATGCCCTTTCCTTTGTTGATCTAATACTTTCCAATAGCAAAGTACCCGCAGCAAGTGATTTCATCAAGCAAAGCCAAGACATAATAAGGTCCCTCAAGGATAATCTACAACATGCACAAAACCAAAAAAAGATATATGCTAACAGGAAAAGGATTGAAAGATCTTTTGAGGTGGGAGATTTGGTATTTGTTAGGTTGTAGCCATATAAGCAAAGCACCTTAAAGAGAAGTGGGGTAGAGAAACTCAAGCCAAGGTTCTATGGGCCTTATAAGATCATCAAGAAGGTAGGAGAGGTAGCTTATGAATTGGAGCTCCCACCAAACAGAAAAATACATAATATTTTTCATGTATCTTGCTTAAAGAAGGTTCTAGGCCAGCAAACCATAGTATCTACAGAATTACCACCTCTTGATGATGGAGGGAAATTAGTTTTGATACCAGAAGAGATTTTGGATACAAGAGAGAAAAGGTTGAGAAATAGGAGCATCATAGAGCATTTGGTCAAATGGAAAGGATTACCACTAGAGGATGCAACTTGGGAAGGAGAACATATTCTTGAGAATTCTAACCTTCATTTCTTGAGGAAAAGCAATATTTGGGAGGGGAAGACTTGTCATGTCCCCTATTCAAATAATTAAAAATAAAAAATAAACTTTGTTAAGGCAGGCAGGCTCCAAAAAGGTGAAATTTCAGAAAAAGGGGTTAATATTTGGAAACCAATGGACTAATAAATAAAAATTATTATTAAATTATATTTTATTAACCCCTCTTGGACGTGAGTTAGGGTTATTCCCTCTTTAAGAGGGGTTTGGAGGCATTTTGGGCTCATTCTACATCTTGATTCTTGCTAATTTTCTTGTTGTTCTTCAGAGGCTGCCAAACCTGTGGAGAAGGAGACCCAAGAATGGGAGTTTGCAGGTTTCAAGGAAGGCTAAGGATGGGATTTTGAAGCTATTCCATCTGCATGCTCATACAGAGTTTGCCTTTGTGCTGGATAGTGCCGATTTGGGTGTTTTCGGGGTTGTTTTTGGTTTGAGTTTGGGTTTTCAGTTGAGTGTTTCATATTAGTTTGGTTTGCTGCTGTATTTCAGACTTTATGATGTTAAAATAGAGCTTAATATATGTATTGGGTCATGATTAAACTTCTGAGATAGTTTATGAGTGTTTTGTGGTGTTTCCGGGCATTTTTTGTGTTAATTTCGAGAGCCCGATTGAGCATAGTTTTGCCCTACATTTGTGAGCTGTTGTGTAAAGGCTATACAAATTTGGAAATTTAATTCTTTAGGCTGTTATGCTGCTGAAATTTCTGTAAAAATTTCCATTTTCAGATTTATTAATAATTTGTGAAGTTGTGAAGTTTTTGGCACTAATTTGGACAAACCCGATTTGGGTTTTATTGGAAAATTGGCAGATCTTTGTAATATTGGTTGTTTGATTTTAAAGTTCTGATTTGAGGCTGGAAATATCAATAAAAATCAGTAAAGGGACATTTCATCTTCCTTGGCCAACAATACATCGTATGCTGTACTGCCCCACTCCATAAGATAATCTCTATCAACTACCAACTGCATATAATCCTATCTCAAAATTGAAATAGCCTCCCATAAAGAGTGGAACTTTGTCAAAGAAAGATAACTCCCTCCCTACTCATCACTAGTAGGATAATCCCATCCATAAACTACTAATAATTGATGAACAACATCAAAATGTTGGCAAGCAATACCAATGTCTCGCTCACTAACTCTCAACTGACTAGACACATGATGGCACTGGCTAGATTGTATCCTACAAACCTCCTCTGACGGACTATCTAAAGAAGTATCCTCAAGGTTACTGGTCTCTAGAGTATTACCATACATATCATGCAAATCAACTCCAAAGCTCATATCAATATGCGGAGTATCAAAAATTGTAGCACTACTATCCAACTCCTCTGTACCAAAAGAAACCACCAAGGAAACTAAGTCTTCAAAACTACCCATTGCATCCTCCTGGCTGTCATCAATGCCAATATGATCTTGAGACACATCTGTACACACTGCCAAATATGAAAGATCATCAACACATTCCAGCAAAAATGGTTGACTAGATATATGAACAAAGCCCAACACCGATGTATAAAAACTAATACCAACATCAGATAAGCTCCTGGCACAAGAAAAGACAACACCGTGCAATCTACTAATCAAATCCATGATAGCACCCAAAGAATAACTACTACCAAAAAGTGTTAAAGATTTCTAGTCAACTGAATCCCAAATGCCAATATAACAATCTCGAGTCCATATACATAAACTATAATCAGCTGGTAACTCAACCAAACTCCTCACCTGAGTAATATGACCAATACCAACTAATTCCACATACCTGTCTAACATTGTCCCTATATCATGGATGTGAATGCAAGATGAACTTGCAACATTATCAATGATCACATATGATCTACTATTCACAGAAAACTAAGTATCAGGAGTGCAAGATGAAACTAAACTCAATTCCATGCCATGCTTATCCCCATGTCTCTCCCAGTCTTGTAATGCCAATGGAGTATTCACCAAAGAAGCTCGAGTGTCCTCAAGCTCGTGAGAAATCCTATCAACTTCCTCCTCCTTCCTCCTCAAGACATCTGAATAGTCTCCAAAAAGGCTAAGAAGATGGTCACGATCTGATAGAAGATGTAAATAACGAGCAACTTCATCGTTCTCATTCCTTCCCTAGTCACTTGTAAGTCAACACAAGAAGACTTTTCCTGAACTCCCTTATGTCTACCCTATAACTAAATCATTCAAATGTGATCCTCTATCATATCTCGCATCCTGTCATGATGAGATAATGAAGTCACAATACTATCTTTGTTCACCTTCAGCTAGCTGGACAAATCATGTGAAGTACTACCTGCCTCAACCTCATGTGATGAAGCATCTAACTATGCCTGGTACTCTTTCTCAACAAAGTCATGAATGCTCAATGTCTGCTCATCTCTACTAGGTATCTCACCATCATGGAAAAAAAAATCCTCATAATCATCATCTAAACCCACTACCTCTTGTGGCGGAGTAGAATCTGAGACCTCTACCTAGCTATAAGCTAGTTTCTCAAACTCCTCATGCAAGTTCTTGGTAATTGTGCCATCTGCCCTGTGAGAAAATCTACCAAATAGAAATCCATTCAACTTATCCACCTTAACTAGGTCAGAAAACATGTCATTCATCATACAGTGGTGCTCAACCAATTGTTCAGACATGTCATGGCTTATTTTCCTAAGTTTATCTTGAATGTCTAAATAACCGTCCTTCTTACTATTTTGACTCTGGATATCAATTGTCCAAGATCATGTCCTCTAAGACTCTGTACTATACCTTTCCATTCTAGATAAAGTAGAGTGTAACCCCAATAGGTTATAACTTCTTCAAACACCAAGAACTAACATGCAAATGATTAGAAGTAGCATGCAACCATAGATTTTGACATGCACCTGATTAGAAGCAACATGCAACCACCAAATTCACCAAGAACTATCATGCAAATGATTAGAAGTAGCATGAAACCATAGATTTTGACATGCATCTAATTAGAAGCAACATGCAACCACCAAATTCACCAAGAACTAACATGCAAATGATTAGAATTAGCATGCAACCATAAATTTTGACATGCAAGATTTGGGTAGTTGTCAAAACTGACATGCAAACTTCTACAAACCCTCAGGCTGGCAAGATCATAGCTCTGATACCACTAAAATGTACCTTTCTCTGATTTTATATGATATTTCAAGCCTCTAATCAGATCTTTAAAATCAAACAACCAATATTTCAAAGATCCACCAATTTCTCAATAAACCCCAAATTGGGTATGCCGGAAATAGTGCCAAAAACTTCATAGCTTCACATATTAATAATAAATCTAAAAGTGGAAATTTTTATAAAAATTTCAGCAGCATAACAGCCTAAAAAATGACATTTCCAGATCTATATAACATTTACACAACCGCTCCCAAACGGAGGATAAAAACAATGCTCATCGGGCTCTCAAAAATGACATAGAATAGCCCGAAAACTCCACAAAAACACTATTAATCTATCACAGAAGTATAATCATGACCAAATACATATATTCAGCTCTATTTTAACATATTAAAGTCTAAAATATAGTAGCAACCAAAACTGATATGAAATACTCAACTAAAAACACCAAACTCTTACAAAAAAAACACTCGAAAATCCACAAATCTGCACTATTCGCACTAAGGAAAACTTTGCATGAGCATGCACATGGAATGGATTCAAACTCCCATTCTTAGCCTTCCTAGAAACTTGAAAACTCCCATTCTTGGGTCTCCTTCTCCACAAGTTTGGCAGCCTCTGAAGAACAACAAAGAAATGAGCAAAAATCAAGTTCTAGAATCAGCCCAAAATGCCTCCAAAACCCTTAAAAGAGGGCATAACCCTAACTCACGTTGAAGAGGGGTTAATAAAAAATATTTTAATAATAATTTTCATTTATTATTCCATTAGCTTCCAAAGATTATCCCCTTTTTCTGAAACTTCACCTTTTTGGGCCTGCCTGCCTTAGAAAAGATTATTATTTTTAATTATTTGAAAAGGGGACATGACAGATGATACCCAAAAAATCATTGTAGCAATAAAGTTTAACCACTTATGATGGTCTACCTGTTAAAGGCCTACCCTGGTAAAGGCTTTACACTGTATCAATACTGACCTGGTTAAAGGATTTCAAACACTTTACATGAAGTGTTACCCTGTTAAAGAATTTAATCACCTATTTGAAGGATTCTAGAAAATAGTTTTTAAGCTAACCTATCACCATAGGGTTTTCTTCCTAATACAATTGCTAGATAATATTAAGTATAATAAACCTGATAGATTACAATCCTTTGATTGCTAAATACAGGCACTTGATCTACTTTCCCTGATCTTGATCCTTTGTGATCTGATACTCTTCACTTTTAGAATAGTTTTCCCTTGAACACCCTCATCCATCCATCATTGGGTTCAATTTAATTTTGTCTTCCTTATAAAGACATTCAAAGACTTAGGGTTAGGTATGGATCTACAATCCATATTGAATCTCTATTTCCCACTCATTCCTTGCACTTCTCTTATTGGTTACATGCCTTCTCCATTTTTCTTATTATCTACATGTTGATTGCATGGGAAAAACAAAAGATTCAATCTTATCTTTTAATCCTTCAAGATTAATCATTTGTCGGCCATAAAAATGATTTATATCTAAATTTGTAATGTTACAAACTCTTATGTGCATTTTGTGTTGCTCATCACTTATTGATCTCTAATGCTCGACACTTATATTAAACAGGCTTACTCAACACTTGTTGCATTTCTGTATTGCTCGGCATCATCTATGACTTGGCACTCAAATGTCACTCGACACTTGTATCATGCTCAGCACCTAAAGTCATTCAACACTTAATCTTCAC
This sequence comes from Cupressus sempervirens, assembly GCA_028749045.1. Classification (NCBI taxonomy): domain Eukaryota; kingdom Viridiplantae; phylum Streptophyta; class Pinopsida; order Cupressales; family Cupressaceae; genus Cupressus; species Cupressus sempervirens. Next base: position 501,269,726 of record CM053788.1, read on the forward strand.
TCAACACATGATCTTCACTCGGCACCTGAAGGCTACTCAGCACTTGAAGATCACTCGGCACCTGTTGGATTTCTTGACTCAGGTCATGTTGTGGCTCGACATATGTAGTGCACTCAGCTCCAATGTAGAAAGTGATTAAGTGTGTTGGCACTCAAGTGTCAAAAACCATTCTAAGACTAACATAAGGAATCTCAAATAGAATATTCCATTTTAAAAACAAGGAAAAGAATCAAGAACCTGTAATACAGTGACTACAACATGATGAAGAAGTGATCAAAAAATAAGCTAGAGTTAGTACACCCCCACTTGTCCAACTTCTCGCAAACATAAGGTTACATATATTAGCCATTATTTCCATAAGATGTGTCATCAAAGAAATAAAACCAATTTGGAAAGATTGTAAGTACAATTTTCATAGAACAAATTGAAAACTAACAAAATATGCTTTTCAGGTACCTCAATTTTCAATAGAGATATTTTTGGTGCATATCTATCAATTTGATTATATTTTCCTTCGACCAAAATATAAAACTCTTTCTTATATTATGTTGAGTTTTGAAAGTTGGACATCACAAGTGTGAATGCAATTATAAAAAATCTTTCTTTGAAGCTTGTGAATGTCTAATGCATGAACTGTATTGGGTTTGTGCTAGGTATATACCTTCTATAATATAATCTTTAAAACTATTGTTAAATTATTTATTCACTAATCATATATTTTTCTCTTACAAGGCCGTCAACACTTTACTTGGCATATTTCAGTCTTTATTTCAAATATAATTGCACACTATTGAGTAGAACTTAATTGTGTATACTACAAATTAAACACAAAATAATTTTAGGACATATAAGCTATACTAAGGTGACCATTATGTAGTAGAACCTAGGGAATAGTTCATTGAAGAATAGATTTCTTTTAAAGTTTAAGCAAATTGGATTTTAATCCGTGGATTTCCAATGTAAGATCAAAATGAAAAGTCATCAACCTTTTTTGGGCTTGTTAAAGACTTCATCTTAAATATAACTACACATAATTGAATAGATCTCATGTTTATTTTCCATGTTGGTTGACATCTCATTTTCATCTTGATTCAAAAGTGAAATCAACAAGAGGTTGCACTTTTTTGGGACCTATGATAATCAAATAAATAGAAAATCATACCTTATTATCTTAATTAGAACAATTCTCTTTCAAATCAAAAGAGATAAACCCTATAACAAAGACTCTTTGTCGCTGATTTTGCACACTTTGATGATAGCATAGGAGCACCTAGGCAATCCTCCTTGTAATTAACATTTTGGCCAGTATCTAACATTAGCCAAGTTAGATTAGTTAGTGTGTGCTTATTTTAGACCTTAGGAGGTCTTTCTTTGTAGACTAGGTGAATTGATGTTAGAGCCAAGGTCACAAATTAGTCTTTGTTAGTTGTTTTAGCAAGTTTAGGCTTAGAAGCTAGAAGAAGGGATTTGAGTTGTAAATGTGTCCTAAAAATATAGAGGAGGTGGAAAAGATGCTTTAAGTTCATTTATTATTTCTATGCATTGATCTAGAAGGGTTAGAGGTCCTAGAAACAAGGATCATGGCATAAGTGCAAAGATGTCAAATGTTGTCAAAAATGTTATCATAACAATATTTGCAATTTATTACAAATGTTGCATGAAACTCAGTTACCTTTGATGCCCTAAACATGAGGAGTGGAAAATCTACTAAGATGGCCTAGAATCTTGGGAAAAGGCATCTACTACATATTGGAGACCCAATCTCAAGGAGGAGAGTTAGATTGTAACAAGTTTTATACAAGTAATAGTGACTGTGACTGTGATTTAGTGTACAGACCAAGCATTTTGAGAACTTGTGTTGTTGTATGGATTGAGAGATAAAATTTTGCATTAGATTCATGTACTAAGATTAATTTCAAGTCTTTCTCATTATTTGTGCCTTGAGCTTAGAGATAGTTTATTGGTCTTAGTAAATTATTTTCTAACTAGGTTGTTCGTTGGTCAAGTCCAGACTAGTTTGTGTTGTTGTGGCTCCCCCATGAAATGTAATTGTGGGAAAACCCTTAAGTTGGATGGAAATGTTGTGGGAGTTAGTTAGTTGTAAATATGAAGGAGTAAGAGTCATGTAATGCATGAGAAATATTTTTAAGACCAAGACTTAGGCGAGATGGTGTTGACATATTAGTCAAGTTTGTTATTAGTGACATACACTTATTCAAATTGTAAGTATCTACCAAGCTTATTGTATAGTTAATAATGTTAACCAATAATTTCAGTTGTTATCAAGTTCTACAATTGCTACTGAGTCCTTTGGATAGATTGTAGTGTGTATCAAGCAATTACAGCTAGTGTGAAGATCAGTAGTATAAACTAAGCATCTCATTGTATGTTGAGTTTACCAGTGTAAACCATGCTATACAATGCTTACTAAGTTCATAGTTGATGTGATTTTAGTCTAGTGTTAACCAAGTGATTTAGTTTATAATGAGCTTTTAGTGGAAGCATTAATCAAGTTACATAGTGTGAATCAAGAAATTCAGTTTATATGTTGAGTTTCACAGTATTCACTGAGTCACCAGTGCAGACCAAGTTCAAGACTACTAGGAAGTGATTAGTATGGACCAAGCTTCTACTTCTACCGAGTACATGATGATGTTGAGCATTGATAGTGGATGCCAAGTATCCAAACCTCACCAATTGAGTCTTTAGAACCCAAGTCTCTACATTTGAGCTGACTTTTTAATATTTGTGTAAACTTATTTTGTGGGAAACTTTGTAATTGTATAATTGGATTGTATATATGTAATGAATTGCATCATAATAAAAAACATATGGAAGAAATGCAATGTAATCAAATGTAATTAGAGAAGAGTAGAAAGAGCAAATTGAAAAGGCTACAATAGTATAAGGAGTATCAAAGATATATCTATCACAGCAAGGTGATTTATACACTCAAGAGAATCTCACTTAGCAAACCAAGTTGTAGATCAGAGATTAGCTACTGCTTCATCCTAAGAGGTGGATCAGTCAAATCCTTTAACAAGGTAGACCTAATAGTTTTATGCAAATCTCTTTATCGAGTGCATACTTCATTATATGTTTGTAAATCCTTTAACAAGGTGGACCTAGCAGTCCTTATTGCTCCTAATAGGGAAGATCATCAGAAGTGATCAATGTAAGCCTTAATAGGTCAAATTTATACTACATTACTAAATCTCATGGGTAGCATCCCCACCCTAGTTTTACTTTCTATTTGGAAGGTTTGTGGGTCACCAAATCTATGTGTCAAAGTGTTATGTATGCTTCCATGTTTTTAGTTTCTTATGCATGCAACTAAATCAAAATATATGCAAAGGATTAATTGGGTAATTGAAGATAGAACTTTTAAAGTTACTGATTCACCCTCCCCTCTTAGTAACTTAGCCTTTAATAATATTTTCAACAATTGGTATTAGAGCTTTATGGTTCTTAGAGAAATTTTAACAGCTTGAGAAAAGGTCAAATACCATGGAGATATTGAAACTTGACAAGACTATTGATAATGAGAAGGTGGATTTGGAAATAGCTATTACACAACTCAAGAAAGAAAAGGAGTAACTCTCTCAATCTTTGAAAAGAAGAAAAGATCTTGCAATTCAACTGAATGATCATCTCTACATTGAAGAAAGAACTAAATACCTTCATCCAGCAAGCAACTTAGATGAAGAAAATGAAGTAATCAAAGAACTCTTGGAAAAGAATGGTTCATTACAAGAAGAAGTGAGAAAACTAAGAAGAGAACAATAAATTAAGTCAATAAGGCTATGCGAAGTCATGGAAGAGAAAAACAAGATAAAAATAGAAATAGAAGGAAAAGATAATGAGATGCAACATCTATACCTTCAGTAGACTAACTTCATTAATCAACTTACCAATGCAAATGAAGAAATCATTTACCTAAGATCTAAGAATGAAAGATTACAAAATGAACCAAATTCTAAAAGGAAAATCAATGAAAGAATGATGAAATCTCAAGCAGACATGAATCAATTGAATGAGGAAAATATCTATAGACAAAAGGGAAAAGTGGGAATTGGATATAAAGAAAAAGGTCAATCTTCCAAACAAGGAGCTCAAAAGAATAAATGACCTACTTGAAATCACTATGGTAAGATAGGTCATACATCAAATAAATGTTGGAGCAATGGAAAAGGAAAATTTAATGGAAAGTTCTAGAATTGCAAACAACATGGTCATAAAGCTAATGAATGCAAAGAGAAACCAAGATTTGAAGGCAAATGTTACAAATGTAAGAAATATGGACACAAGTAAACAAAAAGCAAAAACAAGATATTGAATCTAGCAGAACAAATTATGAAAGCTTTATTTGGTTGGGACTTTAACACCTGGTGCAGATGTCATTACTATGGAGAATTTGGACACATTAAAATTAATTGTGTAAAACATCATATGAGGAAAAGAGATATTACTAAAATATGTTTCATTTGTACAAAACTTGGTCATCTTGCCTAAAACTATATGAATACTGGAATGATTGAAGATAAAAAGAAGGATAAGGCTAATAACATTAGAAAATAGATGAGGCAATAGTGGATTCAAAAGATTACTAAGAATGCAAGTCCAAACAATAATGAACAAGTCACTCAAGAATTGGGTGACTCAACCATTTCCACTTGATTTCTCAAAGGAGAATTAGAGCTAGGCTACCAAAGAAGACATCAAAATCAGTTCCAATTGAAAGGACAAAATATCCATATCTGTATTCAAGATACAAAGGGATCATTGAGTAAAATGGTACCAGTTACTACTGCATTACTTTCCTTATCAAGTGAGTTAGGTCGCAGACTCTACCAAGCAAGGTTGGGAGTAACAAAATTTTATGTGGTTAATGAATAAAGGAAGACTCAACTGAGTAATCAATGCAAGGAAAGTGGATTAAAATCTATCAATTTAATCTACCATTTGTACCAATTATTTATGGAAAAATTTGATAAAAGAAATGAATTTAAAGTCATGTTTACCATTAAATTTCAAGAGCTATTGCGCAGTACAATCTTTAAGTACATTCAAGCGATTTGAGTGAATTGTTACTAAAATATTTCAAATTCTCTCAAACCCTACTAAGTGAATATGGCATCCAACAACAAGGTGAAATGAGGATTAGACATGTTGGTTTGTGGTGTAGAATGGAAACTGCCAGATATCAAGCTCACTCCTATAATCACTAAAAACCTAGATTCGAGTGGAGCATAGTTGCAAATCCCTCCAAAGGTAATGTTGATTAGTGACATCTGGTCTCATTTTAAATGCTTGATTCTAGATATTGGCACTTTGGAAATGGATAAAGCCCTAGAAAAGTTGTGTGCGAATGGCATTTTGAAACTCGAGCATCAACATCTGAAGGCTAAAGGATTAACTCATGTTCCTCACATGCCTCATGAATTCCAAGTGAAATGGATTAAGTTTATTCTCAGTCAGGTGTATAATGGATAATTATGGTGGGAACAACCAATTTTGATCATGGAGAAGATTATTCATACAATTACTTTTCTCCCAATGTTGGTTAGAGCTAAAATGACCAAAACCCTAGGTTGAGCTAAACTAGAGAAGAATACCCTAGTAGAATGGGATGATAGAAGCATGAAGATAAGTAGTGTCACTGAAATTGAAATTTGGCATTCATATGATTACACACAAAATCTATAGTTCAAGTAGGTTAAATAGTGTGTCATGTGAAGTAGTTGACCTAGCATACAAGGTAGTCAAGAATAATCTTTCTCTTGACCTTGTTCAGCTATTGTTGATTCAATTCAATAAGAACATGCAGAGCATCCAAATATCAAAGAAAAAATCATGTAATTTTGTCTCTCTATTAACATTTTTATTCTTTTATGTTCAAAAATTCTTTCCATCAAAAGGTTTAGTTGTATGGAGGAAAAATGTGCCAATACTCTACCAGATTAATGACTACATTGCTAAGATGGGAGAGAATTACACAAGTATTATGGACAACTATTTTGATGAATTAAAGGAGAAAATGAATAATAGATTTAGGATTCCAAGGAAATTAGTTGAGGATTACAAGGATGATGTATGTTTTATGGTAGATAGTGATAAGGTATACATTCAAGAAGTTAGCCCTAGAATTGCATGGGTGAAACCTTTAGGATATGAGGTTAATATTGATGAAACTAAGGATATAATTGAGGCACTAATAAATGAACTAGTGGACTGCAAGCTACATATTTTGGTTCTTATGATGAAACTAAAACAAGGATAGAACTAGAAATCAAGCTCCATCAGGTGGTAAACAAAGGCAAGAAAAGAATTGCCAAGTTCAAAACTAGTTCTACTCTTTTGTTGACTGATGGAAAAGGTGAAAATGAAGAAGTAAAGGATGAAGAAGAATCAAAGGAAGAGTAAACCCTGAAGAAAAAGGGTGAGGTAATCATAACCAAGCCAGCTAAGCCATCCACTACAGTGTTCACCAGGAGATCCTCAAGGAAGAAAGTTGAAAAGGAAGGAGCAGATATAATATTCAAGAAACCTCCACCCACCTTCCAAGATAGATTAAAAGAACTAGAGGTAGGGGCCAATATAAAAAAATTTAAAGCATTAAAGTATGAAATTAGGACTAATGAAGAACAAAAGTATATTGAAGATCTAGTGATGGACAAAATGGGTAAGTGGAAATACTCACCTGACTAATGGGTGATGGATAAGATTAAGCAAAGATGGGAATTTTCCATGCAAACTGTAAAATACATCTATGCACAAACCTTGAGGTAGCTTATACTGAGCATAACAGACAAGGAGGTGAAGAAATCTCTAAAGAAAAATGAAGAGAAATTAACCTTGAAATTCAACACTTGTTTGGTACTCATAAAATATATTGAGTATGTTGTAAAGAATGTAACAAATACATGGAAGAATGTATATCTTCTTCATAAACTAGGTGATTTTCTAGTCAGCATAAGTGACAAGGATGGTGAAGATGACCACGAAAATGATGAAGAAGGAAATGATGAAAAGAAAACACATTTTGATACTATTGATTATGAAGAGGAACAAGAGCAAGAGGCTACTAAGGAAGGAACACATGATGATGAGGAAACTAATCTAGTTAAGATTGTTGCAGTAGTTACTTCCTCAATTCCTCACTCTCCAAGAAAGATAGTAACAACATCAAGCATGGAGATAGCCTTAGTAGGATTGATTGTGACTACAAATGATAGCACAAACATCAAATCAATCTTTGCACTAGTTCATTTCAGCACATCATTGACTAAAGTATCAAGTACTTCATCTACCTAGCTGGAGACTCTTCCCTCTTCAACTATGAATGAGACATCAGTTTTAGACACATCAATTTTGGCTACTATAGGTATTCCTACTAGTATTTCTATAGTAATTGTAGTATTAATTTTTGTGGCAAGTCTTATTATGTCTACTATTGTTTCCATTCCTAGTAACCAAGAAATAAGTATAAGGACAGTTGAGACCAAGCCTTTGTCGAGCACAAATTTTTTGGGCCAAGGAAAAGAAAAGGAGGAGGAAATAGATCTTGATGAGGAAATTTTCATCCCAAATTGGGACATTTTTCAAGCTCAATCTAGATCAAATGCAAACATTCGGTGAACTTCTCCAAAAGAAAGCCAAGTAGTAGAGGTTGAGATAAGAAAGAGACAAAGAATTTAAAATCATTGAGGATGCCAAGAATATTTTGGAAGAGGCTATAGGTATATAGGTCAATTCTTCTCAACCAATTTTGTATCAATTGGTATAGGCAATATAGAAGTTCAGTTAAGACTTGGATGGACATGACAAGTAATTGTAGAAAGTAGAAAAGAATTTTGATAAAGTGTTAGATCACATTGCTCAATAGATCATCATCAACCAAGTAGAACTCTCTATCATTTTGGACTCTCTAGAACCTCTTGTACTAATGTATAATCACTTTTTCGTAAGTTATGTGATGTTTAAAATTTTACTAAAGAAATAAAGGAAAATTTGTCTAAGATTGATGAAGATCTCAAAGTAAGTGCTCAGCAATTGTAGCTTGACCCAAGTTCAATTTCTGCCCATTTCAATAAGATTAGATTTTTGATAGATATGCAAGAAGAATTTCTTAGAGAAGAAGCAAGAATTTGATCTACATTGGTAGAAATCCAATATATGATTCTTCCTAACATGGATGCACCACAAAAGCATATTGCACATGAAAAAACCTTCATCCATGACAATAATTTGTCAATAGTAGACCACATGATTTAGTTGTCAGTAGAAGTATAGATTGCACTGCACAAATGTAAGGTTTTGCAGGAAAATTGGGACAAAACTTTGGCACTCATATTGAAGGTACATTCAGACTTCCTATCTCACTTTGGCATTACTATGTAAATAAATAGAATAAATCTTTGGCATTGATGTCAAAAAGGGGGAGATAGATGGAGAAAGATGCAAAAAGTTATGGGGGAGAAAATGTATTATAGAAAGATGTAAAGTTTTTTTTAAATGGGAAGGAAAGATGTGAGATTGAAAGAATAATATACAACATGTACAGTAAGCATATATTGTATATAGTAAGGAGATGTATAGTATACTATATAAAAATATATCTTACAAAACTAATTATGGAATATCTCAAAAACAAGAATCACAAGGTAATGGATAAAGGTATTTAGGAACCTTTTTGAATTCAATTTTGGCTGATAAGTGTTTTTGTAAATAATGCAAAAGGGGGAGATTGTTGAAATATTAGTCAAGTTTGTTATTAGTGACATATACTTATATAGATTGTACGTATCTACTAAGATTATTGTACAGTTAATAGTGTTAACCAAGCATTTCAGTTGTAACCAATTTCTATAGTTTCTATAGAGTCCTTTCGAAAAATTTCAATGTGTGTTGAGCAGTTATAGCTAGTGTGAAGATTAGCAATGTAAATCGAGCATCTCAGTATATGTCAAGTTTACCAATGTAAATTGTGTTGTACATTGCTTATTGAGTTTGTATTTGATGTCATGTGAGTCCAGTGTTAACTGAGCTACTTAGTGTTAACCAAGTTATTTAGTTTATATCAAGCTCATAGTGGAAGCATTGATTGAGTTACATAATATGAATCAAGTGATTCAATTTATATGCCGACTTTCATAGGATTCATTGAGTCGCCATTGCAAACTGAGTTCAAGACTACTTAGAAGCAATCAGTATGGATCAAGATGTTGTGTCTACTGAGTGCAAGAGGATGCTAAGCATTGATAGTGAATGCCAAGTATTAGAACCTCACTAAGTCAATCTTTAGAACCCGAGTATTTACATTTGAGCCAACTTTGTAATATTTGTGTAAACGTGTATTATGGCCAACATTGTAATTGTATAATTGTATTGGTATATATATAATGAATTGTATCATATCCAAAAATATATGGAAGCAATACAACGTAATCAAATGTAATTAGAGAAGAGCAAAAAGAGTGAACTACAAAGGCTGCAATAGTATAAGAAGCAACAAAGATATATCTATCACAGCAAGGTGATTTATACAATCAAATGAATCTCACTTAGCAAATCAAGTTGTAGATTAGATATTAGCTACTACTTCATCCTAATAGGTGGATCAGTCAAATCCTTTAACAAGGTAGACCTAATAGTCTTATGAAAATCTCTTTATCGAGTGTATACTTGATTGTATGTTTGTAAATCCTTTAACAAGGTGGACCTAGCAGTCCTTATTGCTCCTAATAGGGTAGATCTTCAAAAGTGATCAATATAAGCCTTAAGAAGCCAACTTTATACTACAGTACTAAAGCTTGTGTGTATCATCCCAACCCCAGTTTTACTTTCTATTTGAAAGGTTTTTGAGTCACCAAATCTATGTGTCAAAGTGTTAAGTATGCTTTCATGTTTTCATTTTCTTATGCATGCAATTAAATCAAAATATATGCAAACGATTAATTGGGTAATTGAAGATAGAAGTTTTAAAGTTACTAATTCACCCCTCCCCTCTTGGTAACTTAGCCTTTCATAATATTTCCAATAGTTGGTAGTGCTGAGTTAGAGGTTTGGAGTTGAAGAAATGAGAAAATCTTGTAGGGTTTGAAGGTACTATACGAAAGAACCACATGTGCATCTGTGATATGATCTAAGGAAGGTGTATTTGAACTTTTAGTAGTTCGTCAACCCATTATGGTGAGTTGTGAGCAATAAACCAGCAAAGCCCTATAAACTAGGCCTATTAGCCCTATTAGCTCTAGATATTGGGATACCTATGTACAAATGCCTTGAGAGTCTAAAACTAGAAAAAATATCTCATAAAATCCAAAAGTGTATCTGAATGTTGTGGTAATTTTTCAACTTATTTGCAATTTTTTGGTGAAAAGAGAAAAAAGGTCTCTAATTAGGCCTAATTAATTGCTAGTAGGTCATTTTAGGCCTTTATAGGGAAAGTAATTGAAACCGGTTGGAAAGGGCTTAGAGATCCCTCAAAATGGATCCAAATGTAAGAAACACCAATGCTAATAGAGAGATAAGAACCCCTATAATGAAGTTCATGAGTTGAATGAGGTTGGCACTTGGAATCTTCTAAGTGTAGAAGGAAGAGTTGAAGAAATCTAAAGGTTTCTATCCTTCAAGGTGAAGAAAAAGGATTAAGACTCTCGTAGAAGAGTAAGAGTGAAACTTAATTAATAATCTAAGCCTAACTAGATCGTGTATGCACTCTAAAATGGTCACCTAGACTATGGGCCCTCATTCTTCAATTTATCAATTTCCTAAATCAATTTATCAAATTCCTAAATCAGTGCATCACAATATTTTATTGAATCAATTAAATTCATTTTCCTTGATCAAATTGCAATTAATTTAATTATTTCAATATTTGCTAAGGTTTAATCATTCATCAATAATCTTAATTAATGAAAAGAAAACATCACTTTTAAATAAATAAAATAATCTTATTTAATTAAAATAAATCTCTCTTTTAATTAAATAATTTTATCTTATTTAATTAAAATATATCTTTTTATTAAATAATCTTATCTTATTTAATTAAAATAAATCGCTCTTTTAATTAAATAATTTTATCTTATTTAATTAAAATATATCTTTTTATTAAATAATCTTATCTTATTTAATTAAAACAAAATAACTCTTTTAATTAAATAAAATAATCTTATTCAATTAAAAGAAAATCTCTCTTTTAATTAAATAATTTTATCTTATTTAATTAAAATAAAATCTGTCTTTTAATTAAATAAATAAATCCCCACTTAAAGCTCTCTTTTTGATGAAAAAAGAAATAAATATGATAAAATTTTATAAAGGTTCCCTTTTTTTTTGCACATATCTCTAAGTGGTGGGTTTTTTCCTCTTACTTGCCTTTTTAGGGATTATCCCACATTGCTCTTGTGAGAAGCCTCCCACTTCCACACATTCCTTTATAAGGAGCCCTCTCCTTCTCATTTGGATAGATGCTTGAGCATTAGAGTTTAAGCTTCAGTGTTTAGACATTGAAGCTTCATTGCAACTTCTCTCTTCTTGTCCTCTTCTCTCATGCATCCAAGGCTTCCATCATCATGCTTCATCCTTGCATTTTCATATCAGTTTAGAGTCATATTTTCTTTCGTAGACTAATCTTGGATTTTTATTTCCTTTCATAGATTAGATTTCCTTTCGTGGGTTTCTTTGCATCGTTATCATTTAGATTAGCTTGCATCTTCATTTGCATGCATATTTGATGATCATGGAGACTAGCACTCTTTTTTTCTCCTTTTTGAATCTTTCATTTTATGGTTTACTGGCATGGGCACAAACTAGGTCAAAATAAGGGCCTCCATTACAAACCCTTGCACTCCATGAATAGAGAGGTATGAGTTGCCATTTGAGATCTCATTCTTGAAAAATCTTGGATACACCACTTCCGAGAAATATTAGTCAAATGAGGAGTCTTCAGGGATATCCTCAATCCATAAGGAGATTTATTTCATAGTTGGCAAATAGAGCTCAACCTTTTAACAAGAGCTTACATAAAGAGGCCAAATGTGTATGGAATGAGGATTGTCAAAAGTGTATAGATCAAATTGAGAAGTACTTGGCAAATCCTTTAAATGTAATGCCTCCTATCCCAAGGAAACCACTTATTCTATGCATTTTGGCAATGGAATCTTCCTTAGGGGCATTACTAGCTCAACTTGATGAACATGGGAAAGAAAGATAAATATACGACATTAGTTGTACTCTTGTTTCATATGAGGTTAACTGCACCAGTATTGAGAAAACTTGCCTTGTGGTTGTGTTTGCTTCCCAAAATTTGTGACATTGCATGCTTGTGCACACTATACACCTCATAGAAAAAATAGATTCACTCAAGTATTTACTGGGTAAGGCTTCGCTCACAGGTGCACTTGCTAAATGAATGATGACCCTTTCTTAGTTTGACATAGAGTACATTGAGCGTACAACAATCAAAGGATAAGCCATAGTAGATCAATTGGTTGATTTCCTAATACAAGATAATGTACCTATTCAAGTTGATTTTCCAAATGAGCACCTCATGTATATGACTAAAAGAGCATGGAAGTTGTTCTTTGATGGATCCTTTATGCAAAATGGTTCGAGAGTTGTTGTGTTGTTTATTTCTCCTCATGGGTACACGATTCCAAAATAATAAAAGTTATTATTTCCATGTAATAACAACATTCTCGAGTATGAAGCTCTAACAAATAGTCTTAAGATGCCCATAGAATGGAGAATCATAGAGTTACACATTTATGGGTATTTACAATTGATAATCAACCAATTCAATGATGAATAATTAACAAAAAAAGAGAAAATGGTACATTACAAGTAGTGGTTGATTCCTTGAGATGATATTTCACATTTGTTACATTTCAAAAAATCCCTCAAGTAGAATAAAAAAGAAATTGATGCCATGGCTACACTTTCTTATCTTCTTTGGTTAGAGTAACATGAATCTAGATTTGAATTCCTAGTGGAAGAGATAAATCACCCTATATATGATTCCCAAGAAAGTCTGATGTAGGAGCAACTGCAATAACTTTCAAACCGTGGGGACTTTTGACCTAATTCTTTTTCTAGAATGCTCTAAATCTCAATTACATTCATCTGGCCAAGTCACACCTTCTAGGTCACCAAAATGATGGCCAAATTGCATGCTCCTATTTTTTCGGGATTTTCAAATGCACTGATAGTTGAACTATGAGAGTTGGAACCTTTATTTGAGCCAAATGGGTATCCAAAAATGTAAAGACATGAAATAGAAACTAAGTCTAAGTACATTTTTTTGGGTGACACAGGATTGCCTCGGCCAAGGGCACGTCTGCTTGGGCGTCGTACTTTGACACCCAGGGTAGATTGAAAAGTGCCCCTGTCACTTTATGGATGGTAGAGGAAATCCCAAATGGGAAACCTCAGCTGCTAAAATCCAAGTTGAGTCCTCGATCGGTCGTCCTTTCCATTTGACCAAATACTCTTCATACTACCTGTTTCTGGTACTCCTACCCACACGATGATCTAGAATGTCTTCTATCTCCTCCTTCTTAGAAGCAGGAATTGGACATGGCTCTAAAACTAGCTCTTCGTTTGCACCATCATCATGATACTCTGTTAAATCTACAATGTTGAAAATGGGAGAAATGTGAATACCATCTGGCAGCTCCACCTCATATGCATTTCCTGAGTTATGTTTCTTCAAAATTTTGCAGGGGCCAAATTTCTTCATTTTCAGCTTGTTGTAAGTACCAACTGGAAATCTTTCTTTTCATAAGTGCACCATAACTAGATCCCCTACTTGGAATTCCTTATGTCTTCTCCTTGCATCAGCCCTACCTTTATACTCTTGATTCATCTTGATAATGTGTGCTTGAACCTCCTCATGTAGACGCTTGATGTGTTCAGCAAATTCCTTAGCTTCAGCACTTGTTCTCTCCCCTTGTTCTATCTTCCTCAATTTTGGTGTAGTACTTGGGCTATTTCCATATACAATTTGAAATGGTGATTTTCCAGTACTCCTATTTATAGAGTTATTATAAGCAAACTCTGCCTGTGGTAGAATCAAATCCCATCCCTTGGGCTTATCTCCAACTAAACATCTCAGAAAATTGCCCAGACTTCTATTTACCACTTCTGTTTGGCCATCAGTCTGTGGGTGATGCATGGAACTGAATTTCAAGTTTGTTCTCAACTTCTTCCACAATGTCCTCTAGAAATACCCCACAAATTTAGTATCTCTGTCAGAAACTATACTCCTTGGAAGACCATGTAGTCTTACCACCTCTTTGAAAAACAAGTCTGCAATATGGACAACATCATGAGTTTTGTGGCATGGAATGAAATGTGCCATTTTGGAGAACCTATCAACCACCATGAATACTGAGTCATTACCCCTTTGTGTCCTTGGCAATCCAAGAACAAAATCCATACTTATGTCCTCCCATGGCCTTGATGGAACAAGCAATGGCTGATATAGGCCAGTATTGTGACTAAACCCCTTGGCAACTTGACAAACTTGGCAACTCTGTACAAACTTCTTCACATCCTGTGTAATTTGAGGCCAAAAATAATGTTCTCTAAGAATGGAAATGGTCTTATCTCGACCAAAATGTCCTGCCATCCCTCCACTGTGTTTCTCCTTAATCAGATTTTCCTTCATGGAACTCCTTGGAATGCACAACTGACTACCTTTGAACAACATGCCATCCTGAATCAAATAGTCTAACCACTTGGTTCTATCTACAGCCACAGGTTCTTTACAAGCTTTCCATGCTTCAGCAAAATCAGCATCCTTGGGGTACAAATTCTTTAGTTCTTCAAACCCAACTACTTCAACCTACATTGTAGTAAGCAACAACTGTCTCCTACTTAATGCATCTGCAACCCTGTTAGATTTTCCACTTCTATGCTTCAACACAAATGTATAACTCTGCAAGAATTCTACCCACTTCATATGCCTCTGATTCAATTTACCTTGGCTATTTAGGTACTATAATGCCTGATGATCAGTATACAAAACAAATTCCTTTGGCAATAAATAATGCCTCCATTTCTTTAAGGCCTGAACTATCGCATAGAACTCTTGATCATAAACAGAATACTTCTTCTTTGCATCATTCAATTTTTCACTAAAATATGCAATAGGCTTACCTTCTTGGCTTAATACAGCCCCAATAGCACTACCACTAGCATCACAATCCACCTGGAATACTTTTCTAAAGTCTGGAAGTGCCAACACAGGCTGTTCAGTCACCTTCTTCTTTAGCAATTCAAAACTTCTCGCGGCTGCTGCAGTCCATTTGAACTCTTTTCTATCCCCTCTTATTGTATCAGTTAGAGGTGCACATATGCCACTGAAATTCTTAATAAACTTTCTATAAAAACTAACCAGACCATGAAATGATCTTACCTCAGTAGCAGACCTTGGAGTAGGCCATTCCAAGATGGCTTTTACCTTCTCTGGATCCATTTTGAGACCTTCAGGTGATATAACAAATCCCAAATAGACTAACTCCCTTTTTGCAAATACACACTTCTTTAGACTAATTAACAGTTTCTCTTCCCTTAGCCTTTCAAGGACACTACGAATATGCAGTAAATGTTCTTCCAAAGTCTTGCTGAAAATTAAAATATCATCCAAATAGACAATAACAAATTTTCCCAAGAACTTCTTAAGTACCTCATTCATGAGTCGCATGAAGGTGCTTGGGGCGTTCGTCAATCCAAAGGGCATGACTAACCACTCATAAAGACCCTCCTTGGTCTTGAAGGCTATTTTCCATTCATCTCCTTCTCGAATCCATATCTGATGATAGCCACTCTTCAGATCTATCTTTGTGAAGTACTGAGCTCCACTCAAGCAGTCCATAAGATCATCCATCCTTGGTAAAGGAAATCGGTACTTGATGGTTATCCTATTTATAGCTCGAGAATCTGTACACATCCTCCACTCTCCATCCTTCTTTGGTGCAAGTACTACAGGTACTGCACATGGACTCAGGCTCTCTCGAATCAAGCCCTTCCTCAACAGCTCCTGAACCTATCTATTTAGCTCCTCTGTTTCAGTAGGAGTCATCCTATGAGCAACCTTGTTAGGCAAACTAGCTCCTGGAATCAGATCTATCTGATGACTGATTTGCCTTACTGGTGGCAATCCATCTGGAATATTATTAGAGATAATATCTCCAAATTCTCCTAGTAAATCTAAAACTTCAAATGGTATTTCACTACTACCTTCTTTATCTTTCCTAGGAATCAAAGCATAGCACATACACTAATGTTTCATGCCATCTAAAAACTTCCTTCCATCAACAAGACAAATCCTAGCACTGCTACATACCTTTTCACCTTCCTTTTTCATGGGCTTCAATTTGTGGCGAACTCCATCCTTTGTCAGAGAGTATGTGTTTGCATGTCCATCATGTATTGCATGTCTATCAAACTGCCATGGTCTACCCAACAATAGATGGAAAACATCCATCGAAATAACATCACAGAGAACTTCATCATGGTAACTCCAAATTTTGAATTTTACTAAACATTTTTCACTTACCAGGACCTTATGATCATCTTTTACCCAAGAAATCCGATAGGGTTGGGGATATTTCTCCCTCTTGAGCTTCAGCTTAGAGACCATCTCTTCTGATACCAAGTTATTAGTGCTACCACCATCAATGATCACATCACAACATTTATCCTCACACTTGCATCTGGTACGAAACAAACTCCTCCATTGTCCTGGTTCATTCTCACCACTTAGTAGGACTCTTTCATTTACCAAGGTCTCTCCTCTTTCTGCATCCTCTGAATGTGATGATTGTGCATCCTCATCCACATGAGCAACCCTAGCTTGGCCCTCAGCTCTCCTATCTGTCCTTCCTTGTCGTTGAGGGCATTCAAAGGCATGATGACCTTCTTCATTACAATGGAAATAGGTACCACGGAAGCCTCCTCTTCCTTGTCCACATCCTCTACCTCTTCCTCTTTGATTTCCAAAGTCTTGATCACGGGAGCGGTTGAAACCCTCATTCCTCTGGTTCCTGCTAGTACCCTCATCTTCATTTTTCTTTTGAGTTTCATTGCGGCCTCCAGATGATCTACCACTTCCCCTTCCTCCTTGACCGTGCCCTCTTTGTCTTCCTTCAAACCTTTTACTCAACTTCTCTTCAACTCATAGGGCAAACTGGTATGCTTCTTCAACGCTGGTCATTCTTACCAGACTTAATTCCTCCTGGATGCTAGGTCGTAACCCACTAATATAACGAGCAACCTTCTCCTTATTTGCTTCTGCATGCCCCGCTCTAATTAGGAGTCGGTAAAACTCCTCTGTATATTCTTGGACTGATCTTCCTGCTTGCTTTAACCCATGCATCTTCTTAAATAGATCAAGCTCGTAGTCCACAGGAATGAACTGCTTCTTCAATTTGTCCATCATGTGATCCTTTCTTGTGATCTTCTCCTTTCCTCTTCTAAGTATTTCCAGTTGAACCTCTTGCCACCAGATTTTGGCATGGCCTTTTAGTTTGGCCTTTGCAAACTTAACCCTATCTGGGTCCCTTATATCCTCATACTCAAAATATTCTTCCAGTTCATTGATCCAATCAATCAACTCATCTGGTTTCAAATTTCCCAAAAATATACCCACTTCAATTGTAGGTCTTTTCCCAAACCTAGTAATGGCCCTAAAAAGCCTTTCCTGTACAGGATTCAAAACTTCCCCGTCAACTTCCATTACTTCCTCTTCATTGTCATCCTCACTATTGTCATCTGCAGCAATATTTGCTCCTCTACGAAGCTCCTCTTGCAATGCTTGTACCTGTCTCTGGAGGGCTCTAACCTCGTTAGGATCAATAGCTCTGACCCTTTTGCCACGCTCTCTTCGTGGAGGCATCTTCTAACTCGAACCCACAACCACACAGTCCTGGTGCAAACTGCCTCACAGTCGGCGCTCTGTCTACACACTCAGGAAAACCCGCTCTGATACCACTTGATGGGGACACGACCCAACAACAGAATAGACACAATAGAAAGGGGGAATTATATTAACTAAGAAAATAAGCTAGTACAAATAGTGCAGAGAAAATAAACTTCAAAACATGCCCTATGGGCTTACAATAGCATAAATCTGGAGAATATTTCTCCTTTTAGCACCTCCTCTCAAGCTCCAATCCGAACTGCCTTTTACAATGCCAAAAATCTCCTTAAATAGACCCCAGAGGGTTAAGGACTAGGAGTACATTCTAGAAAGTGCTAGTAGGCATCCACCGACAAAATAGACGGTTCCAGAAGCCGCGTTAGAAGTCGGTGCAAATCTAGAAGAATCCAGAAACGGTAGCCGAACTTCCGAGAGGCATAACTTTTGAACCGTAGCTCCGATTGACGAACCGTTTACATTTTCAGAAAGCTCTCGAAGTGCTCTATAGCCCTATGGACAAGCCCAGCTTGTCCCCCATTTTTTGACCCTTTTCGAGGTCATTTAATGCGCCAAACTTGACTTTGAAGCATTCTTAGGAGGTCTCCAAAACCTAAAAAATTGCAATAACTTTCAAACCGTGGGGCATTTTGACCTGATTCTTTTTCTGGAATGCTCTAAATCTCAATTACATTCATCTGGCCAAGTCACACCTTCTAGGTCACCAAAATGATGGCCAAATTGCATGCTCCTATTTTTTCGGGATTTTCAAATGCACTGATAGTTGAACTATGAGAGTTGGAACCTTTATTTGAGCCAAATGGGTATCAAAAAATGTAAAGACATGAAACAGAAACTAAGTCTAAGTACATTTTTTTGGGTGACACAGGATTGCCCTTATACCTCTGGATGCTCCTGCATCAAAGTCATGTTATTTGCATCATTGTTGGTCATGAGTCATCCCATTATGGTGTCATTTATTTATACCTTTGTAATGGTATTATAACCAAAACCTTTAACTAATATGAATGCAAAAACCTTATCTAAAAGCCCTCTTGGCATTCCCTTATCTCTTGTGATTTGTATAGGAGGGTTCTAGATGGAACACTTTGTAGATGCTTAGAAAAGGAAGAATTTAATCAAGTGCTAGTTGGCATCCATGAGGGTATCTATGGGGGACATTCCAATGGTCTTTCCATGACCTTAAGGTTGTTTAGGGAAGGATACTATTGGTCGACGATGTAGATTGGTGTTGTAACTTTTGCAAAGTCATGTGAAAAGTGTCAAAAACATGGTAACCTAATACATGCTCTAGGTAGGGAGCACATTCCTTCTATTTCTCTTTGGTCATTTTAGTGTTGGGCCTTTGATCTTGTTGGGTAGATTCATCCCAACTCATTAGGTGGAAATAAGTTTATTATCACTGCTATTGATTACTTTAAGTTAAATGGGTAGAAATTGTACCACTTTCTGTTGCCTTAGAAAAAATGATCTCTCTATTCATTATGAACCATATCATCTATGGATATGGAGTGCCTTCCATGATTATTATTGACAATAGAGGCTAGTTTAAAAATAAGGACCTTAAGAAACTCTACAAGAGATTCAAGATTAAACAACATTGGTCCTCCATTTACTTTCTGCAAGGAAATGGTTAAGCAGAAGCATCAAATAAGGCCATCTTGAAAATCCTATATAGGATAGTTCATAAGAGTGGTAGAGATTGGTATTTATAGATAAATCCATTTTTGTGGGTCTATAGAAAAAGTATTTGTACTCCTATTGGGGCTACTCATTTTTCCATAACGTATGGCATTAAAGTAGTCTTACCTTTAGAGGTTGAGATTCCTTTACTTAGAGTTTCTCTCAAAGGTGTGGTTACAAATGAAGACTACCATGCCATGAGACTTCAAGAGTTAGAAAATCTAGATGAGAAACATAAAGCATCATTTGACCATATGAGGGTTTATCAAAATTGCATGTCCAAAGACTCCAACAAAAAGGTTTTCCCTAGAGAATTCCATGTGGGAGATCTTGTCCTACGTGAAAATCCTAAATATCAACATCAGAGATATCAAAAGGGGAATTCTGAACCTAATTGTCTTGGACCTTACATTATTACAACATCTTTTGGGTCTGGTGCTTATTTACTATATATAGAAGAGCAGAGTAGCTCCCTGATCCTATCAATATCATGCACCTAAAGAAGTTCTTTCCATGATGCCCAGTGGCATCCTTTGTATATATTTATTGATCCCAAAAAAAATTATTTTTAAATGATATATTGTCAAAGATTCTAAAAGTTGGAAAATGTCCCGAGAAAATGATCATCTTAGTGAAATCCTAACAATAGGCACTTTGATGTATCTCAAAAAAAATTATATATTCCAAAAATACAGAAAAAAATTTAATTTTTTTTTTAAAATTGCAATAAGATCGAAATGGTGAAAACATGGAAACAAGCACTACTTGAGGCCTTTGCACCCTTATTTCTTAGAACGTGTCATCGACACTTAGCCTTTCTCCATCATTCATTGTCCTTGTTTCCTTGGTTTGGAATTGGTCTTTGTCTTTTTCTAGGGGAAAAACTATGTTAGCTTTGGTCTCTTGGATGTGTTAGTCTTTATGGATGCATAATTCTTTAGGACACCTTGCAAACATTATTTATCAACACCACCCCACTTGTATTTTTCAATACAAACCCTAACATCAAGTGTTTTTTAACACTTATTGATTTGGTCCTACCCATTTTTGTCATGCGATTTTTACCTATTTGCAAGCATTTGATCCTAATCCTTGGAACTCAATATCAGTTAATACACTAAATTTTTAAAACACAAATACTTAATGCTTGATCTATGTCATGATCTTTTCTTTATGTGCTGACTATCATTAGTTTCTGTTGAGTGTACTTGCCTAATAAGTCTCTATGGTATTCATAGCTAGAGGACTTGGGGCATATTTTTCTTTTATTTCTACTTGTGGGTGTGGTCTTAAAACTCTAGTGTCTCTTGTTGTCCCCTTGAAACACATAGGAGATTTGAGGCATTACCCCTGACTATTTTGTATAACTGTTCTTGTGGTCCTCCCAGCATCTATGCCTTGCCATGAGTGTTGTTTTGCTACATTAAATTGGGTAAGCTAACATTGAAGTCATCTTGACCTTTATGTCTTTGATGCTTATGTTAGAGTCTTTCCACATTCCAATCTGATATGACTCACATTCATATCTTCATTCTTGCACTTATGGCTAGTGATGATTGTGTGATTTTTTGATGTTGATTAACAATGGCCCAATGATGAAAATAAGTTCCTTCACTTTCTTTCATGAATCATGAACACAAAATCCTATATTATAGTTGCTATATTGCAAGTACACCTTTGCATTTTCATAGCTTTCATTGTTAGACTTCATGTTACTTTTCATTTTTAGGCTACATTATGAGCTTGAGAGGGTTTTCTTTCATCTTTCTTTTGGACTTTTAATCAACTCTGGTCATGTCTTGATCTTCATTTCCTTATCTTCTTTTGTGATCTCAATCAAAATTTTGTATCTTAAATAGTTGATTTATTTTGAGGCATTCGCTTTCTTGAGAAAAATTCTCTTTCTTCTATCCATTTCTTTCCACCTCTTCCAAAATTTTATCTTCCATTTTCTTTCACCCACTTCTTTTCTTCTAATTCAACTTTGGGGCATAATCTTTCATGCTTGATAATCTACCTTGGTTCTGTGACCCTTATATTTTACATTTTACAATAAGAACCTTATGTTTAGTTTTCTTTTGATGAATAGTCCTTTTCAATTAATAAAATTTACTAAGATTACAATTCACAAAAAAGGGTCGGGGGATATAGGATAACGCCGTGAATGAGTTTAATTGGCTAAAGCCGGAGCAAACAACATGGCCGCAGCCAGTAACTATAAACTATTCATCAAAAAAAAACATTTAGAACAACCTCATGCTGCCAAGGTAGTACCAGAAAAGGGAGGAGGATCATCTTTATTAGGAAATCCCCACGCATCAGTGGGATTGTGAGGTAGACTAGGAACAGTCTAGCTGTCAGCTTTATCTGCAGGATCTAGGGTAGTTGCAGTCTTTGCATCCTTCTTGTCTGGCCACAGGAGAGAAATTGCCAAGGCCAGCCAAGGAAACTTGTTAGAGTGGGCCCTTCAAGGGGGAGGAGCCAGAGACCATCCAGAAGCCCGCCCAGGGGGGGAGCCGGGGACCAGCTAGAACCACCACATGGTGGGGAAGTAGAGAGGCACCTCCAACCACCATGACCACTATTGGGAGAGTGATGGCGGGGACCCTGGGAGGGTGGCATGTGTGAATGGTGGCTAGAGGATTGGCGACCGCGAGATTAGGAGGCATCAGCTGAGGCATTCGGAGGCACTCTGGCAATGGTACAAGGAGCATTGCCCCAGTGGTTTAACAATTCTTGTAAGTGGGCAACCTCGAGGGCAACTTTATTACCTTGCACCTGTATCTGCATAATGACATTGTTACAAATGCATGCCTTAGTGTACCTTGCAATGTTAACATCCAAAAAACTATGAGTGAATAAAATTGCATTCCTATCTTTCCATAGAGAAAACAAAATTTCCATCCTGAAAGTATGCCAAATCTAGGAAAACTTTGGAGGAAATCTGGGGGAATCACCCAGCAGGATCATGTGCCATGAAAAAGGTTTGGGCCTGAAAGGCTTGAAAAAATCATGGATCTAGTGCCAATAATTCTGAGCACATATGCAAAACCAAAAAATATGCAAAAAGGACTCAGGTTGGCCACAAAAGGGGCATCTAGGATCAGGAACCCCAATGTACTTGAGCTGAGGCCCCAAGGGAAGACCTTGGAAAGTAAGGTACCAAGCAAAGTGAGCAATCTTAGGTTCTGTAATGGCACTCCAAATGGTGTCGAACCATTTTCTTCGTTGAGAAAGCGAAGAATGCAAATGCCACCATTGATTAAGCATGTCCACCATTGGAAGGTGGGGCGAAAGCCATCTGTATCCCATATTGGGCTTATAATTGGTAAATAGAGTGGTAGGAAACCACTTCCAATCATACCACCAAGGTCGAACAGACTGAATCCCCACTTTATGAAGTAAGTGCACAGGGATGGAAGACAATAGAAGATCATAAGTCTGGCAATCGGCACGTACAAGGCGGTATTGAACTTGCATATCCTCCCAAGACCTGAAATTCATGGTGACTCTTGAAAAAATGTCCTTAGTAGTGCAAATGCCATGTTTATAGAAACACAGAGCACTGGCACCTTGAGTCTTGGTAAGAGGAATACCCTGAAAGGCAAACAGGGGAGACCACCAAATGTTCTGTTGATTTAAGGATAGCCCATTGTGAAACTCATTACCAGCCCAATGAAGCTAAGGTTTAACAGCTTCCCAGGCTTTCTAGATGATCTTTATAATGAAAGAGCCCTGTATGACCACTAGTTCTCGCATAGTGAGAAGGGTCTGAAAACCAATTCCCTTCCACGTCGGTCTGTTAGCAGGGAAGCCTGAAGAGATGCAATGCCTAACAAGAATTTTCCAGGCTTCATTTCTAGAAATAGCTCTAGTAATCCATTTAGCATAGAGGGAAAGGCCCTGCTTCTGAGTGGAAAGTAGGCCAAGACCCCCAAATTCCCTTGGGAGACAATAGAAATCCCAAGCAACTCTGTGAAAACTATGATGGTCAGAACCAGAGGCCCAAATAAAATCTCTGATAAAACGTTCTAATTTGAGATATGAAGCTTTGGAGGGAAACCAACAAGAAGAATAAAACACATGGGTGGCAGCCAAAATCTTAGAACAAATCTGGAATTTACCAGCAAGAGAAAGCGTCTTAGTGATCCAATAATCAAGATTTTTGGTAATCTTTATAAGCACAACATTTCAAAGCTCCACAGGGGAAGTATGGAAAGCAAAGGGAATGCCAAGAAAGTGGAAAATTTCTCCATGACTAACCCATTTCCATTGGAATTGGCTGACCCAAGGTGGAGCTGGCAAAAAAGACTGTCAGTAACAGAGCATTTTATGCCATTGAATGGCAGAGCCAGAGGCTTGACAAAAAGTGTCAAGACAATTTAAAGCATTTTTGATGTTTTCTTCATCTTCAAGAAGAGTGAGAAAAGAATCATCAGAAAAATGACCATTGACTAACTGGGAGGAAGAATCAAGCAAGGAAATGCCACGGACCAGCCCAGAAGACATAGAGTGAGCAAGTAAATAACCAAAACCTTCGACAGCAAGGACATAAAGCGCTAGAGCTAACGAACAACCTTGTTTGATGGACGAAAAAGTTCAAAAGATTCAAATTATGAATTATTGATGGTGATGCAAGCATTAGTGTCACCAAAGAGCATCTCCATGGACTGAAGGAAATTGGGACCAAAACCTAGAGCCTAAAGCATAGCCAAAATGAAGGCCATTCAATGCGATCATAGGCTTTAACAAAATCTATCTTTAAAAAGATAGCCTGCTGCTTGGACTTACGGGCCCATTCCATACCTTCCTAGATAGCAATGATGTTGTCAAGAATATACCTGGATTTGATGAAGCCAGTTTGTTCAGGCTGCACAATTAGAGGAAGCATATGGTAAATTTTGAGAGAAAGCGCCTTAGCAATGATCTTATAAGACACATTCAGGAGGGTGATGGGCCTCCAGTTGTAGATTTCCTCAGGATCACTAGCTTTAGGTATGAATTTAATATTTCCTTTATTTATGATTGCTCCTAAGCTTTTAGAATGGTATGCTACAAGATAGACTTTGTGCAGATCAGGACCAATTTGCTCTCAAAGATGTTTGTAAAATTCACAGGGAAATCCATCACACCTAGGAGATTTTTCATCAGCCATGGAGTAAGTTGCCTCTTTAAGGTATCGAAGGGAAAGAAGTTGCTCACAAAAAGTGCATTGCTCAACCGCGAGGCAGTTTGGAGTAACAGTAATACACTTTCTTAGAGCCTCCTCCTGAGCAACCGAATGGCCCTGCGAAGCCAAAACATTCTCATAGTGAAGAACAAAAGCTTATAGGATGTCTGGAAAACTGGAAAGAACATCAGTTCCCTATTTTATCTTTTTAATCCCAATATTGGTATGACAAGCTCAGAGAGCCTGGAAGAACTCCTTCGAGGCTTTGTTGCCAACCTCCAACTAGTGGAGATGGGCTTTGATTTGAGCTCCTCGGGCAACATAGTTATCAATAATTTTCTTTTCATGGCGAAGCTTGGAAAGCTGAAGTTGCAGATCCACATTAAAGGGGTT
Organism: Cupressus sempervirens; assembly: GCA_028749045.1. Taxonomy (NCBI): domain Eukaryota; kingdom Viridiplantae; phylum Streptophyta; class Pinopsida; order Cupressales; family Cupressaceae; genus Cupressus; species Cupressus sempervirens. The sequence goes on from CM053788.1 coordinate 501,294,916, forward strand.
GAAGGTGAGCATTTCAGAGGCTTTTTTGAGGGCAAGGGTGTTGGCTTCATAAGATCATTTTTTGAAAATTGCCAGTTGACGCCCGTAGATGCGCAAAAAATGAGCCGTTCTGGTAATGGCATCATTCCACCATTGAATCCAACCTCAATGGGAATGTGAACGTGGTTCCAAATTCCAGACACGTTGTATGTGGGAGATAGTGGAGGCATGCAATAGCACAGATGTGTTGAGGAAGAATTGAGACTTAACCACTTTGGGGACAGCTATTTGCTAAGAAATGCCAAAATAGATGGGATAGTGATCTGACAACGTCACATCTGTCAGGGGAATGACAAGTAGATCATGATCTTCAAAAAAATTAAAAAAAAGATTGCACCGATATCATAGCACGATCAAGATGTTTCAATATGAAGTCAGGATCAGCTCAAAAATTTGACCAAGTGTGCCAAGCCCCATTGTCATGATGGCAACTAGTATTGGGATCAAAGAGGCCCAATTTATGATGCATGTAAATTCAGGCTTCTCTTTCCCAAACTGTCCAACAGAAACGCAGAATGCCATCTTTGTCAGAGGCCACTTCAACCATATTGAAGTCCCCACACAGGACCTAAGTAGTTGGCGGCAGGTTGTCAGCAAGCCAAACCCACATTTGCACCCTTTCCATAGCATCATTGGAGGCATAAACATTAATGACTCCAAAAGAATGATTGTTGATGGAAAGAAAAATCCAAATAATAGGTTGTGTGGGGTTAGAACCGTGCGAAATAATAGCAGAATGAAGGCGAGGTGACAGGAGAGTAACTACACCACCTCGGCCAGCTTCATGCTGAGAAGAAGACATGACGCTATCCTACCAAATGACGTGGCATGCAATAGAAAGCATGAAACCAGAAATCTTAACTTCTTGTAGGCAAAGAAAATCTAAATTCCCAAGTCTATGACGGGTATCCTAGACATAGAATTATTTGGGGAGGTCTGTAAGACCTCAAACATTCCAAGAGAGGAAGTTCATGAAAACTCTTCCATATCATCCTCGTCCTTGAGAGAGGAGTAACTATTCTACAAAAAGGTAGAAACTGGGTGAAAGGCAGACGAAAAATCCTCTGGACTTACAGCCTGCCATTTGACCCCTAATATCTTTGTATGTCCAGGAGGACTGTGAGAACGCCTTGTTGCTGGGGGTACTATGGAAGAGACTGCAAGAGGAGAACGAGCCCCGTCCAAGGATGAGGTCCTGGTGGCTACCTTAATCCCCTGCAAGCCAGTAGGGTTTGAAACCTACAAAACTGAAACTAGTGCAATAGAAGCCACTGGCATCTCTATGCTAGCAAGCGCTGACACTTTGATGGAAGTAGGAGAAATCATGGTTATGGTCACATAGGATGGCTTGGGGGCCAAAGGATTCAAGGTATGCTTGCCTTTGTGCCCAACAGTAACCCATTCTTCTTTTTTTCCTTCGACCTGCTTGACAGGCATCACTTTAGGCTGGGGTTTGACCCTAGGCATGGCCAAAGGGTAGTCCCTGATCTTGTGTTCTATAGACTGGCACCTATAATAGGGGTTAGGTAGGTTCAATTAAAGCACCTTTTGTGCGAAGGTTTGAGCGCCAATCTGGATTTCCATCGAATCCTTGAGATTTTTAGAAAGATCAACTTCAATGCAAACACGCCACTGAGGGCGAGTGTTAAAAAATTTCTCTGGCTCGTTGGTAACAACTTTTCCAAGGGCTTGGGCAATAGACTCAATAAAAGGCCAGCATGGAAAGGGTAGACCTGGGAATTCAACCCAAATAGGAACCCTAAGCTTTTTATCATCTGAGACAGAGAAGTTTCGAGACCATTTCTGAAAAACAAGCAGAGAGGAATGCACAGACCAAGGCCTGTTGGTAAAAACCGCGTCAGCTTGCAACGGGTTAGCGAAGAGAAATTTAAAAAAAACCTTTGGTAAGGTTTTGCACAGCGTCAAGGCGGACACCATGAAGATTCCAGCTTTTGTTAAGCCATTCTCTAAGCATAGCTTCAGGGGGGGTCCTACCAAAAAAATACCCTATCAAGGTATGTTGTTCTAACTAGTCACATGCAGCATCAAATTCTTGCAAAGGAAGGACAATATAAGGATTACCTTGTGGAAAACCTTTGGGACAAACTTGCGTGGGTGTTTTCTCGGTGGCGGCGCCATGGTAGTCCAAAGCAGCAGCGTGAACACCATAAACAACTGGTTCACCACTGGCCGGAGCCATTATATCCTAACCTAAAGCTCCCATAGTAAATGCAGTATGACAAGTGCCGACAGAAGGGGAGTGCAAGCGAAAGGCTGTACACAAAAAAAATTGCAAGTTCGCATGAAGCAAGAAAACCCTAGCAAAGCGAAAAAACTTACATTTAGTTTGATTTGATCAAATTTTTCAATTTTTTGTTTCCCCTCTATTTCCTTTTAATTTCAATCATGAGGGGGTAGTGCCTATCAAACTTTAATCCTTGATTTAGCTTTATTAATCTTTGTTCCACTTGGGATAGTCTTGCCTTTGTCAAGACAAAATTGTTATAAAAATTTGTATTTTATGTCCTGATGTGTTCCTAAGTTGACCACACATCTATGTTGTTTTGTGATCCCAAATTGACCTCACACTTCATCTGCATTCTTTGACTACATGTGTTCCCAAAATGATAACATATTAGTCAAAGAGGGGCAGATGTATGCACCCTAAAATGTTCGCCTAGACTATGGGCCCCCATTCTTCAATTTATCAATTTCTTGGATCAATTTATCAATTTTCTGAATCAATGCATCGCAATATTTTATTGAATCAATTCAAATCATTTTTCTTATTGAATCAATTTAATTATTTCAATATTTCCTAAGGTTCGATCATTTCATCAATAATCTTATTTAATTAAAAGAAAACATCCCTTTTAAATAAATGAACTAATTTCATTCAATTAAAAGAAAATTTCTCTCTTAATTAAATAAAATAATATTATTTAATTAAAATAAAATCCCTCTTTTAATTCAATAAACAAATCCCACTGAAAGCTCTCTTTTTGATGAAAATGAAATAAATCAAATAGAATCTTATAAAGATTACTTCTTTTTTGCACATATCTCTAAGGGGTGAAATTTTTCCTCTTACTCACCTTTTTAGGGATTTATCCCACATTGCCCTTGTGAGAAGCCTCCTACCTCCACAATTTCCTTTATAAGCAGCCCTCTCCTTCTTATTTGGATAGAAGTTAGTTGTTGTAGTATTGTTATGCTACAGGTTTGGAGAGCAATTTTGGAGAAGGAATTTGAGCATTAGAGTTTGAGCCTTAGTATTTGGACATTGAAGCTTCATTGCAACTTCTCTCTTTTGGTCTTCTTCTCTTATGCATCCATGGCTTCCATCATCATGATTCGTCCTTGCATTTTCATATCGGCTTAGTGTCATATTTGCTTTCAAAGATAAATCTTGCATTGTTATTTCATGTCATAGATTAGATTTCCTTTCTTGCATTTCTTTGCATTGTTATCATTTATATTAACTTGTATCTTCATTTGCAGGCATATTTGATGATCATGGAGACTAGCACTCTTGCTTTTCCTCTTTGAATCTCTCATTTTATGGTGTACTTGCATGGGCACAAAGTAGGTCAAAATGAGGGCCTCCATTACAAACCCTTGCACTCCATGAATAAGGAGCTATGAGTATCCATTTGAGATCTCATTCTTGAGAAATCTTGGATATAATGACTCATATAAGTGTGTCAAAATTTTAGCACACATATCCTAGAGAAGATTAAGGATCATTGGGGAAAGTTAGAAGGCTTTCCTAAGTACTTGTTCAAGCACACCCTAGAGCACTTAAATCAAATTTTAACAAGAAATATGTGTTTAAGTTATTACATCCTATTATACAATTGAAATATTTTATACCAAAACTTAGGCAACCCTTGGCCAAATGCACATACCATTTTGTAAAGTTATAGACAAGTGCTATTTTTGTAATCATTGAGGACAATCTAGTGTTATGATTTGTTACAATTTCCTCCCATATGTAATCATCAAGGATAATAAATTGCTTGGAAACACATCAACACCACATGCTAATACCTTCAATCTACACTTTCATATTATCTTGCAATGTGTGTGTGTGTGTGTGTGTGTGTGTGTGTGTGTGTGTGTGTGATAGCGAGAGAGAGGGGGGTGAGAGAATGGGAGGTTAGTACTATTTAATTGAAGATTAATATTCAAGTAAAAGATCATAATTTATATAAGTCATTGAATTAACAATTTTGTAGTTGCTAGAAAATATCATTGAAGGGTTTGCAAGGTGTTCCATCTAATTTTTATTTGAAAATTGAATTCAAACATATGCTCTACCCATATCATATTTCCTTAATAGGGTTAAGGAACAATTCTCCTTCATGGGGTTGTCCCTATTAGGGTTGAGGGGCAATGTCACTTCACTGTCTAAGAACAAAATTAGGTGTTTGTGATTCATTGTCTATAGAAGTTAAAACCATGCAAAACATTTAACATTACATTAAAAAATATTATTGAGACTAGTTTTCACAAAAATCACAAATTTTGTGATTTTTGGTCAAAAATAGCTCCTACTTTTTAGGTGAGTAAATCACAAAGGCTTTTGGCTTGGGAACTTATGGCAAGCTCTTCAATTATCCTATGAACCATCAAAACATGCAAGACATGTGACCTACATAATCTTCTTTAAAGCTTCATCATCAAAGGTTATGCTATCTTTAAAGCTTCATCATCAAAATTAGTGCCATTAAATTTCTCCACCTCCATTCTTCCATATGATGAACTCGCCATCTCAATTAGCTCAAAAAACCCTACCCAACAACTAGGATCAAAAGTTGATCAAGCTCTAATACCACTTTTAAGGAAACTCAGGTGCGAAAACAACTTCCTACACTAATCTCATAAGGAAAGTATGATGCAAATCCTATTAAAATCTTCTACACTTACAAATTTAATATCATGTAAACAACAATATTGCAGCTAACCATGCATACAGAAAATAGACAGAGAAAGAAACACATAACACAAGGATTTGCTGGTGGGGAAAAACCTTTCGGTAAAACAACCCCACCCGTTCAGAACCTGCACAATATTATCTTCAACACAAGGTTACAATACACTTGCAATGCAAGTTCAACATCAACAACAGAAGACTCTAGTAGCTACTCCTAGTACCAACAATACACCTTTTTCACATCGCATCTCTTCACAACCCTAAAAATGCTTATAACATGCACTTCACTTTAGGGCTACTCCCAAAGGTAAACCATATTAGGGTTTTACCATTCTCCGAGAAAATAGGAACCCCAAAAAAAAATTTCAAATATCTTAGTTGCCACATGTCTTCACCTATCATTGAGTCTTCCTAACATAGCTCTTACATGTCATAGGAATCCCTCATAGCCATTTTAGTCATGATCTCCTTACACATAATTCAAGATATCGACACATGAACATTATTTGCAAGAAATACATTTTACAAAACAAATAATAAGAATAGGAATTATACAAGGTTGAGACACCTTATTCCTAACAAGGAAAATAGATTGTCTATTAGGAATCCTAATATAATTGGGATTTTAGACACCAACAAAGGAAATCTTAACCAGCAATGCAGTTATGTTAGTATCTCCTCAGATGGACTCAAATGGGAATGATGAGAAAATTAGGACTTTAGGGTAGAAAAATGGAAACATGTATGAGAATATGATGGAGGTTGTTGAGGAATATAGTAGTGCAACTTTATTTTCATCTACTTGGAAAGGGGTTTCCCCATCCCTTCGAAGCCTCGTGCAAGCAGAAACACTAGATAACATTCCAATGTGTGTTGGGGGAAAAGTAAAGAATTTAGTAAAGGCATTTGAAAGTTTGCCACCACTTTTAGATCATGGAGATATAATGGGTTCTTAGGTAAATAAATTATAACTAATTATAATGGTTTACTATATTGTGATAATTTTATTTCTATAAATCTAATGGAAAAATGTGCACAAAAGAAAAATTCATATCTATATAGTCATTAACAACTTATAAATATTACTCCTCAATTGATCTATTTAAATAATTCTAGAGAATGAAGTAACCTAAATCTAATTTGATGTTTAAACAAAAATTTGGATTTAACCATTATAAGGTTGTCACTCCACAGGCACGTTGTCACTCCACAGGCACATTGTTCACCTAAGAAGATTGTAGGGGGTATGGATGTTGCAGATCAGATGCTTTCATCAAGATCAATGCAATCACACCTTCATGTTCCACTGTACCCATCATCAATTATAAAGATATTGAACAATAAGGTAACTTCATATGAGATAATGCAAGACATCATGGTAGAGGTAGAGGGTGGTACTTAGTGTCCAATTATATCTACACAAGTATATAATTTTTAAGCTAAATTTATACTGTGAAATTCAAAAAAAACTCTTATAGTCCTTTGATAGTTTCTACATAAATAAAACCAATATTTTGTTTTTACATGATTTTTTTAGGTTGAGTTAGTGGGTGATATTGCTAGCTCAAAAGTAGAGTAGGTACACACACGTGCTTTAATTGAAAATAGTGGAATGGTGTGATATTAATCATACATAATATATGGTTGTGATCAAATGCAATATATTTTAATTGGAACCAATATTTAATATTTAATTGGATTTGTAGGTTAAGCCAATCGACGATACTTAGGATAGTTCAAGGGCAGAGCATGCCCACATAGACACTTCACTTGACAACAAAAGACAAGTAAGATATTTATCACTTAAAATGTATATGCTTCTACAAGCACATTGATTATATTATATGTAACATTAAGATATGCCAAAAATACATCTTATATACACTATATTATATTTGAAACCAATATTTCATATTTATGCATTTGTAGGTTAAACCAATAGATGATACTCATGATAGTATTGGGTCACAACATGTACACGTGCACACATCACTTGACAACAGTATTATGATCTTAGGCTTTTTGCGTCTCTAGAGGTAATGACGATGTCTATTTTTCTCCATGATGCACCATTTTTCCCCCTCAAATAAAAATCTCTATCAACAAAGGACAAGTCACATGTTGGTGCTTTGATACCATATTGGAGTTGATTGTTGAATCCCATATTCCTAGAAATAACCTACAACCAAAACACTCATCATATGAAGAGAGGCAAGAAGCAGATAATTCACGTTCAACTTTGAGAATAGATTTGATGCAACCAAGTATCTGATTATGTATTGAATGGGATTGGATTGGATTATTACAGTGATGAGCATTGAATCCTTATAAGAGCAAAAAAGAAACCCTTGATGAAATCCTTAGCAAGTATTAAATTTCTTCACAATAATTGTCCTTAATTTATGCTCTATGACAAAAAAGAACATCACCTCAAATAGAGAAACAATTCAAAATTTAACTCAAGTATAATAAAATAAAAGGAGATCTGATGAATAAATCAATTATGTGATTTTTTTATTTTATTGTTGTTGATTTTATAACAAAATTTAAGACGAATAGAAAAACAACAATAATGAACATGGAAACATAGAACATACCTTGAGGAAACCCTCCAACTTTTGCCTAAACTTATATCAAACTAAAAACAATGATAAGTGTTAGAATTCTTTAGAATAACTGAGCGGGTGGTGGGGGGGGGGAAGGGTGAATCAGTTATTCAAAGTCCAATAATGTCCAATACAACTTTTTCTTCTAATCCTTAATGGCACATAACTAAAATTATCATGCATACAATTAAACATTAAACAACCATGAAAGATAACATGCATCACACCATAACACTAAGGATTTTGATGACCCATAAACCCTCTAGGAAAAAGAAGGTAAAACTGGGGTGGGGATGATACCCACAAAATAACTGCACAATTGATTTCAACCACTTCTGATGATTTTCCATGTTAATGGCCTGCCCTATTAAAGGCTACAACACATTGTTAAATGTGACCCTGTTAAAGGATCTCTACACCCTGTTAGGAGTGTGCCCTATTAGAGGACTTAAGAACATTCAACTTAGAATGCCACCATGTTAAAGGATTTACATAGAGCTATTCGGCTCACCCAAGTCCATGGGATTTACAGTCACCTTCTCAATAGAATCTTTCATCCCTCTCTAAGGATCTCCTATCCTCCTCCTAAGGATCTCTTTATCCTTATCTTGGAGATCTCTTTATCCTTCTCATAGGGATCTCTTTATCCTTTTCCTGAGGCTTATCCACCTAGCTATTAAGCTAACCTAGCAATGTAGGATTTCAATATCTAATACTATGGTAAGAGAGTATTAGAAGGGTTTTGACCTGATAAAGATTGAAACCCTAACTGTGAAAATTTCATATATCACTCGTCAGTTCTTTTCTTTGCTTCAATTTTCTTCCTTGCAGTGCAGACAGCTTGTTCACCCTTCAAGATCTATCTCCTTGAGTTCTTCCACTCGTTATGCCAATGCACTCCATGATCGCTTGATCAACTCAGAGTTTTGATGCTCTGTACTTACACCCCTTGGCTTCTTTGCACGACCATACTTATGACCAACTCCCTCTCATACATGCACACTTGAAGTTGTGTTCTTCATTTCCCGCTCAAATCTTGATTTGATCTTGAGAAAATGGAATTGTTTTCCCTCCAAATTGCTTCTTCTAGAAACTTCATGATAAATCCATTACCATTCACCTTGAATTGGTTTGCATGGTTTACCTAAAATTCTATGACATCTACTCATCATCCTTATCATCCAACTAATTCACAAAATTTGATATAACAAACTTATCGCTACTGATCTGGTGAATCTTTGACTTAACAAATAATGCAGCAACTCGACATCATTAGTTTACTGATACTCAGTACCTAACCAAATCTGTGTTACTCGACACTTGAATATCACTTGGCTCCTCTATCATGCTCGGTACCCAAAGTCACTCGGCACTTGATCTTCACTTGGCACCTAAAGGATACTCGGTACCTGAAGATCATTCGGCACTTGATCTTCACTCAGCCCCTGAAGGCTACTTGGCACCTGAAGATCACTCGACACTTGATCTTCACTCAGTACCTAAAGATCACTCAGCAAACACTAAATTTGAAATTGCTTGACTTCAACTGAGAATCTATTCAACTCTAACTAGCTTGCTCGGCTCTCTCCAATGAACTTAGTTAGGCTTTACAAATGACTTAGTTAAACCTTACATCTTTGATGTGTCTTAGTGTCTCCAACTCTTAGAGTATGTCATCAATACACTATTTCATCAATGGCTTAGCTGATCCTTATACTTCATTACAACATCATAACTTCAACCTTTCTCTAGGTGCTCTAGTTACATCTTATTGATTGCCACCTCCTTGACAATCAACCAATTGATAGTATTTGGATCACTTAAGCAATTGTCATTCCTGCAAGTAGCAAGTTTGACATCAATGACAAAACAATGATTGAAAATATTCTTTACCAATTCCATTATTTTTCATTCATGATCTTTTCAATCATTTCCAACAATAAGCACTCCTTTGAAATGTATCTGCAGACAATAAAATATACTTCTACGATATAATCACCTGGCATAGAATATCGTACAAAATAAATGGAATGTGATATGCCCTTTTACAAAGGAGTTTTATTTGGTTATGAAGGGCTAGACTCTTCAAACTAGTTGCAAGGATAAAATAAATTTTTACAAAGAAAAATGACATATTGAACTACCACATCTTACGTGAATTCCTCTATGTCTTTTTGTGATTCCTACTATCAAAATGATACAACAAAAGATGATAATAAGAATACTTGCTATGATGACTTTTTTGCTTCAACTTTAATAGCATATGAAGTAGTGGTACAGTATAGAGATGAGTTTAACAGTCATTTATTTAATTTGAATATGGAGAGAAATATCTCTTGCAACTATATCATCAACAACTATAACATCACCTCATCTTTTTGTTTTGTTGGCTTCTAGGATAAGAGATTATGGAGAAGCAAAAATAACATTTGCTAAATAGTAAATCACACAAAGCTAACAAGTTTCCATGACTTTAATAAATGTTCAAGAGTAAGTACAAATATTAAAAGAGTTGAGAACTTGGAACCATCTTCAGCACTCATTTAACTATCGAGAGCATCCACATTTAAAATAATTTTACATTACCTTTATAGAACATTTCACACAAGCAATGCACATTCCTCAAGTTTTCCTACCAAGCACCTTATAGGTGTCTTTCTCGGTTTTCTAATGGCAATGACTATCATTACAAACACACTTTAGTGTTTATTTTGGTTTTAGGCTCTTTAGGCCATAGAAGTGCACAATAACCATGCTCATGCTGAGGGATGACTTTAGTGATTCTCCTAGTAGCCAATGAAAAATTAATCTGGAGTTGATAAAGTTGATTAAATATTCTTACATTGACTCAAAAAACTTATTGATGAGATATATCTTTTATTTTATATTTCTAGATTATTACAATGGATAAAGTTCTTAATTTCATAAGACAATAGCAAATGCAAGCCACAAAAGGCATTTGATTGATGCATGGAATATTTGAAATTTGACTTGCATTTTTTAACTTGTGAATCTTTTACGATTTTGAAATTAGAACTTAGATAGATGATATACAATTAAATTTGTATTTTGTAGTTTTCATTTTCACCCACATATGGACTTCAATCAAGGGATTTAAACATCTCTCTTCTTTGGTTCTGAAATGTGAAGAAATAGGCTTTTGAGACTTTTGATGTGTAAAAGGTATCTTTGAAATTACAATAGACAAAATAATTTTGAAGTCAAACTCTTAACATTAAGGATTAAGAGAAGCCAAGCTTAACCAATCTCATAGTTTGTGAGGTGGAAACAACACTTTCCATTACTATAGTATGGATCTTCTAATAACCTCACACTATAGGAGGGCTTGTTTTATGATCCATGAGTTTGGGATATGAAAAGACAAATCATAAACCAAAGGCTTCTATATAAAAGGTGCAAATTAATGGAATCATGACTTCTAAAATTTAATATGACTCATTTTTGTAGTCTTATTTATGATAAGATTTTCTGTTTGGCAGTCCATGTTTCTGCTTGTTTGTGGGAATTCATGGCTGATTTTAGGTTACATGTGGTCATGATATCGTAATAAAAAATTAAATAAGTTGTTGATCTTAGCCTATTTAGTATATCTCCAATATTGGAGGTGTCTATTTGAACATTTTTTAATTACAAATTGGTATTTTTTCTTTCTTAGCTCTGTGGTGAAAGATCTAAATTTTTGCTGAGTTTTTGGCAGTTTACAATTAAAGGGTGGGTTAATCAGTTTCATTTTAAGGAATATAATGTGTTCATTGCATGCCTTCAATAATGATGCCAACTCTTATGAGTAAAAAATGATTTGATGTTCTTGAAAAATGTTTTAGGATGTCACTATATGCATTTTTGTTCCTTATAGTGATAATGGTAGATATAAAAAAATTATTTCTCAAACTAAGCAAGATCAAGAAAATAGAGGTTTGACAGGAAAAATTGATGCGCAGGGCCCCCACATCTACTCAGTTCTTGCACGATCTATCTTAAGATGATAATAGCTTGAGTAGTGTTTGATTGCAAGGTTGTCTCTATCCTTTTGAATAGTTTCATGCTTGATAGTTGCCCCTTAATGGATATCTGCTAAATGTACAATAGCAAGTTCAATCATGTTTAGATGATTGTAGAAGAAAGCCATCAAAATTGCATGTTTATTCAATAAAAGAAAAGAGCTAGCACTAAATAACCACCATATGAGGGAATGTTGGTCTTAAATAACATATTTCATGCCACAAATTAGGGTTTTGTGTCACTCCTCTGTGCAAATAAACTTCCAAGCGTCACTACAATAACCAAAAAATGGCTTACCTCAAAAGGCTACTGTGGCGATGTAGACTAAATCTCCTTCAGCCAAGGCTCCCTCCTCAAGATGTGTATACTCGTAGACGTAGCATACATAGATGAGGGGGTCATAAGCAGGCTCAATATGAAAGTAGCCACTCTGTCAATTGTATATGTTGGGTGTTTGTTTCTATTGCACCATTGTTGATGCCAATGTTGTAAGTGTCATCAGTGCTATGGTTAGGTCTGTTAGTGAACCTCCATCTCCTAGTCCAATATAGTTGAAAGTTTACTAGTGTGGTCTGTGTTGCTACTAATAGAGTCAACGCTATTGATGCTTTATCTCTTTTTTTTGTAGGGACCACTCGAAATCATTATTTTGAGGCAGGCGAAAATATAACATAACTTTTTATCTTTTCTTGTGATGAACCCGAGTTGTCAAGATTTCAACCAACTTTGAAAAACCTAATTTGGTCAAAGTTTCAACCAACTCGGGCATAAAACCCTAATCTAGTCAAAATTTTGACCAACACCGAGATTAAAAAAAAAAAAAAAAAAAAAAAAAAGATGAAATCATAGGCCAATATGGCCTTTGGTCAAAAATTTTGGTAGAAAACCAAGGGGAAATGTACTAGCATAAAACCTACAAAATCTTTATTGGCCTCTGTTCTTGAAAAAAAATTAGCCATTAGGCACTCCTTTCTCATGTAAAAAGATAGAGACTAAAAATTTGGGATCCAAATCTTAGCTGCTTAGCAACTACTTTCTCTGGTTTAGATGCTCGAAGATATTACATAATCAATTGCTTTTGAATACATTTTTGGATTAAACAACTTCCTTTGAATATATTTTTGTATTAAATAAATGCTTCTGTGTTGCTATATACATTTTTGGATTAAATTAAAGCTTTTGTGTTGCTATTATTATGTCTTCACTATGAGTATATAGAAATGTTCTTGGAATGTTCAATAAGCACTAGGTTGAGTTCTATCCATTGTATAATCCTTCCCAAATTAAAAATAACACTCATGCTACTAGATGTTCATCTTGAGATTTCTCTATTAAAAACAATAGTATAATTCACACCTCAACTATAATGAATCTTTTTATTCTCCCAGTAATTTTTTTTTTATGATGACATATCTCAAATGGTATCTATTATTAATCATATTCCCCACATTAGTTCATGTTGTGTTAACATATCATTTGTGTTATTTGAAGAACTTGTGTTATTTGAAGAACTAGATCTATTGTCAATAGGTAACTACAATCTGTCATTCTAGTTTTCTAGCACAGGTCACCTGCAAATTCCTCGAATCCATATTTTTACAACTATGGAGATATGCTCTAACATTATCACAGTCATGAAAAAATTAGTTTCATTAGTTTTGATCTCAAAATATGTTCCTATTTCCTATTTCAAACACAATATCACCACGAGTAGCAATGGTTCACCGATGTCATTGCATCATCATCTACAACATCTTTATCAATAGAATACAAATACAAATATGAATGCTAACATTTATGTCTCTATTAAGTTTATTGCCTATAAAGAATGCAAATTCATGAAAATGAAAAGTTTACTTAAGTTTCAAGAAGTAAATTAACAACAAATTTAAATAAAAAATCACAATCGAGATTGTGGCATAAAAAATTGGCATGACTCTTAGACCTTTAGGGCCCTTTTGGTTGTTGGAATATAAATTAAGCATTGGCATTTAGAATGTTGGCTTTGGGATTTTGGAACTTGGAACCCAGATTATGATTAGGGAATCCAATTTGGGACTGTTTGGTTGACCAATAATTCATTGTGAGAATACAAATTTCTTCCGTTTGGTTGCACATTATGGAATTGGAATATTAGCCAAAATAACATGCAAAATATTATCATCCAGCTGTAGCATTATCATCATGCAAAAAAAATCAATACTTATTTGGTTTGTTGAAGTCCAAACATTTTTAACAAGTATAAAAAGATTAAGTCATGTTGAAAGTAAACATTATCATAACGGATGAGGACGAGATTGTACTAATGGATACTAAAACTTTTATGACTCTTGCTCTATAAAAAAAATATCATTGATTATAATTCACATAATTACTGATATGAAATATGCATATTGTTCAAGTCTCGTTGAATGAATCCAAATCACAAGAATTGATGAAATAAGAGTCAGAAAGATCCCATTAAAAATATATATATTTGTAGAGATCCAATAAAAATTTTGATCATCACAACATTCAAACTCACAGGTGCAAAGTCTAAATTTTTATATTAATTTTTTACGAAATCTTATTTGGAAACACTTTTAAGCCAAAAAAAAATCAATAGAGTAGATTGTTTTTGTCCTGCATACAATTCATTTAACTGAGAAACAATGTATGTGAAAAAGTTATTTCACCAAACTTTTTTGCAGTAACTAATGAGGCGGATCAGGTGGAAAAAGCCTGATAAATTACTCAACAGTGGCAAATATATGAGCAAGTAATAGTAGAAAATTTTCCCCCCATTTAAAAAAATTAAATTTCAAAAATTAGTGCAAAAAAAAAGTGCCCCCAAAATGGGCATCCGAAAGTCAAACCCAATCAAATTTTACTTTAGTTGAAATCCTCATTTTCAAAAAATGGGATTTAAAATGGGAATTAAAACGAAAATTCCAAATAACAAGTATTTGAGGGCCCGTTTGGACCGTGGATTTCAGCAGGAATTAGGATAGCGCACTCCTAAAATATGCGTATCCACTATTTGGGCCTGCCAAATGCGAATGGGGATTTAAAAAAAAAAGAATCCCGTATCCTCATTTGCCCCCCAAATTGAGGATACAGTCTTCCACCGAAATAGGTGGAATTTGTGGTATGCCCATTTTAATTCTTTTTTGGGGAAAGCGGGAAGTGCGATTATGTTCGTTTTAACTCCCTGTGTCGGGTCCGCGAAACCTATTTGCCCGAGTGCTCATCTTTCGTTGTCACCATTTTCACTCCTCAGCCTGTTCTCTTTCGTTGTCACTATTGTTGCTTGACGTCGCCGAGGTTTCAGTCTACCCGCTGTGTGTGCTACTTGACACTGTCGAGTGTCTTTTGTCTGCACGGATAGTGTTTCCTTCTGGTGATTCTTTGAGGTATGCAAGAAAACCACTTAGGGTTTTTAACATTTGTGTGCATCTTGGAGTTCTTAGTTTTAATTTTGAAATTTTTAGACTTTCTTTTCCAAAATTAACAATCTCAAGACAATGAAATATGAGAAATTATAAATAAAATGTATTGTGTCAAAAATATTTGAAAAATATAGATAATATAAGATGTTCAACAATTCTTATATATTTTGACTTATTTTAAATATTATTTTGTTTAAATATTGCACAATATTTTTATATTTGTTTCTTAGTACTTAAATTGTTCTAGTTAAATTAAAAGATATTTTATATTTCACAAATGTTATATTATATTTATATCTATTTTTTTGAACCTTACATTTTATATATTTGTATTATTAGAAGCATAGCTGCGTTTTCTATTTTATATTAAATTTTACAATACAAAATTTAGATAAAGTCTGAGATTTCATTGGTTTTAGATTCTACAATTTTCTTCAAAATAATTAGTTATAATTATTAAAAATTAGAACTATTATTTATATTTAGCACTAAATTCACATATTATATAGACTACAAAAAATTGGTACTTTTGAATTTTACATATAAGTTTATATTATCCATTTTAAATTAAATATTATCAACACAAATTACATTATTTACACTTGGCAATATTTGTTGTGTAATGACAAGTACTACTTTTTTTTAGACATGAATTGTTAACACCTTTTGGTAAGTATTTTGCACAATTTTGATGACAATAAATATATTAAATGGCTTTAAAATCATATAATATGTAATCACATTAAAATGATGTATTAAAAATATATTTCATTCATCTTTAAAAAAATAACTTGTTCATGTGGGTATTCCAATTCCAATTTTTAAATGTGCAACCAAACGGAGGAAATGTGTATTCTTATATTGAATTCTTGGTGAACCAAACAGACCCAAATTGAATTCCCAATACCGAAATCTGGATTTCAAGTTCCCGAATCCCAAATCAAGGATTCCGGATACCAATTCTAAAATCATATTCCTCCAACCAAACGGGCCCTGAAAGAATTTGGAATCCTTGTTTTGGAGGTCAAATGGGGATATCAGATTCCACTTTTTTCCAATTCCAATTTCGATTGTGCGGATGCAAACAATGGATTGGAATTTTTTTAGAATTCTGAATGCCAATTCCATTCTAATTCCAGCTACCGAACGGGCCCTTAGGGTACAAGTGCTAGTATAATTTTAGGGATGTGGCTATCCTCCTTACAAATTGCATCATTGACTAAATTTTAAAAAGATGAAAATACAATGAATTTTTTTGAAAATTTTAACGTTTGATCTTCATGTTTTGTATATTTTTGTTATCAAAAACAACAAAATTTTTGAAAAACTTTCACTATATTTTTGTGAATCTGAAAAATATCTTCTTCGACTTTTTTTGATCTTTGGTACATTTTACCCAGACTTAGCCAGGGACTAATTTTAGAAAAAGTGTGTTGGTGATTATGATGGTCACTTAACAATCAAGAATATTAAATTCTCTCCTAATTTCAACGTATCTTATCTTGTCGAAATTCTCTAATTTATATTCTTATCTCATCCTTTTTTCAAGTTTATATAGAATAAGGACTAACCTAATTAAAATCTCACGAGTGTCGGACGACTGTACACGTTTTCAACATTTACTTGTTTGTACCCACTTTTCTCTTGACAAATGACAAGACTACGCTCATAGAAACTCCATCACCAATTATTACATCTAAGGCATTCTAACATGACTAGAACCTTAGAAATGCATCGGTCATAAAGTCGTAAGAACGATTGGAAGCTTGCTCTCCGTCAGATTTTAGCTTCTTACATTCTACTTTTTAAGAGTTTCGTAATGTGTACATTATTTAATTTCGTTGTTCTTAATTTGATTTTATTTTAATAAGCTACCATGTAAAATATTGATCAAAAGCGAAAATATTAGGTGGAGTTTTACACCTCATTTGAGGAAGAAAATCAGTATCAAAGAACAATCAGTCACGGAAGGGATGGGCTTAGTCACACATGGCACCGACTACGGTGCAACTTATTTGCATCATGCCATTTGCATTTCCATCAGTCTCCCCACTCCTCTGACAGCTCCTCTGACATGCACGTTTTCATCTCTCGATACACTACAGAAAGTGCTGGTACATTTCAGTGATAAAAAACAAACTCTGCACCGTACATTGAATATTTTTAGCTTTAAAGGGCTTTTAGTGCTAAACATAGAGAATATAAAACAAAAATAAAAATTTCTAATATTTTAATTGCTATACAGTTAAGAAATATTAAATTATTAAAAAAACATAAAATATTGTTTATGGAAGATAGTGAGTAAGATTTTTAACTATTAATTTAAGAGTGAAAGAAATATTTAAGCTATTCATTTGAATAAAAGTAATGTTGTAATATGTAGTGTCTACCCTCGTTCACATCTTTTCTAGACTTATTATTGCTATTATTATCAAACTATGTAGACTAGTTTTATGTTGATGGTTTAGTGGTGTTGTTTTGACACTATCAGATATTATGATAGGGATTCAGTTGATATATGATGAGATCATTTAGACTTTACGTTTCATGTATGTATGATGATCATTACATTGTTTTCAGTTATTAATGATGATTAGTTAGATTGTTTATTATCTCATGTGTTTTATTATGGTTAGTCACCCCATACTTGCATGTGTATGGTGTGCGTGTTTTCTTATTGTATGGCGTTTCTGATGTGGTTAAGGAAGGGAGTCATAGTCACCTGCTTAGTCGGGATCTACACGATGCACCACTTCTTGCCATTGTTTGTTTAGCTTAGCATTATATATTGTATGTACATGCATGGGTTTTCTGTAGGTTGTAGGTACCGGGTATGGACTTCCCTAAATTGCTAAGATGAGCGTACCCTATTATACTATCTCAATGACAAGAGAAGGGAGATAAATTCTCAAGTCCAAATCTCAAACCTAAAAAAACCATTTGTCCTAGTGAGTTGGGACAAGTATCAGAGTTGAATACCCACCGAATGTGTCGGATGACATATTTCGTGATTTTTAACCCTTTAGATTGATTTTGTATGATTTGTTCTATGATAGGTTTTCATATTTTATCTTGGAGGTCTATGGTGAATTTTCCATTAATTAAGTCTTAAATAGATTTAATTAATAAATTATTTATTTGAAAAAATTAATAAAATATCATGATCTTTGATATTTTGATTGTGATTAATTAAATGTGAATTATTGAGGAAAGGAATTAAATAAAAGAAAAATAGAAATTAAAAATTAATAATAATTATAAAATAAAAATAAAGTAATAAATAAAATAATAATAATAAAACTTATAAAAAATTAAAATGAAAATTATAAAATTTAATTAGAAATTATTGGAGTTATAAGCTTCCATGGGAATTAACATGTGTCAAGAACACGGGGGTTAGTGCATCAATTAAGCACAAGGTGTCTACAACTGTATGACTCATCAAAAAGGTTGGAAAAGACCTATGCTTAGTTGGTGACACCTTCCAGCTATTTCAAGAAGCATTCCAAAGGTTTCTTGAGAGCTCTTTATATTCAAGCATTCCTAGAAGCTTAGGGATAGCGTTTGGAGTGCAATTGGAGCATAGGAGGGCTCGAGAACCCTGAAGAAGGGAGGAGCTCTCTGTGGGTTTTCTGAGGAAGAGCAATTTAGCATCAGAATCCAGGTAGATTCTTGTGATTTTGCTTATGCTATTTTCACATCATGCATTCCCTGTCTTCTTCATGTCTTCCATATGTCTTCTGAGAAATTTTGTATTTTTTTTTATGCATATGGGTAGTTTAGTTTATTTGAAAATTTTATATGTATAAATCTGAAAAGAACACGGGGCTAGGGTTTAAATTCGCCGCCAAAACCATTAAATGATTTAATGAATAAATTTTGAGGCCAAATAGTTTATAGGAAAATTTTGAAAATTAGAATCTTTAAATAGATCGTGTATATGCTCATTGTAAAATATACATGTTTATATTTTCGTATCTGCACACACACACACACACACATATACACATATATATAAACACACACACACACACACACACACACACACACACACACACACACACACACATATATATATATACACACATTATAATTATATATATATGCTGTGATACTTAATTGAATTCTGTGAATACATATATATATGTGTGTGTGTGTGTGTGTGTAAAAGTTCTTTTAAAAAGAATCTGCAAACATTTCTTTAAAAATTATATATGAAAAATCGTTATTTGAAACATTTATCAAAAATATATAATATATTTATAAGTCTGAAATCGTTCATAGTAAACGATTTGTGAAAAATATATTCGTATGCGATACGTATGCGAAATTTATGTTTTCAAAACCTTTGTTTTAAGAAGGGCAGGGGTTTTTATTTCACCCAACCCATTCTTTAGAGCCGTCGGTAGCGGGCCTGCTGTTGCAGGTACTGCGACTGCCGTCGCAGGCCATGCGACAGAGGCAGGCTGCATGGCGCTGCCATATATAAATGGTGGTGCGAATATAAACTCGCCTTTGTTTATAAATACATTCGGCTTTGTTATAGGTTGCTTAAACAAAATTTGATTTTGTATTAAAATTAAATATTAATTGTTATATGCATTAGTAAATGTTGTTATATGTTATGTATTATATATATATGTGTATATATATATATATATAATAATAATAATGAAATTTTAATATTCAAAGTTATTTAGAGTTTTTAAATAAATAATATGGGTTTTAATTAATCAAAATTACTTAATTAGAATTTAGTCTAATTAAGGTAAATTTAAAAGTTATAACATTTAAATTATCAAATATTTTAGCCCTTTTCAATATTATAAATTGAGTTATGATAACTCAATACCAGAATAACGTATAACGTATATTATTAAAAATATTTAGATAATTGAGTTCTAAGAGTTAGAGGGAAAAACTTTTATCTATCAACAATTACGTGGGCTAGGAAAAACATACAAAATGTTTCTCCATTCATTAACCAACTTGGAACGTAAACTGAGACTTTTGCATTTAAGTTGTAAACTTAGCAAAACATGTGTATTCTTTATACTATTGTTTTGGGTTGACTAGTGTTGACTAGTTATAGGACGTCTACCAGAGGCTTGGGAGTTATGTGATTGTGATGTCATGATGATGTTTTAATCTCGATCTTTATGAACCCAACCATGGTTATGTGATGGAATACTCTATATATTGGTTGTAAAATTGATTGTTATAGTTGAGGTTCTTATTTATGAGACACTTGACTTAACCATTATTTTTTGTCATCGATCAGTTATCCTTGGTTGTTTTTTAGTTGCTATGATGGGACTAAAATGTGGATTTATTCTTAATGATGTCATGTTGTGACAAGTTTGACTCAACCATTTTTGGAGTCTTTGATCAGTGTGTTTGAGATATATTGTTGGTAATTGAGAACTGTTGGATACTTTTGATTATCAATGATGCTTCAGTTGCCAATAGAGAGCTCTATTGTGGTCATGATTTTCTATGGATGCTTGCTCATGGATATTTGATGAATTTATGCATATTTGATGATTTTATGGATTATCTTTTGTGATTTTGAGATTTATGAGTCCATGAGCATTAGGGTAGGATATCTGCATGTAGTGTCGGGAAGTGGCTTGCAATGGGGGTCGGGGCCCTAAGAGGTTGCCAGGATAACTCATTGTAAGTTGGATTAATAAGTGATAACATTCACACCTAATACAAACTGAATGAACCTAAAAAGATAAGTGTTTTGTTCTCGCCCATGCCTTGAGTGCTTGTATAGGCTAGGATGGGAGTAGTGAGAACGCATGGTTGCGACCTTGCATTCCATAGTATGCCTTGTTAGTATGAGAGGATGCTAGTGGCCACATGAGATCAGTATGGACCCATGGAGTTTAGCTAACTGCTAGGGTAACTTGTACGTAATAAATGTGATGACACTTTTCCACTTGCATAGTAGGTTCCTACATGTCATTGTGTGCCTCTAGGAAGTAGATGTCAGTTTCGTGATTGGAACCTTTGAGTTAGTATACTTTTAGGATTCCTGGACTATAGAGATTTGTGCTATGTGTTATGGATAGTCTGTTTGGGACTTGAGATTATCTCCTCAGCACAGTGGGAGTGGACCACTTAGGTACCACGCGGTCGGGTGGTAGTGTATTTTCCACTCTTATAATTTGAGATTCATTGAGACATCGTGGTTGATGCGTCCTTCATGATGGTGGATATGTATCCTTTCATTAATGATTAGCATATGTTAGATGATGTTATCTTATGCTTATATTTGCATGTTTGATTTCTTTTTACATATGATGTTATATATGTTAGGAGTGACATTCCTACTATGTTAATACCGATGATCTCTTCGGTGATTTGGGATGTTACGCACGGAGGGATGGCTAGGGCCCATGATGGTCTAATGATGCTATTAACAGTTAGGAGGAACCATGCACTTAGTTAGTTATGTTTGATCTTACAATGGATGTATATGTATTCTATGATGATGTATCATGTGTATCATGTGATTGTCCTTGATGTATCATGGATTAGAATAGGATGATGTACCTTATTTCACATATGTATATTCTTTTAAGCCTTCATACCTTGTGACATGTACAGTGGATGATTGAGCATTTGGAAATGTAATGTATGAACATTGGACTTATCATTATTATTTCATGTGGATGTTGTACTAGATGGCCTCATGTATGTTAGTTAATTTAGATGTAACTCAACGTTAAGGGATTCTTAAAGAATGAAATCAGTTATGTATGTTATGGACATTGCTATTGCTTTCGTTATTATGTACAAGTTATATGTGGTATTTACTTTCATGTTATTTTTTTAAAAAAAAAAAATGTTACCAAACTTAGTGAAACTCTAGGTTAATTCTTTGGATCGCTTAGCGGGGTGTTACATAATATATAAGTATAAAATATTTTCTATAACTCTAATTCTGATATGGCTATCATTTGAATGCAATTTTGAAGTTAAATAATTTACTATTGAATAACTTAATGGTTACTTATTTGAATTTAATAATATAATCTTTGAACATAGAAAAATTAAAAGATTGTATTATTAAATTTAAAGAGAGTAGATGAATAATGAATATATAGTAGTTAGAAATAAAGAAATAAGAAAGATGAAGGAAGAATGGTAATGATAATAGATGATAAAGAAACCAACAAAAAGTCTATTTTAAAAAGATAGAGTATATTTTAATCACCACTTTTGAGGGAGTTTATATAGTGAGTGTCAAATTTAAATTAGAATGAAAAAAAAAAGATAGGAGAAAGGACATGTACCTTGATGGATTGAGTATTCAACATGAAATGTCCCAATTAGGCTTTACAATTACTACCAACCTTTTTTTCTACATTTTTTGGTGTGTAATCTTTTTTTTTTGGTCTATAGTTCAAAAAGATGGAAACTATATGACAAATTTTTAAAATTAGTTATTTTAAATATAATAATTTAAAAAATTGATATGATTTGCTTTTCTTTTTTTCATCAGTAAGAGGCTGAAGCCAAGATTAATTATTAGTTATTATTAATTTTTATTTTATTAAGCACAGGTAGATTCAAACCCAAGACCTCTCCAATAAGAGGCTCACAATTTACCATTGTCTTGTAGGCTCTTGCTTGATTTGATTTACTTTTTTTTATTCAACTATTTAGTTTTGTAATTAATTAATTATGAAAGTCAATTTAATTTCACTAACCATATAAAAACTATTTTGCCATGAATAATATTTCTATAGAGTGAAGTGTTAAAAATATTAGGATTGAAGAAATTAGATAAAATCAATATTGAAATATAAGATGAGTAAGAAGCTTTATTTAAATCTAATTAATTAATTATGAAATTCAATTTAATTTCACTAACCATATAAAAATTATTTTGCTAGGAATAATATTTCCACTAATAATAGAGTGAAGTTTCTATAGAGTGAAGTGGAAATATTATTCTTGGCAAAATAATTTTTATATGGTTAGTGAAATTAAATTGACTTTTGCAATTAATTAATTAGATTTAAATAAAGCTTCTTACTCATCTTATATTGCATTATTAATTTTATCTAATTTCTTCAATCCTAATTTTTTTAACACTTCACTCTATAGAAATATTATTCTTAGCAAAATAGATTTTACATGGTTAGTGAAATCAAATTGATTTTCATAATTAATTAATTACAAAATTGAATAGTTGAATAAAAAGGTAAATCAAATCAATTTTTTTAAAATTATTATATTAAAAATTACTAATGTTTAAAATTTGTCATATAGTTTCCATCTTTTTGAACTATAAAAAAAAAAAGGATTACACACCAAGAAATGTAGAAAAAAAAGGTTGGTAGTAATTGTAAACCCTAATTGGGGGCATTTCATGTTGAATACTCAGTCCATCAAGGTACAAGTCCATTCTTCTATCTTTTTTGTTTCATTCTAATTTAAATTTGACACTCACTATGTAAACTCCCTCAAAAGTGGTGATTAAAATATACTATATGTTTTTAAAATAGATTTTTTTTTGGTTTCAACCTTTATCATTTATTATCATTACCATTCTTCCTTCATCTTTCTTATTTCTTTATTTCGGACTACTATATATATTTTTTATTTGTCTACTCTCTTTAAATTTAATAATACAATCTTTTAATTTTTCTATGTTCAAAGATTATATTATTAAATTCAAATAAGTAACCACTAAGTTATTCGATAGTAAATTATTTAACTTAAAAATTACATTCAAATGATAGCCATATCAGAATTAGAGTTATAGAAAATATTTTATACTTATATATTACAACATTACTTTTATTCAAATGAATAGCTTAAATATTTCTTTCACTCTTAAATTAATATTTAAAATTCTTACTCACACTATCTTCCATAAACAATATTTTATGTTTTTTAATAATTTAATATTTCTTAACTACATAACAATTAAAATATTAGAATTTTTTTTTCTATTCTCCACGTTTAGCACTAAAAGCCCTTTAAAGCTACAAATATTCAAAGTACGGTGCAGAGTTTGTTTTTTTCATCGGAATGTACTAGCACTTTCTACAGCATATGGGAGAGATGAAAGTGTGCATGTCGAAGGAGCCATCATAGGAGTAGGGAGACTGATAGAAATGCAAATAGCATGGTGCAAATAAGTTTCACTATAGCCAGTGTCGTCACACATAGCCTAGATAAATTATAGAACTAGTTGATTAGCTTTATCTTTATCTCATGTAGGGGCTAATGGCATGTACTTTTTTCTTGCTCATGAACACTAGATGACACTAGCGTTGATGATGATATTTGAATTAAGTAAGTGAATATTTGAAATGGGAGAAGTGGATCTACTGACAAATCATGCATGTTATGTATGCTTCCACAAGACTTATATCATATCCTTCTCTATGCCATAACATGACTTATAAAAGATTAAGTGAGATAAACATGATGTAGACAAACTTTTTCATCTAACCTTTTTAGATGGAGATTTAGCATTTTTGCCTAGTCTCTTTGGCTGAGAACCAAGGACTGAGGGGTATCCATTCCACCAAATTTTCTCGGGGCACGATCTCGGTCTCATCCCTTTTAGATGTTGGGGGTCTTGTTGTAATGTCCCGTTTTAGGACATCTTTAGGTTTTTCTCTTATCTGAATCCATTCTATAATATTTTCTAATTTTTTATCTGCTTTACCTCCTTATTCTCAAAAGCTTTCATATATATTTCATATCTCTTTCTCCCCCTCCATAGTTTATTTGATATATATATATATATATATATATATATATATATATATAATTTGTTATAAGAGTCACATCCTTTCATTAATAATTATATTAATAATATAATTGTATTAATTAGTAAGGTTAGTTATATTATGTCATAAAGTATATTAATAATTATATTATTAACATATCAAATATATATTATATTATAATACATTTTTTAATATAGCACTTGTATTAAAATATATCATTAATATAAGTCTAACAACATATATTATTAATATAATTCTAATATCATTAATATATATATATATATAGTGATATCGTTATCAATCATGTTAGTGCTATAAATATTATTAATCATATATATCATAGTATTGATATATATATTACTGATGGGGACACAACCCAACAACCATAATAGACACAATAGAAAGGGGAAATTATATTAACTAAGAAAATAAGCTGGTACAAATAGTGCAGAGAAAATAAACTCAAAACATGCCCTGCGGGCTTACAATAGCATAAATCTGGAGAATATTTCTCCTTTTAGCACCTCCTCTCAAGCTCCAATCCGAACTGCCTTTTACAATGCCAGAAATCTCCTTAAATAGACCCCGGAGGGTTAAGGACTAGGAGTACATTCTAGAAAGTGCTAGTAGGCATCCACCAACAAAATAGAAGGTTCCGGAAGCTGCGTTAGAAGTCGGTGCAATTCTCGAAGAATCCAGAAACGGTAGCCGAACTTCCGGGAGGCATAACTTTTGAACCGTAACTCCGATTGACGAATCGTTTACATTTTCGAAAAGCTCTCGAAGCGCTCTATAGCCCTATGGAAAAGCTTCGCTCATCCCCCATTTTTTGACCCTTTTCGAGGTCATTTAATTCCCCAAACTTGACTTTGAAGCATTCTTAGGGGGTCTCCAAAACCCGAAAAACTGTAATAACTTTCAAACCGTGGGGCCTTTTGACCTGATTCTTTTTCTGGAATGCTCTAAATCTCAATTACATTCATCTGGCCAAGTCACACCTTCTAGGTCACCAAAATGGTGGTCAAATTGCATGCTCCTATTTTTTTCAGGATTTTTAAATGCACTGATAGTTGAACTATGAGAGTTGGAACCTTTATTTGAGCCAAATGGGTATCCAAAAATGCAAAGACATAAAATAGAAACTAAGTCTAAGTACATTTTTTTTGGGTGACACAGGATTGCCCTTATACCTCTGGATGCTCCTGCATCAGACACCCAGGGTAGATTGAAAAGTGACCCTGTCACTTTATGGATGGTAGAGGAAATCCCAAATGGGAAACCTCAGCTGCTGAAATCCAAGTTGAGTCTTCGATCGGTCGTCCTTTCCATTTGACCAAATACTCTTCATACTGCCTGTTTTTGGTACTCCTACCCACACGATGATCTAGAATGTCTTCTATCTCCTCCTTCTTAGAAGCAGGAATTGGGCACGGCTCTAAAACCAGCTCCTCATCTGCACCATCATCATGATACTCTGTCAAATCTACAATGTTGAAAATGGGAGAAATGTGAATACCATCTGGCAGCTCCACCTCATATGCATTTCCTGAGTTATGTTTCTTCAAAATTTTGCAAGGGCCAAATTTCTTCATTTTCAGCTTGTTGTAGGTACGAACTGGAAATCTTTCTTTTCGTAAGTGCACCATGACAAGATCCCCTACTTGGAATTCCTTATGTCTTCTCCTTGCATCAGCCCTAGCTTTATACTCTTGATTCATCTTGATAATGTGTGCTTGAACCTCCTCATGTAGATGCTTGATGTGTTCAGCAAATTCCTCAGCTTCAACACTTGTTCTCTCCCCTTGTTCTATCTTCCTCAATTCTGGTGCAGTCCTTGGGCTATTTCCATATACAATTTGAAATGGTGATTTTCCAGTACTCCTATTTACAGAGTTATTATAAGAAAACTCTGCATGTGGTAGAATCAAATCCCATCCCTTGGGCTTATCTCCAACTAAACATCTCAGCAAATTGCCCAGACTTCTATTTACCACTTCTATTTGGCCATCAGTCTGTGGGTGATGCGTGGAACTGAATTTCAAGTCTGTTCTCAACTTCTTCCACAATGTCCTCCATAAATACCCCACAAATTTAGTATCTCGGTCCGAAACTATACTCCTTGGAAGACCATGTAGTCTTACCACCTCTTTGAAAAACAAGTCTGCAATATGGACAGCATCATGAGTTTTGTGGCATGGAATGAAATGTGCCATTTTGGAGAACCTATCAACCACCACGAATACTGAGTCATTACCCCTTTGGGTCCTTGGCAATCCAAGAACAAAATCCATACTTATGTCCTCCCATGGCCTTGATGGAACAGGCAATGGCTGATATAGGCCAGTATTTTGACTAAACCCCTTGGCCACTTGACAAACTTGGCAACTCTGTACAAACTTCTTCACATCCTGTGTAATTGTAGGCCAAAAATAATGTTCTCTAAGAATGGCAATGGTCTTATCTCGACCAAAATGTCCTGCCATCCCTCCACTGTGTTTCTCCTTAATCAGATTTTCCCTCATGGAACTCCTTGGAATGCACAATTGACTACCTTTGAACAACATGCCATCCTGAATCAAATAGTCTAACCACTTGGTTCTATCTACAGCCACAGGTTCTTTACAAGCTTTCCATGCTTCAGCAAAATCAGGATCCTCGGGGTACAAATTCTTTAGTTCTTCAAACCCAACTACTTCAACCTACATTGTAGTAAGCAACAACTGTCTCCTACTTAATGCATCTGCAACCCTGTTAGATTTTCCACTTCTATGCTTCAACACAAATGTATAACTCTGCAAGAATTCTACCCACTTCATATGCCTCTGATTCAATTTACCTTGGCTATTTAGGTACTGTAATGCCTGATGATCAGTATACAAAACAAATTCCTTTGGCAATAAATAATGCCTCCATTTCTTTAAGGCCTGAACTATCGCATAGAACTCTTGATCATAAACAGAATACTTCTTCTTTGCATCATTCAATTTTTCACTAAAATATGCAATAGGCTTACCTTCTTGGCTTAATACAGCCCCAATAGTGCTACCACTAGCATCACAATCCACCTGGAATACTTTTCTAAAGTCTGGAAGTGCCAACACAGGCTGTTCAGTCACCTTCTTCTTTAGCAATTCAAAACTTCTCGCGGCTACTGTAGTCCATTTGAACTCTTTTCTATCCCCTCTTATTGTATCAGTTAGAGGTGCACATATGCCACTGAAATTCTTAATAAACTTTCTGTAAAAACTAACCAGACCATGAAATGATCTTACCTCAGTAGCAGACCTTGGAGTAGGCCATTCCAAGATGGCTTTTACCTTCTCTGGATCCATTTTGAGACCTTCAGGTGATATAACAAATCCCAAATAGACTAACTCCCTTTTTGCAAAGACACACTTCTTTAGATTAATTAACAATTTCTCTTCCCTTAGCCTTTCAAGGACACTATGAATATGCAGTAAATGTTCTTCCAAAGTCTTACTAAAAATTAAAATATCATCCAAATAGACAATAACAAATTTTCCCAAGAACTTCTTAAGTACCTCATTCATGAGCCGCATGAAGGTGCTTGGGGCGTTCGTCAATCCAAAGGGCATGACTAACCACTCATAAAGACCCTCCTTGGTCTTGAAGGCTGTTTTCCACTCATCTCCTTCTCGAATCTGTATCTGATGATAGCCACTCTTCAGATCTATCTTTGTGAAGTACTCAGCTCCACTCAAGCAGTCCATAAGATCATCCATCCTTGGCAAAGGAAATCGGTACTTGATGGTTATCCTATTTATAGCTCAGGAATCTGTACACATCCTCCACTCTCCATCCTTTTTTGGTGCAAGTACTGTAGGTACTGCACATGGACTCAGGCTCTCTCGAATCAAGCCCTTCCTCAACAGCTCCTGAACCTGTCTATTTAGCTCCTCTGTTTCAGTAGGAGTCATCCTGTGAGCAGCCTTGTTAGGCAAACTAGCTCCTGGAATCAGATCTATCTGATGACTGATTTTCCTTACTGGTGGCAATCCATCTGGAACATTATCAGAGATAATATCTCTAAATTCTCCTAGTAAATCTAAAACTTCAAATGGTATTTCACTACTACCTTCTTTATCTTTCCTAGGAATCAAAGCATAGCACATACGCTGATGTTTCATGCCATCTAAAAACTTCCTTCCATCAACAAGACAAATCCTAGCACTGCTACATACCTTTTCACCTTCCTTTTTCATGGGCTTCAATTTGTGGCAAACTCCATCCTTTGTCAGAGAGTATGTGTTTGCATGTCCATCATGTATTGCATGTCTATCAAACTGCCATGGTCTACCCAACAATAGATGGCAAACATCCATCGAAATAACATCACAAAGAACTTCATCATGGTAACTCCCAATTTTGAATTTTACTAAACATTGTTCACTTACCAGGACCTTATGATCATCTTTTACCCAAGAAATCCGATAGGGCTGGGGATGTTTCTCCCTCTTGAGCTTCAGCTTAGAGACCATCTCTTCGGATACCAAGTTATCAGTGCTACCACCATCAATGATCACATCACAACATTTATCCTCACACTTGCATCTGGTACGGAACAAGCTCCTCCGTTGTCTTGGTTCATTTTCACCACTTAGTAGGACTCTTTCATTTACCAAGGTTTCTCCTCTTTCTGCATCCTCTAAATGTGATGATTCTGCATCCTCATCCACATGAGCAATCCTAGCTTGGCCCTCAGCTCTCCTATCTATCCTTCCTTGTCGTTGAGGGCATTCAAAGGAACGATGACCTTCTTCATTGCAATGGAAATAGGTACCACGGAAGCCTCCTCTTCCTTGTCCACATCCTCTACCTCTTCCTCTTTGATTTCCAAAGTCTTGATCATGGGAGCGGTTGAAACCCTCATTCCTCTGGTTCCTGCTAGTACCCTCATCTTCATTTTTCTTTTGAGTTTCATTGCGGCCTCCAGATGATCTACTACTTCCCCTTCCTCCTTGACCGCGCCCTCTTTGTCTTCCTTCAAACCTTTTACTCAGCTTCTCTTCAACTCGTAGGGCAAACTGGTATGCTTCTTCAACGCTGGTCATTCTTACCAGACTTAGTTCTTCCTGGATGCTATGTCGTAACCCACTGATATAACGAGCAACCTTCTCCTTATTTGCTTCTGCATGCCCCACTCTAATCAGGAGTCGGTAAAACTCCTCTGTATATTCTTGGACTGATCTTCCTGCTTGCTTTAACCCATGCATCTTTTTAAACAGATCAAGCTCGTAGTCCATAGGAATGAACTCCTTCTTCAATTTGTCCACCATGCGATCCCATCTTGTGATCTTCTCCTTTCCTCTTCTAAGTCTTTCCAGTTGAATCTCTTACCACCAGATTTTGGCATGGCCTTTTAGTTTGGCCTTTGCAAACTTAACCCTATCTGGGTCCCTTATATCCTCATATTCAAAGTATTCGTCCAGTTCATTAATCCAATCGATCAACTCATCCGGTTTCAAATTTCCCAAAAATATACCCACTTCAATTGTAGGTCTTTTCCCAAACCTAGAAATGGCCCTAAAAAGCCTTTCCTCTACAGGATTCAGAACTTCCCCGTCAACTTCCATTACTTCCTCTTCATTGTCATCCTCACTATTATCATCTGCGGCAATATTTGCTCTTCTACGAAGCTCCTCTTGCAATGCTTGTACCTGTCTCTGGAGGGCTCTAACCTCCTCAAGATCAACAGCTCTGGCCCTTCCACCACGCTCTCTTCGTGGAGGCATCTTCTAACTCGAACCCAAAACCACACAGTCCTGGTGCAAACTGCCTCACAGTCGGCGCTCTCTCTACACACTCAGGAAAACCCGCTCTGATACCACTTGATGGGGACACAACCCAACAACCAGAATAGACACAATAGAAAGGGGAAATTATATTAACTGAGAAAATAAGCTGGTACAAATAGTACAGAGAAAATAAACTCAAAACATGCCCTGCGGGCTTACAATAGCATAAATCTGGAGAATATTTCTCCTTTTAGCACCTCCTCTCAAGCTCCAATCCGAACTGCCTTTTACAATGCCAGAAATCTCCTTAAATAGACCCTGGAGGGTTAAGGACTAGGAGTACATTCTAGAAAGTGCTAGTAGGCATCCACCGACAAAATAGAAGGTTCCGGAAGCTGCATTAGAAGTCGATGCAATTCTCGAAGAATCTAGAAACGGTAGCCGAACTTCCGGGAGGCATAACTTTTGAACCGTAACTCCGATTGACGAACCGTTTACATTTTCGGAAAGCTCTCGAAGTGCTCTATAGCCCTATGGACAAGCTTTTCTCATCCCCCATTTTTTGACCCTTTTCAAGGTCATTTAATGCCCCAAACCTGACTTTGAAGCATTCTTAGGGGGTCTCCAAAACTCAAAAAACTGCAATAACTTTCAAACCGTGGGGCCTTTTGACCTGATTCTTTTTCTGGAATGCTCTAAATCTCGATTACATTCATCTGGCCAAGTCACACATTCTAGGTCACCAAAATGATGGTCAAATTGCATGCTCCTATTTTTTTCGGGATTTTTAAATGCACTGATAGTTGAACTATGAGAGTTGGAACCTTTATTTGAGCCAAATGGGTATCCAAAAATGCAAAGACATAAAATATAAACTAAGTCTAAGTACATTTTTTTGGGTGACATAGGATTGCCCTTATACCTCTAGATGCTCCTACATCAATTACTTATATTCAATAGTATGTTATTTTAAATGTGTATATATATGTATGATAATATATAATAATTTATATTTTTAACTTACATACTTTATTAATCATTTTAATATTATAAAATTTATATATTGGACCTATTTATTATTTAATTATATATGTCCAAAAATGGGGATATCACAGCCATCCCCTCTCGAATTTTCTTGTCCTCAAGCAAAATCTTTCACATACAAACTCCTTCATAGATACAAACATATTTTCATAACAAAGTCCTAAAAATATTTATGAAATATACATCTCAATGAATGAAAACACAAAGCAAACATGATGTAGATAGATGAAGACACGGAGCAAACATGATGTAGACAAATGAAGACATGGAACAAACACGATGCAAACACATAAGACACACATCATGCATTTCCTTAATTGTGAACCTATAACCAAAAAAAAATCATTAGTACACATTATATATAAATCAATCCCCTGATAGGGTGTTTATGGTCTCAATCCATTTATTAATTCATCATTTTCTAAATATGAGAGGAGGAACCATAATAGGGTGCCCTGTTACCCAACCAGTGGGCCTCACCATTCTCCCTCATTATTGTTACCTCTCTCTGACCATTATTTCCAAGAAGGTGCCTTTGTATGATGTCCCATCATTGAGGCCTTACCCGGTACCCGTAGGCTTTATCCGGTACCTCGCATGATGTCCCCCAGTCCATTCCACCACAGGCCTTATCTCGACTTGGAGAATCATGATCTTAAGGTGATTCTATCCACTATTTTCCAATAAGAAGTCTTTTAAAGAAAATCTTTGAAATATCAGATAGTTAATCTTATCATTCAATTATAGGAGGAGAAACCATAATGGGGTGCCCTTTTACCCAATCAGTGGGCCTCACCGTTCTCCCTCATTATTGTTATCTCTCTCCGACCATCATCTCTAAGATAGTGCCTTTGTATGATGTACCCTGAGATGTCCCATCACCGAGGCCTTACCCAGTACCCGTAGGCTTTATTTGGTACCTCGCGTAATGTCCCCTAGTCCATTCCACCGCAGGCCTTACCTTATCTTGAAAGATGATGACCTAAGATAATTAATCATTTTTTTCTTAACAAAATTAGAATTTATTAAACCTTCAATTTAAAGCATGGGGAGAATTTTCTTATCCTTTGGTTAGCCATTTCAAATCTAAATCTCCCTTAATACAAAAATTAGCCTATTCAATTTCTCTCATAATGTACACCTTTAATAGATAAATTAATATTAATCCAATTATCAATTTAAATGTATATTCTTTTATTAGAGAAATTAATGTTCAATTATCAACTTCAATGTATATTTCTTTAATAGAGAAATTAATATTAATTCAATTATTAACTTAATGTATTTTCCTTTATATGAAAGCTTTTAATCTCATTGATCAATTTTTATTTAACTACATCTATCCCTTAATATTGAATTGGATGAATATATATTTTAATTGGGAATAAATATACACTATTCATACCTAAAAGTGCATTTACCAGCATCCTTTGATGTACTGTGATCAGTACCCGACGTCCAGTCCTTTTATGCAAAGATGGCAGGTATCTGGCCATACGTTTGACAGAGAGATCATGGGTATTTGACTGTCCCTCTAGCGTAGAATCTTCACAGAACTTGGCAGAAATGTTTATGACTTCATTTTTTTTTGTTTTCTTTCCAAACTTCCATTCTAATCTCTGTTATGTTTACCTCTATGAATTATCATCTGCCTTGAACTATTGTTTGTCCAAATTGTCATGCACCTTTAGACTTGGAATTTTCTTTTAATAGCACCGATGATGAGTATTTTGATTACTTTCCTTATATTATTTCCTTCAACATACCTTTTCAAACTACCATCAATCATAAAATACACTCATACACCATTCACATGATAAATTTGAGAGTTACTTATCTTTTATCTTCTGTATTACTTCTCAATATTATGTGTCGCTTCGCATAGTGGTGAACCAAACCATGCCACGATGTATGTTATTTGATCTTTTTTATTTGATTATTATCCTTTTTTTCTTTCTTCCTGTCTGAGTTGTATGCTCACGTTAGCTACTGAATGGCCTTTATTTTGGTGACTTATATCTCTCATTCCATGATACCATTTTTTCCATGCTACCATGTCTGTAAGCTACCCATTCTCTCTACCATGTTTTTGAGATTTAACCAATACATGGTGAAACTCATTCAGTCATACTAGAGAGAAGAATCTCACCACATATTTGAGTCTGATATGGTTGATGGGGGAAGCTCAAATGCATCATTATAATTTTGAAACCCTAAATCATCACTAAAACATCTGTTTCAAATTCCACAAAGCTTGGCATACAATATAAACTCTTGCCCTCAATTTGCATCTCCTCAACATTCTCTCTTTCTTACAAAAAATAATATTCAATAGTGGGAAGAGAGTTTGAGTGAGGATTGATTAGAACATCAACATTAAGAAGATTATTGTTGAGAATTGTAGGAGAGTCCTGGCTAGTTAAGTTGTGTACAACTGCTTTGAAAATTTCTTCATCGGTCTTCACAAAGAAGGGCTTTATATATTTCACCCTAACTTCAACGCGATGCACAGAGGATTTGGCTGCTTCTATTTCACAATATCAAACCCTACTTCAGCGCTACTTTCTAAACTCTGAAAAGATCTTGAATCTTTATTATCTACTTTCTTCTTCTCCTTAGGTTGGCAAGGACATTTTTTATGATTTTGTACTAAATACTTTCCACAGGATGGCAGGAAAGATGCTCTGATAGCACTTGTAATGTCCCGTTTTAGGACATCTTCAAGTTTTTCTCTTATTTGAATCCATTCTATAATATTTTCTAATTTTCTATCTGCTTTACCTCCTTATTCTCAAAAGCTTTCATATATATTTCATATCTCTTTCTCCCCCTCCATAGTTTATTTGATATATATATATATATACTTTGTTATAAGAGTCACGTCCTTTGATTAATAATTATATTAATAATATTATTGTATTAATTAGTAAGGTTAGTTATATTATATCATAAAGTATATTAATAATTATATTATTAACATATCAAATATATATTATATTATAATACATTTTTTAATATAGCACTTGTATTAAAATATATCATTAATATAAGTCTAACAACATATATTATTAATATAATTCTAATATCATTAATATATATATGTTATATATATGTATATACATATATATATATATGTATATACATATATATATATATATATATATACATATATATGTATATACATATGTATGTATATACATATATATATACATATATATATATATATATATATATATATATATATATATATATATATATATATATATATATATATATATATATACATGTATACACATACACACACACACACACACACACACACACACATATATATATATACACACACACATAGTGATACCGTTATCAATCATGTTAGTGCTATAAATATTATTAATCATATATATCATAGTATTGATATATATATTATTTGTATTCAATAGTATGTTATTTTAAATGTGTATATATATGTATGATAATATATAATAATTTATATTTTTAACTTATATACTTTATTAATCATTTTAATATTATAAACTTTATATATTGGACCCATTTATTATTTAATTATATATGTCCAAAAATGGGGATATCACACTTGCTCTCAACAAGACTTGATCCCTAGTGGGCTCTTTATAAGCCCTTAAACTTAACCTAATTTTGTATGTGTTAGTGTTTTAAAAAAAAAATTGTCCCCCTTAAAATAATTTTGATTTTAAAATCTTCTAAACACATTTGAATGTGATTCAAACATGGAAAATTTGGTGGAGAAGCTCATAGAGCGAGCATGGAGGAAGAAGTAATGCAGATCGACCATGCAAAACATATGGGTGCCCTTCTCGCCAAAATATTGTGAATTGGTGGGAAATGGATTATTCTCTTATTGTTTTTTATTTCTCCCATGAAAAGGCCCTTAGCAATATTCTTTGAAATTTCATTTGCATTTTTAGTAAATTTTTATTTTCCCCTTTTTGTTTTCATTTTGATTATAAATGACAAGATTGTAATATGTGGTACGAACAAATGCTCATGTGGAAAATGTCTATCATAAAATCCATTATCAACATGGGTATGATAATGGCAAACACAAAGGGGAAAATATGGTCACCCTTCCCATCCATTTGATTGTTGTTGACTACTATGAAGTAAGCTTGAAAAAAAAAAAGTTTGGGCTTATGTCAAGTATACCAATTAGTTTTCAAACTGATCTTCTCAATTATGCATGATCCCTCATTGAAAGAAAATGTAACAATCTATCTAAATTTTGGAGATTTTGATTTAAAAATGCAATGCACTTATACTCATTTTGGTATGGTGTGTGTTTGTGTTGGAGAGGCATTGGTCTAGTTTAAAGGAGTCAAAAAGTGATTGAATGTCTTTTATGAACATTTGATTTCTTACAAGCTCTTTCACTCAATGGTTTGGAGGATGGGATGCAGTTGGTAGGATGACTGTATCTCCACAAGAGAATTTGATCATCCTCAATTTTTTCATGGCTTTCTCTTAATAACAATGCTCTCTTTTCTTTAATTGACTTTGATTTTTTGTATTTGTACTCCTTTCTATGTTTTATTGATCTAACATTAGGCATTGGAAATTGGATATAAGACATTTTGGACTAAATCATAAGAAGATTAATATTTTGAGTGAGTGAATTAAGTTCAATAAAGGTAGTGTTGTTGACATTGGTGACAATTTAGTGTGGCTAGTGAAAATATTGTTTACATGATGAAGATAGATTGAATGTGATTGTGGTCATGATGTTCAATTTTCTGAAATTTTCTTTCATGATACTATCTCAACCTATATTATATTTTATAAATCTTTTAACATAATTTTCATTAAAGTTACCTTTTAGTTACAATGCATAAGTTTTTAACTTGGCTTGATTGTTTGGATGGAAAATATTGTGTTGGGGTTTTGTCTAAAACTAATATTAAAAAAGTATATATTCATATTCAATAGGCATGCTTGTTTTGAGATCTTGGTTGGAAAGTAGTAAAATTTATGTTTGGGGATTAAAGATTCCTATTAAAGATTTATTTTTTCTAATTTTAAGGAAGCAAAGTTGTGCAGAATCGCTTCCTATGCCAATCTTTGAGAGGACGATTATGCAAATTCAACTAACTATTGTAGAGATCTCAAGAAATTCATAATAGCATAATCAAAATAACAATGAACACATAACATAGTGATTACCATGGGGAAACCATTAAGGGAGAAAAACCCCACCCTCTAAAACCCGCACAATGTATTATCAAACCAAGATTATTACAAGACACTTGCAATGCAAGTTCTTACAGGAGGACATCACCACAACTCAAACTCAGAGAGACTCCTTCTAGCACCAGTCTTGCAAACTAAACTCAATTACAAGAAGACCTCCCCTAGCCCTCCTTTTATAGTGATTTTACAACCTAGAAATCACTTGTGGTTTTACAAAACCATGGGCAAAACTACCATGCCACATGTTACCCATTTTTGACATTTGCATTTCCAATATGGAAAAACAACTAGGTTAAAATAGTAATCCCGTCCACAATTTTGTCTCTTAGTTTAGACCCCCATAAAAGACACAAAATGAGTCATCAAGGCTCTAAAAATGACCTACCTATATTCTACTACGGACAAGACTCATTTTTGGCAACTCATTAACCAATTTCCAATGTATAAGCAAGTGGAGAACTTCCACAAACAAATTCTGGAATTTTCCAAAAGAAGATTGCAAGGTTGAGACACATGTTCTCAACAATAATTTGTAACTTTTTATTCAATTAATAATAAACCATGCCAATTTTCATATTTGATAAATGCTTATGAGTCATATTTTCCTATTGTGCACAATAAGCGTTGCACTACTATATTGTAAAATATTTTTGACATAGTGTTTTAGGGAGTTTAGGTAAAGATGTGCAAATCAAAAGCATATCAAAGGAAAACAAGAAAAATGTGATCTTAGATAATCTAAATATTAATCTCAAGGCTATGCAAATATAAAGTTGATAGACAATTTGATTATTTAAGGTTTTGATATTGTATGCAGTTAAGGGTCTTGGATTTCACTTGCATCAGATGGTTTTCTAATATCATGGTCTCAATTGGAGTTTTGGATGTAGATCAATGATGGAAACTTTTATGACATTTTTTGGCTTGGTTCTTGGTTTTGTTTCCGACACCAAACAATCAATTGTATTCATATGAGTTTGTGGCTCTTTGCAATCACAATATTCTCAAT
The DNA here is from genome assembly GCA_028749045.1 of Cupressus sempervirens. Lineage (NCBI taxonomy): Eukaryota > Viridiplantae > Streptophyta > Pinopsida > Cupressales > Cupressaceae > Cupressus > Cupressus sempervirens. The sequence continues at coordinate 501,332,741 of CM053788.1, forward strand.
TTGGGAATCACAAGGACAAGATTTATTAATGTTGTTAGATACTCTCTCTTAATGTAGTCTTTCCTCTTCTGCATCATTTTTGTATCACACAATGGTCAAAGTTTTTCTTTTCTAGTTCTTTTCTCTGGGTGCTTTTTTTGAACCAATTTTTATTAATATAAGCATAATGTTTCACCAGAACAAGAAAAAAATTATATTTTTAAAGAGTCAAATATTAAAAAAATGTTATTGGTGTTAGAAAAAAGAGTTAAATACTAAAAATATGTTTTACTATAAGTGAGTGCTAGAAAAAAGAATATTACATTACAAGGTAGATATTGATATTTATACCAAATTGTAAAAATGATTTAAAAGAAGATAACCAAATTTGTCTTATTTATAAAATAATACACAAATAAGTATTTTTTAATGGGAAATTTATATAAGTAATATTTTGATGTGTTGTATATGAAGAGATCTTTGTTTAAGTTTTAAAGAATATATTTATCAATTTTTTTTGTAATCAAATGATAATTTATTCTCATACTGTGCATTAGAATGACTAACCAAGCAAAATAATTGACTCTACTCATAAGAGGAAAAAAAAATACTTCCAACATTTTTCTTTTTCAATTATGTACTTCTCATTTTTACTATTCTTCACTAAATAATAGAATATAATTCCAATCAATGATATTAATTTTTCTTTTTCCATTTTTATGCTCAAAAACTACCTTTTTTTCATTACTGGAATTGTTGCCATTTTGTTTCTTCATTTATGCCATTATAGATAATCAATCAGAGATATCTTTCATAGGATAAGTTCTGCAATTTTTTGCCACATATAGTTCTGCAGTTTCAAGCATTCTTGGGTGCACAAAAACATTGTATAGTTTCATGTGTCGAAGGAGCTACATCAAATAAGTCAAATATTGAATGAATATCTTTCTGATCATTCAACATTTTTAAACCAAAAATTGTGGTGCATTTTTCGTGCTATTACAAGATCACAAGACCATTTGAAGTGAAGGGACTTCTTGTTTCGATCTTGCAATGTTGTGCAGTTTTGTGCATCGAAGGAACTTCATCGACCTAGTTGGCTTATTGAAGGAATAGTTTTAAACTAATTCGATGTTGCCTCGTTTTTCATTTCCAAGTTGACATTATGGTGCATTTTCATGCCTGCACAAGGCTATTTGAAGTGAAGGGACTCTTTGTTGCGATCTTGTGATGTTGTGCAGTTTCATGTGTTGAAGAAAGTTCATCAAATGAGTTTCCTTATCAAAGGAACAATTTTTTTTCCCATTCGACATTACCTAATTTGACGTTCATAAGTTGAAAATTATGGTGCATATACATGTCTACATAGGATCACATGAGTGTTTATTTGCAAAGAGACTCCTTGTTGTGAGCTCATGATGGTGTGTAGTTTCGTGCATCAAAGGAACTTCATTGAATGAGTGGTCTTATTGAAGGAATTTTTTTCATCTCATTCATTTTGTGATGAGTTTCCATCAATCAAATCATACAGGATGAAGTCAAGTATGCTTTCAATAACAAAGTATTCTCCATTTACTCTATTTGTTATGTTAAAGATGTGTGGTATCTATGCATACTGCTAGTATTTTAGTACAGATTGATGGTTCATTTGGAGGATAGTTATGTCCATTTGAAATAAGTGGGTGGTAAAAAAAAATTTGGGAAAACATTGTAACTTTCTTGCTGCGTCCCCAACCACACATCTCACCTCAACTCTCAATGGCAAAAATGTACAATAAATATTTAAATTCTTGAATTTGGACAGTAAAAATGTTGATCAAAATTTTATTATAGTTAAATTAACACAATTTTAAAAATAGTTCTTAAATTTTATTTGTTTCAAATATCACATTTAAGATTTTATTTCATAATTGTGTCTACTTTGAAAATGTTAACCTAATGAAAAACATAATACACTTAACAAATTTTATAACAAGAATTATATTTGACTTTTATCTTTGTATAAATGAGTATAGATGAGTTCAAAATGTCATTCCCACAATATAACTTCAGTTGAACTATGATGAAGAAAAGCTAGGGTAAATGGATGGCATGTTACCAATTATGACTAACCTACATTATGCAAAAATAAATCTCCCCCAATTTTCCAAAATATCCTTCAAGTCACTTAGTATTTTTTGTAGAAGAGTGAGATGAAAAAGAAAAAGGTTGTCATTTGTAACATCTAGAAATGAAACAACTTAGAAATTGCATCCCAAAATGCTATAAAAGATTTACAAACTCATTTTAGACAACCACAAAAAACATTTGGAGAAGGAATATTGAGAAGAATTGAAAAACTCCACTGCCACATGATAAAGATTAAATTTAATAGTTGGACAAAGTTATATTATTAATTAATGCATTCATTTAATATTATTTGACAAATAGAAATGCTTGATAATGTTTTTGTAATTCCATATGCTTGTGCTTGAATTAGTTTTAGTGAGATCATTTTTTTATGAATTAATGTTTTAAATTATTATGTTTTACCTTCTTCTGTTCACAATTAATCTAAACAATGATAAATAACATTTATTGATATTGATAAATGTATCTTAATTGTGAAATTTAGAAAACTTGAAATATTTTGATCAAAATAAATTGAAAATTTGCATCTAACAAATCGAATAATAAATAAATATATATTGATTATATACCTAATCAATTGATAAATTTAAGTAAGTGAATATTGAATCTACCACCCAAACTTGAAATAAATTTCAAATGAATTAATATTGAATCTACCACCAAGACTTGAAGTTTTCTATTCTACCACATCAAATTTATAGAATGAGGGGGCTTCCTTAGGTTTTTCATCACCATCTGTATGAGGCCCTCCTATGATTACCACATTAATGCTCATGCCCCTAGGTCCAACAACATCGCTTGGTTTGGAGTGTTCGAGATTCATGTTGCATTTTTTTCCTTTAGGACATTGAACTTTCTATGGTTGGGGGCATTCATGTATTCATCTATGAGATAAACATAAAATTTATGAAATGACCCCCAAAATTCAAGTGAATCTAAACCTCCTAAACCATGCAATGCATACAAGAAAACCTAGTTTCCCACGAGAACCATTAATAATTTCTTCATGAAGGATAGTGGTTAAATAGCAACCTAAAATGTAAAGCATAATAAAAAAAGGACTTAAAAAAATTAATGGTCCCATTTGATAAGATACTTATGTATTTTTATTTTTCATTTAGACATTGCCCTAATTGTACTACTCAAAAGCTTTGTGTAGCCTTAAAATACTTGAAAACTAATAGAATCATATTGTTAGAGTCAATTGAGACACAACTCCAAAAATATGAAAGACATCAAATATGAAGCCAACATCATGAACTAGTAAGGCAAGAGCCTACAAACAATGGTAACTTGTGAGCCTCTCATGTGGGAGATCTTGGGTTCAAATTTTCTTAACACAAAGATAATTAATTATAACAAATAACAATAACTAGTCTAGGCTTCAGCCATTTGCCTATCCAAAAGTAGATAAATAAATATCATGAATTAGTAAATGAAGAAAATATGACTTCAGTCAATAAATTCCATGCTATGACAAAAGAAAAAGTTGCAAACTTACAGTTGGTGCAAAGTGATAGACCAAACACCCTCAAGTTTACCATGGGTTGCTAGGACTATTATGCCATAGTTGATCATAAATTGACACTTTAATGTAAAAAGGTGAAATAGACAGGGGATTAAGATTTATTTTTAAAAAATCTTCTAAATTCAAGAGGAAGTCCATAATTGACTCTATCATTAAAAATTGTTAGAGCACTATTATTAATCGTTAATCATTTACAGATTAGATGACAACATGTGTCATTTATGACAGTCTTAAACCTATATGGACATAAAATATTAAATAATCTAAGAATATAATTAATAAAATTGAACATCATTTATATGACTATGGAATAAGAAGTAATATAAAAATAGAGTGGAGAAAGAAGCCTCATTTATATATTTGTGTGCTATGAATTCATGTAATTGATAGATATTTTAATGCATGTGTAAAGTGCAAATATTTGTGTTGTGAATGAAAAACTTTTTAAATTATTGATGATTGTAATATTTTTGAACTTAGAAAATTAAATTAACAAAATATTTATATGACATATTTATTAGTGCTTCAATACTAATTTTAAATTTTTTTGATGTGTCTTTTAAATTCATTAAGTATTTGCATTTTTACTTTATGTATTATAACAAGCAAAGTCTATATCAACCGATATGGAGCACATGTCCACAACTACATTTTCAACTAAGCATAAAATTGGCACTTACACTTTCCCATCATATCATTTTTCAAATTATACTTTCTTTTTAGTTTAGTCTTTCAATTATCAATATATTATTTGAATACAAATTAATGGAAAAAATTTAAAAAAAATGTATCGAATTTCTAATAAGTTTCAACATCACTGATAAATAAGTAAACTATGTTGAATTTATCTTAAGATTTTAGTTTTGTTTTTGAATTTCAACGAATCATCACTAATAATGTAGCTAGTAAAATATAGCAAATTAAATTGACTTTATTGTAAAATTTTAATATAAAATATTATTATTCCTTCTACTGATTATTGACAATGAAGTTAAAATGCGGATTACGTAATAATAAAAAATTCATAAGGCATTACAATTTTATTGTATGACCTATATAGATTGTTTGGTAGAAACTATGAAGGTTGTACTTCTAAGACTTGTTAGATATCTTAAGGAAATCTACTTCTATTGAGCCCTCCAAATATGAATTCTAGAGTGTACTAAAATATTGAGGTTGTTAGACATGTGTAGATGTGACTAAGATATATCTATATTCTACAGATACCATCTCAAATTAGATGCACTCCAATTTAATGAAGGTTTAGTAGCTATTTAATGTGAGATCATCAATCTCCTTACGTCTTTCACCCCTTCTCTCATTTTTTATCTTTCCTCCTTGCTAGAATTGATAGATTCTCTTTAAAGCTCATAGTTTCATAACATTAAGCTTAAGCTAGGATCTATTTCTCCTAGGTCCTCCCTTCCCTTCATCTATCCACTTGGAATCTACACCTTGCACCATAATGACTAAATATTGGACTCTGTACTTGATCTAGGAGATCTTGGACCTATTTCCAAATCCTAAAAGGCTACCAAAGGTCTTAGGACTTCATTTTCAAGGGCACAATGATTGGGACCTATTTTTGGTTTCCTCTTTAGGTCCCATGTCCATAAATGTTCGAGGTGTTAATTCCTATTTAGGTCTCATCTAGTGAGAGTTAGTATATCCTAAACTCTATATAAACCCTTCTATTTGCTCCATTTTCATATCACATTTTTAAATGTTCAACCATCCACAAACTTAGCTGTTAGAATCTTAAAAGATTAACAACCTAGAAAACTAGTGCAAAGAGTAAATATCAAAACTATGAATGCAAATGATACAAAATCAAAATAGCAACACAGAGTTAGTCTCCAAGAGAGTAATGCAAATGCTAGAAGCAAAATAGCATTACGAGGATGCAAAAATAAGAGATGCAAATACAAGCTAGGTAGCATGCTTATATAGGCTAGGAAGAGGGAGGAGGTGGCAACACCAACCAATGAGGAGCAACTATCTATCAGACTAAAGATAGCAAAATATCTTCCCAAGATAGCTAATGGATGCTCACATGTAGGAACGTGATACCTCACAACCATTCACCTAATAGGACATGCTTTATTAACCTAAGCGAGATTATTAAAAAGTGTAGGAAAAACCTAGCAAAATAGGAAAAATAAAAAACTACACTAACACCCCCCCATAAGCGAAGCTTAGGTGGATGTAGAAATGGGTCCCGGCAAGTCAAGCCTAATGAGGCACCCATGTACATAAGATTTCTCAAAAGAGAGAGAAAAGAGACCCCCCCACAAAAAAAATTTAGGACTCCGAGTGAGAGGAAGAGGCCCCCCCAAAAGATGAAGCATCTCGCACCCCCAGCAAAGCTCGCAAATGAAGGAACTTGCTCTCAGTGAAGGGTTTGGTGAAGATATCAGCAACTTGCTCGAAAGTTGAACAATAGCGAAGTTCAATGACATGACCATGGATGAGCTCTTAGATGTAGTGCATGTGGACCTCTATGTGTTTGGTCCATTGATGATGAACTGGATTCTGTGAGATCTGAATGGCACTCTGGTTGTCACAAAATATGACTGATGGTCATCTAATCTGGATACCAAACTCAGTGAGAAGATGTTGAATCCAAATGGCCTCAGTGATGGCACTTACAGCCCCCCGATACTCAGCCTCAGTAGAAGATAGAGCAATAGCAGACTACTTTTTTATTGACCAACAAACAAGACCTAACCCAAGTGAGAAGCTATACCCTGAAGTAGACTTGTGATCCTCAGAATCACTTGACCAATTTGAATCTGTGTAGCCCACCAAATCAAGCTCAATACCTGCTACGTAATGAATCCCACAACTATGAGAACTCTAAATGTAGTGAAGGATCCACTTGGCTTCTTTCTAGTGTAACTCATGGGGCTCCTACATCAATCGAGAGACCATGCCTACAACATAGGAGATGTCAGGTCTTGTATGAGTTAGATAAATGAGACTCCCAACAAGTTGGCAGTACAAAGTGCCATCAACAAGTGGAGAAGAACATTGAGCCTCAAGTTTGACTCCAGAAAGGAAGGGAGTCGGAGCAGGCTTACAGCCAGCCATATGAAACCTCGAGAGTAAATCTAGAGCATACTTGGATTGTGTGATGATGATCCCAGAAGGAGACTGAAGGATCTCAATCCTGAGAAAGTAATGCAACAAGCCCAAGTCAATCATCAAAAACTATCCTAAAGGGCCACTTTGATAGCCTTAATGGTGGGTGAAGAACTTCTTGTGATCAGCAAATCATCAACATACAAAACCAAAAATAGAAGTGAATCACCCTATTGCAAAATGTAGACATTAGGATTAGAATGACACTGAGTGAACCCAACTGATAGAAGGAAGGAGTCCATCTTGGCATACCAGGCCCGAGGACCCTATTTGAGTCAATAGAGAGACTTTCAAAGGTGACACAAAAGTGAAGAATCTTGAAGGAAGCCTTGTGGCTGCTCCATGTAGATCTCCTCATGAAGGTCACCATGAAGAAAAGCACTCTTCACATCCATTTGATGTACTTTCCAACGATTAGCTACAACAATGGCAAGAACAATTCGAATGGAATTCATTTGGGCAACTGGCACAAAAGTCTCAGAGTAGTCAATCCCAAGAATGTGGGATAATCCTTTGGCGATCGAGCGAGCCTTATGTTTGTCAACTGACCCATCTGCTGCAAATTTTTTCTGATAGATCCACTTACATCGAACAAGTTTTCTTCCTTTAGGAAGAGGGACAAGATCCCAAGTGTGGTTCCTCATTAAGGAACTATACTCTTCCTGCATAGCTATATCCCACTCAGAAATACCAGAAGCCTCATGAAAGGACTATGGATCTGAGGCAGTAGCAATGAAGACATGTGGAGCATCATGGAATTGTGAATGAGTTCTCTTGGTGTCTGATGGATCCCCAACCCAATCACCTATAGACTGTAAGGTCTATCTAGCCTAAAGTGGGCAAGAAGATGGAGAATCTGGAGGGGAATCATTAACCTCTAAATGATGACTAGGAGAGGAAGGAGGTGAGTTCTCTAAATCACTTTCTACATCAGAAGTAGAGGTAGAAGACTGTTTAGGTGAATCTGACTCATCGAAAGATCTGTCATGTATTCCAAGTGACTCTAATGTCAAGGTAGAAGGAGTTGGAGAAGTGATAGAAAGTGAGCTTGAAGATCCCTCCTCAAACTGAACATTCCTCTCAATGAATAACTCATGTGTAGTAGGGTGGAGCAACTGATAACCCTTCACACCATCAGGATAACCTACAAATATGCAAGGTCTGCTTTGCAGATCTAAGGCCTTACATTTCTTTGTAGGAATGTGGGCCCATGCAGGGGAGCCAAAAACTTGAAAGTGCTTAACTGATGGTTTTCGACCGCTCCAAGATTCAAAAGGAGTAACTCCCTTCAAGGCTCGGTGAGGAACATGGTTCTGGATATAACAAGCACAGTTAATGGCTTCTGCCCAATATTGTGGTGCAAGAGATCTAGAGTGAATCATACAGTTTGCCTTTTCCTTCAAGGATCTATTCTTCCATTCTGCAACACCATTTTGCTGAGGATTGTATGGAACTGAATGTTGTAAATCAATCCCCTCTGAAGTGCAAAATCTTTCAAACTGATGGTTGACATACTCACCACCATTGTCTGTGTGCAAAACCTTGATGGCTTTCACAGATTGCTTTTCTACAAAATTTTTGAAGTCTTAAAAATGATCAAATACCTCTGACTTATGTTTGAGAAAGTACACCCATGTATATCGAGAAAGGTCATCAATGAATGTGAGGACATATCGGGCCTTGCTGAAAGAAGGATGTTGAAATGGACCAGCCAAATCACTATGAACAAACTCTAGTATCTGTGAAGCTCTCCATGCCTTACTTTTTTCAAACTTTTCCTTAGGATGCTTACCAAGAATGCAACCTTGGCAAACACCTCCTGAGAATTGAACCGAAGGCAACCCTGTGACCATGCTCTGCTGGTTGAGCTGATGCAAATAGCGGAAGTTAAGATGGCCAAACCGCTCATGCCATAATTTACTCACATCATTAGAGTGACTGAGCAAAATAGATGAAGGAGGATCAGGAACAAAGTGAGAAAACAAATAGAGCCGTGACTGATGATCTGCTCTCCCAACTGCAACTGTAGAATCACTATGCAACTCACATATCTCCACTGAATCAGGAGTAAACTCAACCTGCTTGCCTAAACCTGTGTGAGTGATTTGGTATATTGATAGGAGATTAGTTGATAATGAGGGTACACAAAGAACATCATGGAATGTGCCATCCCCCACATCAACAGACCCTCTCCCACACACCTCAATAGGAGTGTCATCACCCATCAAAATACAAGGCATAGTACATGGCTCCAAGGATGCAAGTTCTTCCTTAGATGAAGCCATGTGGTGCAAAGCACCCGAATCAAGAACCCAAGTGGATGGTGAGGAAGCAACTGCAACAAGAGCTTTGCCCTTTCCTTTCCCCTTGTTGTTTTCTTTTGCCTTGTTAGACTCTTTACTAGAACTTTGTTTGATAGACTCAGGAACACTAATATTATTCTTCTCAAGAATGTATGTCAAGTAATCAATTTGTTTCTTCAAACATTTATGTTCATCATGACTGGGTCTTTTACAATAGGCACATTTAACCTTTTCTTTCTTAGGCTTATCGCCCTTAGAGGATGAGGTATCAATAGTTGCTTTTGAAGCAATTGGTATCTGATCCTTCTTTTCCTCACTATTATTTTGTTTCTCATCCTTACTATTGTTGTTACTACTTTTTCCGTTTTGTTCTTTTGTGCCTTGGTTGGTTGCTAATGCATGTGACTTAGAGGACTTAAGAGTGCCCATCTAGATTAGCTTGTCCTGTTCTTGAGTGATATTGACAGAAAAATCATCTAGAGATGGCATGGTGAATTGAATACCAAGTGCACCCTTAGTAGCATAGAAGGTAGAGACAAACATAGAATATTCTGAACTTAACTTAGAGAGAATACTAAGAATCAGTTGTTCATCTTTCTTTTCAATTCCACATTTTTTTAACTGCAACCTTAGTGATTTCAATTTGGTGAAGAAATCTTGGATTGTGTTGAAATTGCCTGGACTTAAACTAATTAATTCATTTTCCAACATATGACCTCTTATTGAATCTTGTGTGCCAAATAATGTTTCTAGCTTTGTCCATAATTCATTTGGTGTATCCAAAGACTCAATGTGAAATAGCAAGTCAGGAGAAACAAACAAACACAATGTTCCATATTCCTCATCACATTTGTTAAACCACTTAGGCTTGTCTTCATCTTTAGCAGGTTCAGTTTCAAGTCCCATAGTTATCTAATTTAATCTAGCTTTCCTTAAGTGAATTATCATGCATGATTTCCACTCAAAGTAATTGTAAGGAGTTAGGATGGGCATATTTTTTTGATCCATGATGAAGAAATGCAAAGAAATGCTAAAAAAAAAAAGAGAACCCAGCCATGACAATGCGCCCCCCTCCCCCCCCTTTTTATTGAATCATAGAACTCCCCCCAAAGAAATATGATTTGGCACTTTATTTTAGTGCATTTACAACTACCACTAGAAAGAGATACTTAGTGGTCTTGATTTCAATGCATTACAAACCCTCATGAAGAGCATATGCTAAAATTGAAACTTGGGCACAATAATCAAAGAAACAAATAGCACCACTACGATCTACTCAAAAAATCATGCACTTTCAAAAAAAGAATCACCTCAATACAAGGTTGTATGAGAAAGTTATGATCCTCCGAAGTTTCCAAAATGAGAACTATGCACAGTCACGGCTCAGAATCTACAATTTCTGAAGAATTCATGCATAAATTTTTTTAAAAAACTCCACTAGTGGATAGAGCACAAAAAAATAGCCAAGTTCATAACAAGAATCATTATAATCGGAGTCTGTATGAGCAAGAACGAGACATTTGAAAATTGCATTCAAATCTGTGACTGCCAATGGAGAGGGGTATGGTTATAGCCTTTCATGCTTGATTCTGTAAAATATATAGCTTGCATGCAAAATCTAAAAGATACCTAGATGGTTTTTTGAGGCTGTGAACAAAACCTAGAAAGCGTTTTCCTTGCTGATGTATAGAAGATGTTGCTGTAGTGTAAATTAGATGCCTTTAATAGTAAAAAATGGCTCCAAAAATCAAGAAATGACCCAGCAAACAAAATATGACATGCAAATGCTAGATCAGCTTCCTAAGTCCATTAATGGTATGCTGGAACCTAAAATACTGATTGAAAACTCTAAATATGCAAGTTGGTTGTCAGATTTGACATTGAAACCCCAGAGAAAAATCATTTTTGTCAAAAAATTTCTGATTCTCAAGATCATCCAAAGATGCAAGAGAAGAGCATACTTCATTTTTCAAAAAACTACAATAAAATTTATTAGCCCCCCCAATAAGGAAACTAAAATCTACTCTTGCACATAGAAAAGCTCTGATACCATGTTAGAATCTGAAAAGATTGACAACCCAGAAAACTAGTGCAAAGAGTAAATATCTAAACTATGAATGCAAATGATACAAAATCAAAATAGCAACATAGAGTTAGTCTTCAAGAGAGTAATGCAAATGCTAGAAGCAAAATAGCATTACGAGGATGCAAAAACAAGAGATGCAAATATAAGCCAGGTAGCATGCTTATATAGGCTAGGAAGAAGGAGGAGGTGGCAACACTAACCAATGAGGAGCAACCATCTATCAGACTAAAGATAGCAAAGTATCTTCCCAAGATAGCTAATGGATGCTCACATGTAGGAAGGTGACACCTCACAACCATTCACCTAATAAGACATGCTTTATTAACCTAAGTGAGATTATTAAAAAGTGTAGGAAAAACCTAGCAAAATAGGAAAAATAAAAAAATACACTAACATTAACCACTCTAGCACTCAAGCTTTCAAGTATTCTTGTATTGAAGGCTTCAAGTGTTTCTCCATTGAAGATTGATTTAAGAATTCAATCAATTGAATGAGTTTATCTTCAAGATATTCAATGCACTAAATATCTTTTTTTGCATCTTCTACATACATTCATCTTCCTCTTTTTGGTCCAAATCAATTGGTGATGTAAGAACAATGCATTCAATTCAAGAGATCCAACAATTGTATGGTGAATTCATACATTTACTTGGCATTCATGCTATTTTAGTTATTTCAATTCAAAGTTAATTTCTAAAATGGGATTTGACCACAATCAAAAACATAAACCCTTTTTATTGTAGGTTGCAAATATCAAATGGACAAACAAGTTGTAGATATGAGTACCCTTTTTGGCTTTCTTAAAAATTGTGAAATCAAAATCAACATCATACATAGTCAAGGGTGCACTACATCCTTAATGATCCATTATATTTTCCCTTGAAGATCTAGTTCACCCCTGACAAATTGTTTTAAAAAACTTTTAAATATATTAGCTTTGTGAAAATTGAATTTAAATCATCTTGCCAATAAATCAAATTATGTATGATTTTATTATAATTCATTGTTATATATATATATATATATATATATATATATACATATATACATATCCATATATATATATATATATACATATATACATATACATATCTACATATATACATATACATATACATATATATATACATATGTATATATGTATATATATATACATATGTATATATGTATATATATATACATATATATATGTATATGTATATATGTATATATGTATATGTATATATGTATATATATATATACATATATACATATACATATATACATATATACATATACATATATATATATGTACATATGTATATATATACATATATACATATGTATATATATATATGTATATGTATATGTATATATGTATACATATATGTATATGTATATATATATATATATGTATATATATATATATGTACATATATATATATGTATATGTATATATGTATACATATATATATATATATATGTATACATATATACATATACATATGTATATATATGTATAGATATATATACATATGTATATATATATATACGTATGTGTATATATATGTATATATATACATATACGTATGTATATATATATATATGTATATATATATATGTATGTATATATATATGTATATATATATATGTATATATATACATATACGTATGTATATATATATGTATATATATATACATATATATACATACATATATGTATATATATATGTATGTATATATATATATGTATATATATGTATATATATATATGTATATATATATATCTGTATATATACATATACGTATGTATATATATATGTATATATATATACATATATATATACATACGTATATGTATATATATGTATATATATATATACATATACATATATATATATACATATATATATACATATACATACATACATACATACATACATACATACATATATACATACATTATATTTCAATGAACTTATTATTTGGCTTAAATGCTACATATATCCTCATGTATATCTTTAATGTGATTGGCACTATATTCAATCCAAGTTTTTTGGCAATGACAAATCAAACATTAAGGATCTTAACTAACTGATGGGACTATCAGTGTTTAAAAGTACCAATGGGACATGCCTTTTGGCATTATCCTATTTAAAATATATATAAAGTGCTTTGAGTGGAATCAAGATCCATCACCAAGGCATCATTGGTCCTCTCACAACACATTAATAATATATTGTTCATTTCACTCTCAATTATATTATTATTTCACATAAACATTATCTTATATTAATAAATTGAAAATTCAATTATTATTATAAAGATAATATTTAAATATTTAAAAGATTCACTTCATTACTTGAAGTCTTGCAATCTATTATTCTAAAATTGAGATTTACAGTAAGAAGAAGAAGAATCCTATAAATTTTACATGGTATCAGAGCCAAATTGGTAGAGAAATCTCAAAATTTCAGTTAAGGAGGACATCATGATAAATAATGTCAGAGTGGAAGAAAAACTTGAAGGTGCATCAAACTATTTTTCTTAGAAAGCTCGTATCATTATGATTCTTGAAGAGCTGGAATTAGAAAAATTTATTGAAGAAGATACTCCAATACCTCAAAATGAATCAAAATGAATTACTTGGAAAAGGAAAAATAATAAAGCAAGGAAAATTATTATTGATTCAGTAAATGATCACATTTTTCCTTCTATATCAGATATAAAAAAATGCAGTTGAAGTATTTAATACCATAAAACATACATTTGAGATAAATAATTCAAGTAGACTGATCACCTTAAAAACTCAACTACTAAATACTAAAATGGATAAAGGAGATTCTATCCAATCTTATTTTGATAAAATTTCTTAAACAAAGAAACAATTGTCATCCATTGGGAACAAAATTGAAGATCAAGAGCTCTCATTAATAGCTCTCAAAGGACTTCCAACATCTTAGGATACCTTCATCTAACTGGTAAGTAGACCTTCAATTCCAAAATTTAACTAGCTAAAGATTGAATGCATTTCAAAAGAATCAAGGTTAGTCTCCATTTATTATATTATACCATATATGATAATATCACATCATCACATCCATTGCTCCACAAGCTCTATGTCTCAAGCATTCAAGTTTAACCCACCACAAATCATTCCAACCATTATATTGGAGATAAAGTATTTAAGCACTCAAGAAATTGAAGTATTTTATCTAACAAGAACTTCTTCAAGACACTTTGGTATATCTTCTACATCCATTCATCTTCATCTCCTTGGTCCAAAGCCATTGGTGAAGATGAACACTTTGCATTCGATTTGAGAGATCTATGTTTGTAAGCTAAATTCTTACATTTATATAACATTCATTCTACTTCAATTATTTCAATTCAAGGTTAATTCCTAAATGGGGGTTTGACTTAGGTGAACCCCCCATCAATGAGAAAACCCCTTTCTTATTGTAGGTTGCAGATCTCTAATAAACAAACATGTGCTAGATCTCAATACCTTTTTTGACCTTCTTCAAAACTATAAAAGTAGAATCAATGTCATGTACAGTCAATCAGGTTTATACTACACCCTTGATACACCAATTTACCCCTAATAGATCACTAAATGAGTTTTGGGGTTTGACTATCACATAATTCTAAGCTTGAATTTGAGGGTTTCTTCTCATTTTGATCACTACAACGAGAAGAAAACTAAATTCAAAGGTAAGTTCTTGTTCCCTCATTTTTCAATTCAACATATCTTTATTTAGCATATATACACATTTAGGGTATTTAATAATTTTGATTCTCTGTACCCCATTCTTTTAGATCTAGTTTGTATTAGTGCTCCTTGTTTTTTTGGTTAGCACTAATCTTATTAAACCTAGTCCTTTAGAATTGGGATTGAATAATTTATACTCCTTATTTACCCCCTTCTATATCAAACACTTGCAATACAATACAACAAAAACATATATGCATGTAGATTATATGATGACCTTAGGTTTTTAACGCTTGAATCACATTTTTTACACAACATTTATTGGTGAACCTGGCTATGTCAATTCCTTATTTTTTGGTGTTATATTATCACCTGCATTTTGTGGTATTTTAGTTATTTTTTGACCCTATCATAAGATATATTTTCAATTAGTAACAAAATCACTTAAGCTATCCAAGAAGGTCTATTAGTACTAGAACCAAGCTTTCCATTAGGAAACAAATTATAGTGTCACCCAAATTGATCAAGAATTACTATGCTAACTAAGCTTAATGTATAAACTGGGCTATTCATTATTCTTAGTGGAAAAAAACTTTGTGTGAACTGAGTTCACAAAATTAACTATGATCTCTATGTTAATCAAGCCAACCATATCACTCGAGCTCCATAGTGTTACCCAATAATCTAGTGCTAGCCAAGGTTCAACATCACCTGACCTCTCTGTATTGCCCAAGTGACAACAAAAGAATAAATGTATTGTATTCCCCGAACATCAATACTGAAGCCAATCTAAAGGAAAATTTGGTTTTTATGAAGATATATATTATGGAATCCAAATTAATTAAAGTTATTCCTTGGAGGATATATAAGAAAAAAAAATTGTTTGTCTAAGTGCAAAAATAAGTTAAATGTGTAAGAAGAGTAATTATGTAATAGAAGAAGTGAATATGGAGTAGAATATGTAATTAGGTTACAATGTACTATAAAGAGAAAAGAAGAGACCCATCCATCAAAGTCAAGTGATCTTATTAATAAAATGATCTTATTCAAAAAATCAAGTTTTATTATAGATATCATTCTCCTGATTCATCCTAACAAGTGCTTTAGTGAAATCCTTTAACCAAGTGGACTTGACAATCTTGTACTAAGTCTCTTAGCAAAGAAAATACTTCATTGTATTGTAAATTCCTTTTGCAAGGTGGACCTATAAGTCCTTCAAACTGAAGTCATGGAAAAAAAGAACAAAGCTATAAATGAAAAAGAAATGATAGATGTAGATAGAAGATTACTCGGTACAATGCTAGAAGAAAATTCCAATGAATTTCAACATCTATCTCTAAATCAAGCAAATATGATTGATTAGCTAAATGATGCAAACCAAGGAATCACCAATATAAGAGCATAAAATAAAAGACACTAGAATGAGTTAAGTTTTGAAAAGGAAATAAATCCACAAGAAATTTTAAATCAATTCTCTGAGAAATCTATGAATAGACCCAAAGGCACTACTAGTTTGGGGTATACCAATCAAGGAAAGTCATCAAAACAAGGAGCACAAAACAACAAAAGGCCTACATGCAACACTTGTGGTAAATTTGGTCATACTTCAAATATTTTTTGGAATAATACCATGCAAGCCAAGTTCAAGATCAGTGCTAGAATTGTAACAAATATGGTCATAAGGAAAATGAATGTAGAACCAAATAAAAATTAGAATGGAATTGTTTTACATGTCACAAAAAATGTCAAGATTCTTTAGAATGAAAATCAAATCCAAACACTTAGCACAATGGAACTAGACAAAGAGAATTTATTGAATGAGTGTACAATACATGGGGAAGATGTAATTATTATGGAGAATATGGGCACATTGGTATAAATTGCATAGAAACTCACATCAGACAAAGAAATACCAAAATGAGATGCAATGTATGTAAAAAGATAGGTCACTTGGCAAGAAACTACATGAAAAAATATACAACAATTAATGATGAAAGAATCAAAGGGAAGCCAAAAATTGAAGAAATAAAAAATTAGAGGAATAAAAAATGAGTAAGGAAAATAGAGGAATTCCCAAGAAAAGAATCTATCATCATCCAATCTAATGAGTTGGGGGAAGTATCTACATCCAACTAGACATTCATGGAGATGACTAAAACTAGGAAATCCAAAACGTCTCACATCTATTCCAAATACACAAAAAGGAAGAAATTCATATCAATAGAAAAAGATACACAAGGTAAAGCAGTAGAGTTATGTTTTAATTGAGTTACAACATAGTTGTAATAGAGCTACTTGTTGCCACCAAGTTAGAACCTAGTTCTAACCCAGTGATGGAAGAATCATCTTATGCCGAGCTTGAATGACTTAATCAAGTAGTCTCACCTAGCACTATACGATATTTTTAAGAGGTCCTAAATATTGAAAATGTTTGATAAAAGGAAAAATTGAGGTTTTCCTTATTACCTTAAATTTAGGTTTTAGAGCGATTTTAAGCACCAAATAAATCTTCAAGTGAATTAGTGTTGGAGAATGAAGTTGAAGTGTAAATTTTAGTTTTTGTAAATTTCATCGATAAATGTGTAATCATGGCATGTAGTTCCACAATGAAGGATAAGAAGGGTTCAAAAATGTTAGTGAAGAATGTGGTTTGCAAGGCACCAAATTTCAAACTACATTAAAAAATTACTAAGAAAAAGGATCCAATTGGTGTGAATTTAGCCATACCACCTAAAGTATTGTTGATCAATGATATCAAGTCATTCTATCATTGCACTATTCAATAATAAAGCATGTTTGAGATGTATGAAGCATACAATGCCTTGTGTGACAATGATGTACTAAAATCTAAACATAGAAACTTATAGATCAAGGGTTTAACTCATGCCCTACACATGTTGAGGGATTTCAAGATATAATGGATGAGACTCATTTTGAGAAGACTGCATGACATGTCCTTCTATCGTGAGCAACCTATGAATATGTCAAAGAATATGATTCACTAAGTAATGGGTTACCCTATGCTAGGTAGACCCAAAACAAAAAAAAACCCTAGCACATGGTGAATTGACCAAGAAGACCATACCAAAGTAGGATGGTATGGGAATGAAGCTCAATAATTTCACTGATATAGAGATCATATTAAGGATCCATGTCCTTGCACATAAGATCTACAACTCAAATAGACCAAATAGTGTACCATACGAAGCTATTGACTTGGCTTACAAAGTGGTGAAGAACATCTTATCATTTGACCATGCTGAGTTACAACTCAACCAATTCAGCAATAAGAAGCAAAATAAGAAGAAGAAGAAGAAGGAGAAGAAGGAGAAGGAGTTGAGTTATGTGCATTCTCAAAAATAACACACTCTAGCAAGATTTACTACACTCAGAATGAGAACACAAATAAAATATATTATTGCATCAAAATAATGGTATGGAGTACATATTACATCCATGTATTTAAAAGAAATCCTTTCCTCCCTTTGTTTTAGGAGTAAGACCTCCTCTAATGAAAACTTGAGTTAAAAAATTAATAAAATAAAGCTATTTAGATACAAACTGACTCTCTAAATGGTGCTAAGTAGGTCTCCACCCTTGGGGTCAGTGCAAGAAGTTGTGTCACTTTTGGCAAAAAATGGAAGTGTTTTTCCTATTTTAAAATATATTGTCAATTAATGTCAAAATTTGTGGCATTTAGAGATTAAATATTAAAAAATTTAGAAAAAAAAATTGTAGTGCCATGAATCTTCTTTCTAAATATGTAATTTATTAGTATACCCATACAATATGTTATCTTTTGGTATGGATATTTAAAACCCACTTTTTCAAATTCCCTATTTCAAGACCATACCACACTCATGTATGGACACCATAATTTGACACAACTAAATGATTTTTTGTGAATCCTTTTAAAAGAAGTTACATGACAGACGAAAGATTGATGAAAATAATTTAAAAAATAAAATAAAATTAATTGATGATTAAGCTAATTTCTAAAACCTCTGGTGTACCGACACCATAATTTAATCAAAAAAAAAATTCAGAATTTATTTTTAAAACTTCAAAAGAATTGTGTGCAGGTAAATGATATGTAAATTAATTTAGTAAATATGAAAATTGTAGAAGTTATTAAAGTTTTTGTGAATCTTGAACAATTTTATGTTTAAGAGACATTTTTTTTTAATAAATAATCAAAAAAGAGAAAATGAACACCTAACACTATAAATTTTTAATTTTTTAGATCATAATAGTAAGACCTATAATGGGTTTTAATTTTTTCAAAAAATCAATGGAGAAGATCGTATAAAAATTATGACAATTCTTAAAATTGTTGAATAATTACCTTAGTCAAAATTTGATACATAAAGGCATAGGCTTGGTCCTACCAATCTTGTACCATGCCTTTCCCCAAAGAAAAACTTGATGCTAAAAGGGAAATTTCTACCCATGGCATTAGAATTGGGTACCCAATTTTCAATTCTAAAATCAAGTGCCCGATTCTAATTTAGCCATTGTACAAATTGGGCACATGATATTTAAATAATTGAGTACCTGATTATTTAAAAATTGGGTGCCCAATTGTTAACTACCTATTGGGCCCCAAAAGATGACCGACGAAGCACTTATCAATCATTGCAATGATTGATTGAGAGTTTTGAGCTGCAACAATGAATTTCTATCACAATTATTTTGTTTTCTTGTCATCTTCTACAATTTGCAAGATATTGATTTGAGTTCAAAATTGATACAAACATTAGATTAAAACAATGAAGAAAGAAGAAAGTAAAATTTCTTACAAATGAGGAAATTGCAATAGAGGAAGAGAACGAAGCACAATGTCAATGAGAGACAAGACAAAGAATTAGAGAATTAAGAAATGCTCAACTGTTATGCACGATGCTAAATGGCAAGAATTCTTGCAAACTCCTCTATTGAAAAACTGATCTTCCAAATCAACTCCAAGGTTCTAGGTTGATCTTGTGAGCTACTAGAATCTATTCAATTGAAGATAACTGTGATTATTCACAAGGAGGCCTTTGCTGGTTCATTTTGAGTTTGGATAAGACAAAGAATTTGCAAGTTGCTCTAAAACAAAACATGCAAGAAAGAACTATGCTTTTGTATTTTAATGTTTTTTATGAATGCAATCTAATAAAGCAACTAGCATGAAGTTCTATTTCAACAAGGGGCCTAGTAAAGAAAATAACAAAACTTTAAAGAAAATAACATGAAACTAAAATCCTAATAGACATAAGCTATGGAAAATGGCATGTCTACAAGTTAAGCTTTCAAAGAAATCACTAAGTAACCAATGAAAGAAGGAGAAGTACTTCCTTGATTCCACTAATGCAATCATCAGTGAGAAACGTAATGATCATATGATGTTTCACCCTTCATCAAATCACAAGGCCATGGAAAGTGCACTCATGCAAGATGAAAAGTTATGTAGGCACAATTTGATGATTTCTTCTAAAGCTAGTTATGTCAGTAGAATTCATTGAAACCATAACAAACACCAGAACTAATGAATTGCACAACTAGAAACAAAGAAATAAACTTTTGGCTCAATCACAATTCCATGAACATACATTGACAAAAATATTACACATTTAGGCAAGAATTACTACAATCCAAATGCCAACACCAAAAGCATAATTTTATTGCAAAATAACTGTGGCCCCAATTACATATTACAATGGAGTATTTATAAGAAATCATCTCCTCAATTTGTGTTGAAAGTGAGAGATATCTTCATGCAATAAAATGCTTTTAATTTAATAAAACAAACTAATTATATACAAATTAACAATCTAATTGGTGCTAAGCAGGACTCCATCCATTTTTATTGATTAATTGGATGTGTGAGCCTTTACATGTTAGAAATAAAGAATTAATGAGATGGAAAAAAAAGAGAAAGCTTTCAGTCAAAGTGGAAGTGTCTGGAAGTAAAATAAAATTATTTGAAAAGAAAAAAAAAAGAGCGAAAAAAAAAAGGGGGTAAAAAAAAAAAAAAAAAAATTTGTGGAGGAGAGAGAAAGTGACGAAAATGGAAGGAAAATAATTAAAAATAGAAAATAGGAAAAGTGGAGAAAAGAGGAATCTCTATTTTCAAGGTGCATGGGTGGCATAAATAGAAAAATAATAAAAATAGTTGTCATTCCATTAATCAAGGTGTATAGGTGGCAATTTAGAAGTTTGTGGAAAGATCCTTAAATCATGTATTTAATATTTGTTGGGTGCTTAGTTGTATTTGGGTGGTAATTTAATATTTATTTTAAAGGTAGTTGTATTTACCTTTTATCCCACATTGCTTGTGTTTGTAATGTCTTGGGTTAGAAGTGCCTATTTAAGCAAGGCTTATTATCATTTGTAATCAAGTTGGAGAAATGGAAGCTCGATTAATGGAAGCTCTTCTAATGGAATCTCTTCTAATGAATTTCAAGTATTAATGGATGCTTTATGAAGCAATTTTGTCATCTCTCTATCTCCATATTGTTGCATTTTTGGTTGTGAGTTGGTACTGGTGGTGGTTGGGTCTTCATCAGTGGTATCAGAGCATACCTTTGTTAGTGGTAGTAGAGCATACCTACATCAGTGGTATCAGAGCAGGAGTTCCTGAGCGTGCGGACAGATCGTCGAACGTGAGGTAGTTTGCACCAGGACCTTGAGTTGGGTGAAGTTTGTGAAGAAGTTCTTGATTGGTAGACAGAGCACCGACTGTGAGGCAGTTTACACGAGGTTCTTGTTTTGGACGAGATTTGCCTTCTGAAGACTTGATTATGGAGAAGAGAAAGAAGAAGATGACTTTTGTGATTGGATGGATTCTGAGGATTCCTCGACTTGAGAAATTTAGAGCAAGAAATCAACAATCATTGCTAGTTGATTTGCAGAAGCAAGTGAATGAATTAGAAGCTGAGTTGTGGAAACAAAGAGCATGTCACCAAAAAAGAGATGTTGATAATTCCTTGGATGTGGAAAAGAAAGATGATCCAGTGGAAGAGCAAGCGGATGAAGAGAAAATTATTTGCGAACCTAAAGTTGAAGAAGATGAACAAGAAGAGGAAGAGCATCAAGATGACAAGATTTATGAACCTAAAGTAGATCAAGATGATTTTAAGATTGTAGCAATGGAGGAAACATATAGTGCCTTCATTGGAGATCAAGCAGGTGAAGTAGTTACATGCATTGTTGACAACATGAAAGAGGCAAGCAAAGATGACTATGTCAAAGAGGTAAATTTCTATGAATTATATGATGTTGAATTTGAGATGAGTTTGAAAGATATTGATAATGGTTTTCATGAGGATCTTGTTAGTCTTGTGTGGTATGCAAAGAAAGATTGGTATAGTGTTGCTGGGTTCATTACATGTGTGATTAATTCTACAAGATTGGATAAGGATGAGATTTATACTTGGACAAAGTTCATTGCAGAAGAGAGATTTCAGCAACAAACACTTGTTCCAGTTAGGTGTTGGAAGAGAATAAAGAAGGAAATATATCAGCACCGGATACTTGTTCTAGCTGTGTTGGAGAAAGAGAAAAAAAATATCAATAGTGGGTACTTCATTTTGTGAATTCATATTAACAAAATTTTTCCTACCATGGGAGTCGGATGCAGGAGCATCATGCATCAGAGAAAAATAAAATGTGGAAGCCTTTAGTAAAGATGAAGATGGTTGTATATCTTTCTTTTGGCATCAAAGTGTGGGACACACTTTTCTATCTACCAAGGGAGTCTGATGCAGGAGCATCTTGCATGGGAAAATTAAATTATTTGAAAAAAAAAAAAAAAAGAGAGAAAAAAAAAAGGGGGAAAAAAAAAAAAAAAAAAAAATTTTGTGGAGGAGAGAGAAAGTGACGAAAATGGAAGGAAAATAATCAAAAATAGAAAATAGGAAAAGTGGAGAAAAGAGGAATCTCTATTTTCAAGGTGCATGGGTGGCATAAATAGAAAAATAATAAAAATAGTTGTCATTCCATTAATCAAGGTGTATAGGTGGCAATTTAGAAGTTTGTGGAAAGATCCTTAAATCATGTATTTAATATTTGTTGGGTGCTTAGTTGTATTTGGGTGGTAATTTAATATTTATTTTAAAGGTAGTTGTATTTACCTTTTATCCCACATTGCTTGTGTTTGTAATGTCTTGGGTTAGAAGTGCCTATTTAAGCAAGGCTTATTATCATTTGTAATCAAGTTGGAGAAATGGAAGCTCAAGTAATGGAAGCTCTCCTAATGGAATCTCTTCTAATGAATTTCAAGTATTAATGGATGCTTTATGAAGCAATTTTGTCATCTCTCTATCTCCATATTGTTTCATTTTTGGTTGTGAGTTGGTACGGGTGGTGTGGCCCGTCATCAAAATGGAAGTTAATCCTTCACTGGGCATCTATCAGAGTTAAACTATCATCAAAGTGTGTTTCCAATGTATGGAAAGCTCTATTTTTGGAACTATCAGTAGAACTTCTAGAAATACCCACCTATGGACCTACAGAGCTATAGACTTGCATACCTATGGACTTGCAGACCTGTGCACCTCAACAAGGCCCAAAATCTCAAAATTTTACTAAGTGTCAAAATTGAAATTCTGGCTTCTGGGTTTTATTCCCCTTCATCTTAGAGCTATGTCTGGATGTTTTCCCTTGAATTTCTCTATAATCTTAGTAATCTTTGTGACATCTAGTAATTCTAGACCCTTATATTTATCTTTGACCTCTTGTCTATAATTGTCTACCTCAATTCAAGTCTCAGCAAAATCCTTGAGTTTGGTATCCAATTCTAATAAGGCTTGTTTTGTTCTGAAAGCCTATTGGATGTCCTCATCATTGGAAGCTTCCTCAACAATCTTCTTAGAACTCTCCACTACTACTTCTATAGGTAAAAACTTCTCCCGTTCCTCATCTTGAAAAATTTCTAAGCATGCATCATTGTAATGCCTCTCTGCTTCCAAAATTCACTCTTGAGCTTGGTCCTTGAGCCTATGGATCTCTGCTTGGATGTTTCCATTGCTTTATTACTATCCAAAATTTTCTCTATCCAATCATCAATCAAATCCAACTCTTCCTCTATATACACATCTACAAAAATCCTGTACCTTTACCCCTTTATGGTTTGCAAAACTTGTAAATCCTTACTCCAAGCCCTTACTTCATCCAGTATGCTGAAATCCTACTTCAAAATTGCTAATATTTTATTCAAATTCTCCCATGTAGCATGCAGTAACTTTGGATTCCCCTAGATGATCAAAATGCCCTTCTTTTCAAAACTTTCCCACCATTGTTGACAAGGTTTCAAAAATGGGTCTAAATGCACACCTCTCCCTTCTTTGAGTATAGTGTTTAAGGTCTCTTCGAGGTGCTCAAGGTCTAGAGGACCAACAACTTTGGATAGATATCCTCTTAGGATTTCATTTTTCCTTCAAAATGTTTGGAGTTCAACCTCTTCCTATTCCATGTTCCTAAAAAAAAATTGATCCCCATGGTTACCATCAATCTCGTTGTATCCCATGTGAGCTTCCCAAGCATGACCTCTTTGATTTGATTATCTTTTGGACTGAGGCTTTCTGTATTTGTATCATCAAGAGGGATGATCACTTGAGTAAATAAATCTTGATCTTGGGTATTGTTGACAAATGACAATAGTCTCACTTCATATGATGGAGACTCAAGTTTATTTAGGATCTTAGCCAACTCAAAAATATCCTCCTCATCAGCACGAAACTATGGTTTTGTGTTCGTCATTATTTCCTTTCTTAGCCACCTTGGAACTCATTCAACCAAAGATCTGCCTCTTGAG
This sequence comes from Cupressus sempervirens, assembly GCA_028749045.1. Classification (NCBI taxonomy): domain Eukaryota; kingdom Viridiplantae; phylum Streptophyta; class Pinopsida; order Cupressales; family Cupressaceae; genus Cupressus; species Cupressus sempervirens. Next base: position 501,357,395 of record CM053788.1, read on the forward strand.
AATGAAGGAGTATGTTTAGATACCTCCTTTCCCTTATCACTCCTCCTTAGAGTTCTTTCCCTTTGCGAGGGCTCTTCTTTTGTAGCCTCTGTCTCTGTAGACCCTATAGCATGTACTTCATTGTCTTGGGAGGTTGGTTGAGAATATTCTACCATTTGTCCCTCCTTTGACACTTCATCAGCCACCATTTTTTGTGGTTCCTCCTCTTGTGAAGGTTCCTTCTAAACTTGTTCTTCTTCAAAATTTGGAGGCAAAGGAATAACCAAGCCTTGATCTACCATCGTGACTTGTTGTGGAGATGAGGGAGTAAGATCGAGACCCTATTAATCTGGTGGCATCTGTGTCAATCTTCTCATTGGGGTTCACCGATAGGGGTATCCCTAATCTTATCCCCAACTAATTCTATCCCCATAGGAATAAAATCCAAATCTAACATTTTGAATATGTCATCACCCTCTTCACTCGACTCATCCACCCATTATTGTACCTCATCTTTTGAAGAAGAGATTTCCAAGGGTTCCTCTGGGGTGGATGGTGGTATTACTATGGAACTTCTTCTCCATTTTTGTTTTGTGGCTCTAGCTAGTCAGATTCTTCCTTGTAAAGGCACATGTTCCTCAATATTTTTAGGGACAGATGGGCAAGGAACCATTCTTTTAGTCACCCTTTGCCTCTTCTTTATGTGGATCTTAATCCTTTTATGTTTCATGGAGGTAGAAGGGGATGCTGGTCCTGCTTGTGGAGGAGGAGCAAAGACTTATTGAATTCCACCCTCTTCAAACTAGCTGGGCACAAAATGAGGCAATTGAGGGTTAGGCTAGTCTTGATAAGTTGCAATATCCTATGACCCTTGCACATCAATTTCTTGCTACTGAGGAGGTGCTTGCACTTCACCCTCTTCTATTTTAGCCTGTTGAGGAGAAATCCTCTTTCTTTTTCCCTTTCCTTTCGTCTCCAAAGGGTTAAAGTATCCAACTAGGTGGTCAAGTTGGTATACTATTTCTGGCTTGATAGGAGACTGGGCTGCAAAGGTAGGAATTGTAACTTTCTTTCCTCTACCTTTCTCTACGCAAGCGTGTGCGTGAAAAATCATGGTGTCATGTATTGGATCAAGTTGAAAGGGTTTCTTGACCCAATCCTTTGTCATCCTAATGACATACCTCAGCCGATGATTAATATCATTGCCCTCTTCCCTATCAACCTTAGCATTCATTATGGGTCTTTCTCCAATCTTGTCTGAGTTGAATAGACAATCCAATAGCTCCCTAGAATCTTGTTGTAATATCTCCTAAGGAATGCTTATTTTAAGATCCTTTTCTGCCAAATACAAAGTCATCCTACAATAGTCCCTAATACAAACATCATAGTCATTTGTTGCATTCATCCAGTAGTCCTCAATGGTCTCTTCGTGGTGAAATTCTTTGCCTACCATACTCTCAACATTTCCAATGTTATCAAAATATGGCCTGGGAGAATTGTACTCCTTAAGAGGATATTGTTCCCACTCCCATTTGAAAGATAGGATATCTTGCTTCCTCTTCACCTGATATGGTTCTATGACCAAGGGCCATGTCCAACATGGTCTTCATTGTTTTCTAATCTTTTCATATGTAAACTCAATCTGTCATGCAATCTCCAACAAAACTAGTCTATCACAAGGATATCTAGGGAGATTTTTCAAGTTGACAGTGGCACCAACTACCCTAAGATACATGAATGTTTTGAATTGGATGTAGTAGGCCTCGAGAGATTTTATTTGCACTATTGCATCATCAAATAACCTCTTCACATAGTCTCCCTCTATGAATTAGATGATTGCAAATATGAATGCATCATTCATGATTTTGTACTCTTTGCTTTGTCTTGAGAGCTTCTTCCTCACTAGTTGAGAGTAGAAAATTTAAGGCCATCAATTGGGATCCTGCATGTTTCCCTTGCTACTAGTAGATACACCATGTATGAGGTTAGATAGAATTTCTTCTTGTCCTTGACCACCCCCAATTATTGACACAAGTTTTCACTTAATGTGGTGGCCTAGTCAAGTGGCATCTTTACCATCTGTATAGTCTCAATAAAATTAATCATAAAAACATTCAAGTTTCTAGCTATTGGTAAACCCATGACCCTACTTGGAAGAATGATGGAGTAGCCAATATCTTCCTTCATATACCCTCTTGTCATATCCACTTTTCTTGTCACCTTTCCTAAAGGAGTCTTCTCAATGAGGTAAGATGATTGAATGATTTATGTTGCCTCTTTCAGGTGCTCCCTATACCACCTTTCAGCTACCTCATATGTGAGTCTAATGAATTGATTGGCCCTACATAGATGAAAGACCCTTTCAATGTTGTTGAATCAAAGGTCTAGAACAACTTCTCTGGTCATGCTCTTCACCGCTCTTTCCTTAGGAACAAAATGTTGTACTAGTGTCATTATGACCTCTGAGGATTGTACTAATGTTGAGTGTAAAGTTGCATTCACCAATCCTGATTAGATTAATGCTAAAACCAAAGCTGATCTCTCCTTGGGCTTGTTGCAAATTCTTAAGAAGTCTCCCAGGTTAGTGTGTCCCAAGTCTATATCTTTAATCTCTGCATAATCATCCTAAAATCTTGACTTCAAAGGGACACCTTGGAACTTGAACACCACAGACTTTGTTGCCATTTTCTTGCCAGATGAAGATGCCATTATATCTACATGCCAAAAGGGAGACACCCATCAGTTTAGAATTAAATGTGCAAAAAAAACCTTTATCCTTTTTCCCTTTAAAATAAAATTTAAAAAAAAATACAGTGCATACCTGGGTACTAGATTGAGTGTGTAGGTGCACACCTCATTTTGGTATTCTCGCAATGTGTTTTAGGGGTTCTAGTTTATGTTATGGGGTTCATGGTAGATGGAGTGCATGACAACAGGTGTGTGGCAAATGGGGTATGTGGTAGCGAGGTGCACAACCATGCATCCTACCCCCTTTGTTTTGTATTTTTTTGTTTTTAAACTCCACAGAGAAGCAAATTTGGGGGTTGTGATTTGGTGCACAAATGTTAACCAAATTTGGTGACCTTTTTTTTTTTTTTTAAGTCTTTCAAAATGTATACAAAGGGGAGGTTGCACACATGGTTAGGTGTGCCTCTACACACCCTTTTTTCTTGAAGTCTTCTATGCACCTTAGCTAGTGTGGAAGGGTAGTGTTTTAGAGAGGTCATAAGCTCGTCGAGTGTGGAGTGCAGTGAGTGAAAAGTTCAATGAGGAAATAAAAAAATATGTTGAGGAGTGTGGAGGAGGGTATGGATTTATATAACCCCACCCCCTTTGGTGGTGCACAAATGCAACCCTGTGCATCTATGCAGATGCACATTTCTACATCACCAAAGAGTGATGTGCTACTGTGCACAAGATTAGGCATGCAATTTTTTTATAATAAAATTTCCAATTTTTTTCTTTTTAGACATTTTTGATTTTATGATTTTTTTTTCTTTTTTTACTCTTTGACATCAGGAAGCAGACTTAGGGCCTCAAAATTGGCTCGAATTCGAAGAAAAGTAGTGGGTCCCCATTTCCTAAAAGAAAATGGGGTGTGCATTGTGGAACCACAAAACAATGTTGGGACTTCAATTTTAAATATTGTTACAAAAGAGAAAGGTAGTTAGGATACCATGATGGATGAAGAGGTTGAAGAAGAGAACCCAATACAAGGACATCTAGGTGCACATTCTAATCAAACATTCAATACAGGTGTGTCTCAAAATCCTCAAATTTTTTCTCATAATGAAATTGGTGATTTTGTTGAAGTAGGTTACAATTTAAATGATTTAGGTTTGCTTCATGAGAATAGATTGTCAAATGATTATGCACAAAAAAATCCAATGGAAATGCAAGCCCAAAAAGAAATACCAAGGAAAAAATGAAAATGAGATTCAAATTCCAAAGAAGATTGAAAATGAAATTCCAATTGAAAATAATAATTATACATGAGAAACTTAGAAAACATGAAAGCATACATAACACTTTGACACAAGATTTGGTGAATCATAAACTTTCCAAATAGAAAGTAAAATTGGTGTGGGGATGATACCCACAAGCTTTAGTACTATAGTATAAAGTTGGCCTAGTAAGGCTTACATTGATCACTTCTAATGATCTACCCTATTCAGAGCAATAAGGACTACTAGGTCCACCTTGTGAAAGGATTTACAAACATACAATAAAGTATGTACTAGTAAAGAGATTTACATAAGACTATTAGGTCTATCTCATTAAAGGATTTGATTGATCCACTTGTTAGGATGAAACAATAGTTGATCTTTGATCTACAACTTGGTTTGCTGAATGAGATTCCTCTGAATGTACAAATCACCTTGGTATGATAGATGAATCTTTGCCACTCCTTATACTATTGTAGCCATTATAATTCACTCTTCTACTCTTCTTTGATGATTACATTGGTTCCTTTTCAATTTCATGAATATATTTGATATAATACAATATATTACATATATATTAATCCAATTACATAATTACAAATTATGACACAATACAAGTTTGTACAAAATATTACAAAGTTGGCCAATGTGTAGAAACTTAGGCTCTAAAGACTGACTCAGTGAGGTTTTGATACTCAACATCCACTATCATTGTTGGACATCATCATGCACTTGGTAGATGTAGAAGCTCAATCCATACTAATCACTTCCATATAGTCTTGAGCTCAATCTGCACTAGTGACTCGGTCAATACTATGAAACTTAGCATATAAATTGAATCGCTTGGTTCACACTGAATAGCTCAGTAAACACTATCACCTCGAGCTTAGTATAAACTGAGTCTCTTAGTTAACACTAAGTAGCTTGGTCAATAGTGGACTCACATTACATCAACTATGAACTTGATAAACATTGCATAGCTCAGTTTACACTAGTAAACTTGGCATACAATGTAATGCTTAGTTTACACTACTGATCTTCAACTCTAAAGTAACTGCTTGGTTCAAATTGAAATCTGTCCATAGAACTCGATAGAAACTATAGGACTCAGTAGCAACTAAAATGCTTGGTTAACATTGTTAACTATACAATATGCTCAGTTTGAACTCATAATCTCAATAGTGTATGTCACTAATAACAAACATGATTGGAATGTTAACAATCTCCCCCTTTGGCATTAGTGACAAAACACTTATCAGTCAAAATTGAATTATCCATCACCATATATCTCCAACTCGGTAGAGTATATTCTTTTTAGATTTTTCAAAATTGTTTTTGTAAAGGATACATTTCTGTACATGTTAATGCTTCCTCCAAAGATAATATACAACATACTATACATATAATATATATTTCTTCACACTTTCCTACAATTTTTTCCCCCTATCTTTTTTACATATTTCTCCTCTTTATATCATCTTACATCTTCTCCAATAACTTATCTAATATCTTTTCCCCCTTTTTGACATTAATGCCAAATATTTATACTATATCTATTTACATAGTAATGCTAAAATGAGAAAAGAAATCTAAATGTACCTTTAGTATAATTGCCAAAGTCTTGTCCTAGTTCTCTTGCAAGACCCTGCATGTGTGTAATGCCACCTGCACTTCTACTAAAAGTTCAATCATATGGTCTACAATAGAGAAATTATTATCATGGATGAGATTTTTTGAATAAGAAATATAATTCTATAGTGCATCCATGTTAGGGAGTATCATATTCTGAATATCTACCAGTGTAGATCTAATTCTAGCTTCTTCTTTAAGCAATTCTACTTGCATGTCTATCAAAAAACTTAACCTTTCAAAATGGGTAGAGCTTGAACTCAGGTCAAGCTACAATTGCTAAGAACGTGCCTTCAAATCTTCATCAATCTTAGATAATTTATCTTTTATTTCCTTTGTAAAACTTTTAATGTCACATAATTTACCAAAAAGTAAAGTTACATTTGTACAAGAAGTTTCAAGAGAACTCAAAATAGTAGATAAATCTACTTGGTAAATAGAAATATTTTGAGCAATAAGTTCTAAGATCTAATTCTCAAACTTCTTCTCTACTTTCTATAATAATTTATCTTGTCCATCTTGATCTTCATTATACTTCTAGATTGCTTCTACCAACTGATACAAAACTGGTTGAGAAGAATCAATTTCTATACCTATAGCCTTTGCCAAAATATTCTTGGCATACTCAATGATTTTGAACTCTGTATCTCTTTCATCTCTCAGCCTTAGCTACTTTTCTTTCTTTTGGAGTAATTCTCCAAAGGTTTGCATTTGATTAAGATTGAGTTTTGAAATGTCCCAATTAGGAATCAAAATTTCCTCATCAAGATCAACATCCTCCTCCTTTTCTTTACCTTTTCCCAAAACTTTTTCCTTAGTTGAGGCTTGGTCTCAACTTTCCTTTCACTTATTGCTTGTATACTTGGAATGGAAATAATAGTAAAAATAGTGGGGCTTGCTGTAAAAATTGATACTACATTTATTGTAGAAATGTTAGCAGAAGTACCCGTTAAAGAAAAAATTGATGTATCCAACACTATTGAAGATGGAAGATTCTAAAAATTGGTAGATGAAGTGGTTGATACTCTAGTCATTGATGTGCTGAGCTAAACTAGTGTAAAGATTGATTGGATGGTGGTGCTTCGAGTGCTAGACACAATCAATCCTACAGAGGTTGCTTTTGTACTTGATGTTGTCACTTTTTTGCTTCAAGAGTGAGGAAGTGAGGCAACAACTACTACAGAAATCTTGATTGGGTCAATTTCCTCAACTTCTTGTACATATTCCTCGATAGCCTCTTGCTTCTATTCCTCTTCATCATCTTCATTGTCAAAATTTGTTACCTCTTCATTATCTTTTTCTTCATCCTTTTCTTGATCATCATCTTCATCTTTGTCACTTATGCTGACTGGAAAATCACTTAGTTTATGAAGAAGATAGATATTGTTCCATGTGTTTTTTTCATTCTTTACAACATGCTCTATTTCTTTCAACAAAATTAGACAAGTATCGAATCTTAAAGTCAATATTTCTTCATTTTTCTTCAATGATTTCTTGATTTCCTTGTCAGTTAGATTTGGCATCAGTTGCCTTAGGGTATGCTCATGAATGTCCTTAGCAATTTTCTTTTCATGTTCCCATCTTGGCTTGATTTTATCCATTAAAGAATTTAGAATTTTCTGAGTCAGTTGGTCAAGAAAGTATTTCCATTTGCTGATTTAAGATATCAAAATATCTTCAATCTACCTTTGCTCATCATCTATTCTGGTCTCATATTTTAATGCTTTGAAATTAGTTATCCCAGAACCTAATTCCAATTCCTTCATCCTCTCTAAAAATGTGGGTGGAGACCTCTTGAAAATTATGTCTCCCCTTCTTTATCTACCTCCTTTCTAGAGGATCTCCTGATGAACACTATAGTGGATGTCTTGGTAGGCTTGTTAATGATTATCTTGCTCTTTTCTTTTAATGGTTCCTCTTCCTCTAATTCTTCATCATTTGCTTCTTCGTCTTCCCCTTTTCCCTTGGTTAACAAAAGAGTAGATGTTGTTTTTAATTTGGTAATTCTTTTCTTGCCTTTGCTAACTGCCCGAGGGATCTTGATCTCTAGTTATATCTAGGCCTTAGTCTCATAACATGTTCCAAAATATGTAGCCTTGGGGTCAATTGGTTCATTAATAAATGCCTCAATTATATACTTGGTTTCATTAGTATTTACCTCATATCCTAGAGGTTTTACCCATGCAATTATGAGTCTAACTGCCTAAATATATACCTTATCACTAACCACCAAAAAACATATATCATCCTTGTAATCTTCAACTAGTTTCTTGGGGATTCAATGTATGTTATTCATTTTCTCCTTGGAAGCATCAAAATAATTATCCATGATAGTATTATAATTTTCACCCTCTCAGCAATGTACTTATTTATTTGATAGAGTACAAGCACATCTTTTCTCCAAACAATAATGCCTTTTGATGGAAATAAATTTTTAAGATATAAAATAAGCATGTCAATAGAGAACCAAACTTAAATGGGTTGTTCTTTGATTTCCTAATGCTCTCCATGTTTTTGTTGAATTGATTCAATAGTAGCTCAACAAGGTCAAGAGAAAGGTTGTTCTTGACAACTTTGTATGCCAAGTCAACTGCTTGACATGACACACTATTTAACTTGCTCGAACTGAAGATCTTGTGTGCAATGACATGAATGCAAAACTTCAATTCTATGTTAGTGACATTGCTAATTTTCATTCCCATACCATCCCAATCAACTAGGGTTTTCTTCTCCGATTTGATCTGGCCTAGGGTTTTTGTCATTTTAGCCTTAGCTAGCATAGGAAGATTAGTAATCCTATGAATCATCTTTTTGGTAATCAAAATAGATTGTTCCAACCACAACTGTCCATTGTGCACACGATTGAGAATATACCTAATCCATTTGACTTGGAAATCACAGAACATGTGAGCAATATGAATTAAACCTTTAGCCTCAAGATGTTGGTGCTCAGGTTTCAAAATGCCATCAACACATAACTCTTTTAAACATTCATCCATTTCTAGGGTGCCAATATTTTTAATTGCACATTTAAAATGAGAATGGATGTCATTGATTAATAGTAGCTTGGAAGGGATTTGTAACTACACTCCACTCAGGTCTAGGGTTTCAATGATTGCAGGAGTGAGGTTGAAATCTAGTTCCTTCCATTCTACACCTCAAACTAACATGTCTGACCCTCACTTTGCCTTGCTGCTAGTTGCTACCATATTCACTTGGTAGGGTTTGAGAGAATTCAAAAAACTTTTGGTGACAATTCGCTCAAATTGCTAAAACACCAAAAGTCACCAAAAGTTTTTTGAATTCTCTCAAACCCTACCAAGTGAATATGGTAGCAACTAGCAGCAAGGCAAAGTGAGGGTCAGACATGTTAGTTTGAGGTGTAGAATGGAAGGAACTAGATTTCAACCTCACTCCTGCAATCATTGAAACCCTAGACCTGAGTGGAGTGTAGTTACAAATCCCTTCCAAGCTACTATTAATCAATGACATCCATTCTAATTTTAAATGTGCAATTAAAAATATTGGCACCCTAGAAATGGATGAATGTTTAAAAGAGTTATGTGTTGATGGCATTTTGAAACCTGAGCACCAACATCTTGAGGCTAAAGGTTTAATTCATATTGCTCACATGTTCTGTGATTTCCAAGTCAAATGGATTAGGTATATTCTCAATCGTGTGCACAATGGACAGTTGTGGTTGGAACAATCTATTTTGATTACCAAAAAGATGATTCATAGGATTACTAATCTTCCTATGCTAGCTAAGGCTAAAATGACAAAAACCCTAGGCCAGATCAAATCGGAGAAGAAAACCCTAGTTGAGTGGGATGGTATGGGAATGAAAATTAGAAATGTCACTAACATAGAATTGAAGTTTTGCATTCATGTCATTGCACACAAGATCTTCAGTTCGAGCAAGTTAAATAGTGTGTCATGTCAAGCAGTTGACTTGGCATACAAAGTTGTCAAGAACAACCTTTCTCTTGACCTTGTTGAGCTACTATTGAATCAATTCAACAAAAACATGGAGAGCATTAGGAAATCAAAGAACAACCCATTTAAGTTTGGTTCTCTATTGACATGCTTATTTTATATCTTAAAAATTTATTTCCATCAAAAGGCATTATTGTTTGGAGAAAAGATGTGCTTGTACTCTATCAAATAAATAAGTACATTGCTGAGAGGGTGAAAATTATAATACTATCATGGATAATTATTTTGATGCTTCCAAGGAGAAAATGAATAACATACATTGAATCCCCAAGAAACTAGTTGAAGATTACAAGGATGATATATGTTTTTTGGTGGTTAGTGATAAGGTATATATTTAGGCAGTTAGACTCATAATTGCATGGGTAAAACCTCTAGGATATGAGGTAAATACTAATGAAACCAAGTATATAATTGAGGCATTTATTAATGAACCAATTGACCCCAAGGCTACATATTTTGGAACATGTTATGAGACTAAGGCCTAGATATAACTAGAGATCAAGATCCCTCGGGCAGTTAGCAAAGGCAAGAAAAGAATTACCAAATTAAAAACAACATCTACTCTTTTGTTAACCAAGGGAAAAGGGGAAGATGAAGAAGCAAATGATGAAGAATTAGAGGAAGAGGAACCATTAAAAGAAAAGAGCAAGATAATCATTAACAAGCCTACCAAGACATCCACTACAGTGTTCATCAGGAGATCCTCTAGAAAGGAGGTAGATAAAGAAGGGGAGACATAATTTTCAAGAGGTCTCCACCCACATTTTTAGAGAGGATGAAGGAATTGGAATTAGGTTCTGGGATAACTAATTTCAAAGCATTAAAATATGAGATAACTTTTCTTGCATTGATTACTTATTACAGTCTTTGATCATTCAATAAGCACATGTAAAACGTAGTCACTCTCGACCTCACTCGATAGAGTTTGTGACCCTACCTCACTCGGTAAGGAAGGTAACTTGGTAGTAACTAGTACCTTTTGCTCGATGATCCCTTTCACAACTTGAATGTTGATATGGATCTTTTTGTCTTCATAGCTGGAACTTATTTAGATGTCCTCTTTTGTAACCTAGTTCCAGTTCTCCTTTTGAGAAATCAAGTTGAAATGGTGGAGTAACCCAATTATTAAGTGACTTGATCATCATTGCTCGGACTTGTTTTCTCAATAGATTTTAGAACCCATTGTTGTCTCATTTATTTTTTGATGTTGTAAGCTTTGTCCTTCTTTTCATCTTATATTCTTCTAGTATTCATATAGTTCTTGGCAAGGTGACCAAGTTCTATACAAATGAAACATCTTTTGGTAGTGTCTCTTTTCCTCATGATGTTTTACACAATTCATACCAATGTGTCCAAATTCTCCACAGTAATGACATCTACACCAGGTTTTATAGTCCCAACCAAATATAGCTTTCTCAACTTGTTCTACTAGATTTAATATCTTGGTTTTGAATTTTCATGATTTATGCGCATGATTCTTACATTTGTGACATTTGCCTTCAAATTTTGGTTTCTCTTTGCATTCATTTTCTCTATGACCATGTTGATTACAATTGTAGAATTTTCCATTGAATTTTTCTTTCTTGTTGCTCCAACATTTGTTTGAAGTATGACCTATCTTACCATAGTGACTTTCAACACAAATTGAGGAGATGATTTCTTATAAATACTCCATTGTAATATGTAATTGGGGCCATAGTTATTTTGCAATAAAATTATACTTTTGGTGCTGGCATTTGGAGTGTAGTAATTCTTCCCTAAATGTGTCATACTTTTGTCAATGTATGTTCATGGAATTGTGATTGAGCCAAAAGTTTATTGCTTTGTTTCTAGTTGTGAAACTCATTAGTTCTAGTGTTTGTTATGGTTTTGATGAATTCTACTGACATAACTAGCTTGAGAAGAAATCATCAAATTGTGCCTTCATAACTTTTCATCTTGCATGAGTGCACTTTCCATGGCCTTGTGTTTTGATGAAGGGTGAAACATCATATGATCATTAAGTTTCTCATCAATGATTGCATTAGTGGAATCAAGGAAGTACTTCTCATTCTTTCATTGGTTACTTAGCGATTTCTTTGAAAGCTTAACTTGTAGACATGTCATTTTCCATAGCTTATGTCTGTTAGGATTTTAGTTTCATGTTATTTGCTTTAAAGTTTTGTTATTTTCTTTACTAGCCCCCTTGTTGAAATAGGACTTCATGCTAGTTGCTTTATTAGATTGCATTAATAAAAAACATTAAAATACAAAAGCATAGTTCTTTCTTGCATGTTTTATTTTGGAGCAATGTGCAAATTCTTCATCTTATCCAAAATCAAAATGAACCAGCAAAGGCCTCCTTGTGAACAATCACATTTATCTTCAACTGAATAGATTCTAGTAGCTCACAAGATCAACCTAGAACCTTGGAGTTGATTTGGAAGATCAATTTTTCAAGAGAGAAGTTTGCAAGAATTCCCACCATTTAGCATCGTGCATAACAACAGCTCAACACATTTCTTAATTCTCTAGTTCTTTGTCTTGTCTCTCATTGACATTGTGCTTCATTCTCTTCCTTTATTGAAATTTCCTCATTTGTTAGAAATTTTATTTTCTTCTTTCTTCATTGTTTTAATCTCATGTTTGTATAAATTTTGAACTCAAATCAATATCTTGCAAATTGTAGAAGATGACCAGAAAACAAAATAATTGTGATAGAAATTCATTGTTGCAGCTCAAAAATCTCAATCAATCATTGCAATGATTGATAAGTGCTTCGTGGGTCATCTTTTGGGGCCCAATAGGTAGTTAACAATTGGGCACCCAATTTTTAAATAATCAGGTACTCGGTTATTTAAATATCGTGTGCCCAATTTGTATAATGGCTAAATTAGAATCGGGCACTTGATTTTAGAATTGAAAATTGGGTACCCAATTCTAATGCCATGGGTAAGAATTTCCCTTTTAGCATCAATTTTTTCCTTTGGGAAAGGCATGGTACAAGCTTGGTAGGACCAAGCCTGTGCCTTTATGTATCAAATTTTGACTAAGGTAATTATTCGACAATTTTAGGAATTGTCATAATTTTTATACGATCTTCTCCATTGATTTTTTGAAAAAATTAAAACCCATTATAGGTCTTACTATTGTGATCTTAAAAATTAAAAATTTATAGTGTTAGGAGTTCATTTTCTCTTTTTTGATTATTTATTAAAAAAAAATGTCTCTTAAACAAAATATTGTTCAAGATTCACTAAAACTTTAATAACTTCTAAAATTTTCATATTTACTAAATTAATTTACATATCATTTATCTACACACAATTCTTTTGAAGTTTTAAAATTAAATTCTGAAAAAAATAAATTTTGATTAAATTATGGTGTCCGTACACCAGAGGTTTTAGAAATTAGCTTAATCATCAATTAATTAATTAATTTTTTTTAAAGTATCGATTAAATAATTAAAGAAAATTATTTTCATCAATCCTTCATGTGTCATGTAACTTCTTTTAAAAGGATTCACAAAAAAACATTTAGTTGTGTCAAATTATGGTGTCCATACATGAGTGTGGTATGGTCTTGAAATAGGGAATTTGAAAAAGTGGGTTTTAAAGATCCATACCAAAAGATAACCTATTGTATGGGTATACTAGTAAATTACATATTTAGAAAGAAGATTCCTAGCACTACAATTTTTATTTCTAAATTTTTTAAAATTTAATCTCTAAATGCCACAAATTTTGACATTAATTGACAATATATTTTAAAATAGGAAAAACACTTCCATTTTTGGCCAAAAGTGACACCCAACTTCTTGCACAGACCACAAGGGTGGAGACCTACTTAGCACCATTTATAGAGTTAGTTTGTATCTAAATAGCTTTATTTTATTAAATTTTTAACTCAAGTTTGCATTAGAGGAGGTCTTACTACTAAAACAAAGGGAAAAAATGATATCTTTTAAATACATGGATGTAATATGTACTCCATACCATTATTTTGATGCAATAATATATTTTATTTGTGTTCTCATTCTAAGTGTAGTAAATCATGCTAGAGTGTGTTATTTTTGAGAATGCACGTAACTCAACTCCTTCTCCTTCTTCTCCTTCTTCGTCTTCTTCTTATTTTGCTTCTTCTTGCTGAATTGGTTGAGTTGTAACTCAACATGGTCAAATGATAAGATGTTCTTCACCACTTTGTAAGACAAGTTAATAGCTTTGCATGGTACACTATTTGGTCTATTTGAGTTGTAGATCTTATGCGCAATGACATGGATCCTTAATATGATCTCTATATAACTGAAATTATTGACCTTCATTCCCATACCATCCTACTTTGGTATGGTCTTCTTGGTCAATTCACCATGTGCTAGGGTTTTTTGTTGTTTTGGGTCTACCTAACATAGGGTAACCCATTACTTAGTGAATCATCTTCTTTTAAATCTTCATAGGTTGCTCATGACAGAAGGACATGTCATGCACTCTTCCCAAAATGAATCTCATTCACTATATCTTGAAATCCCTCAACATGTGTAGGGCATGAGTTAAACCCTTGATCTGTAAGTTTCTATGTTTAGATTTTAGTACATCATTGTCACACAAGGAATTGTATGCTTCTTACATCTCAAACATGCCTAATTATTGAATAGTGCAATGATAGAATGACTTGATATCATTGATCAACAATACTTTAGGTGGTATGGCTAAATGCACACCAATTGGATCCTTTTTCTTAGTAATTGTTGAATGTAGTTTGAAATTTGGTGCCTTGAAAACCACATTCTTCACTAACATTTTTGAACTATTCTTATCCTTCATTTTTGAACTACATGCCATGATTACACATTGATCGATGAAATTTACAAAAACTAAAATTTACACTTCAACTTCATTCCCCAACACTAATTCAGCTAAAGATTTCTTTGGTGCTCAGAGTTGCTCTAAAACTTGAATGTAAGGTAATAAGAAAAACCTCAATTTTTCCTTTTATCAAACATTTTCAATATTTAGGACCTCTTAAACATATCGTATAGTGCTAGGTGAGACTACTTGATTAAGTCATTCAAGCTCGGCATAAGATGATTCTTCCATCACTGGGTTAGAACTAGGTTCTAACTTGGTGGCAACAAGTAGCTCTATTACAACTATGTTGTAACTCAATTAAAACATAACTCTACTACTTTACCTTGTGTATCATTTTCTATTGATATGAATTTCTTCCTTTTTGTGTATTTGGAATAGATGTGAGATGTTTTTGATTTCCTAGTTTTAGTCTCCTCCATGAATGTCTAGTTGGATGTAGATACTTCCCCCCAACTCATTAGATTGGATGATGATAGATTCTTTACTTGGGAATTCCTCTATTTTACTTACTCATTTCTATTCCTCTAATTTTTTATTTCTTGAATTTTTGGCTTCCCTTTGATTCTTTCGTCATTAATTGTTGTATATTTGTTCATGTAGTTTCTTGCTAAGTGACCTATATTTTTACATACATTGCATCTCATATTGGTATTTCTTTGTCTCATGTGAGTTTCTATGAAATTTATACCAATGTGCCCATATTCTCCATAATAATGACATCTTCCCCATGTATTGTACACTCATTCAATAAATTCTCTTTGTCTAGTTCCATTGTGCTAAGTGTTTGGATTTGATTTTCATTCTAAAGAATTTTGACATTTTTTGTGACATGTAAAACAATTCCATTCTAATTTTGATTTGTTTCTACATTCATTTTCCTTATGACCATATTTGTTACAATTCTAGCATTGATCTTGAACTTGGCTTGCATGGTATTATTCCAAAAAATATTTGAAGTATGACCAAATTTACCACAAGTGTTTCATGTAGGCCTTTTGTTGTTTTGTGCTCCTTGTTTTGATGACTCTCCTTGATTGGTATACCAAAAACTAGTAGTGCCTTTGGGTCTATTCATAGATTTCTCAGAGAATTGATTTAAAATTTCTTGTTGATTTATTTCCTTTTCAAAACTTAACTCATTCTAGTGTCTTTTATTTTTTGCTCTTATATTGGTGATTCCTTGGTTTGCATCATTTAGCTAATCCATCATATTTTCTTTATTTAGAGATAGATGTTGAAATTCATTGGAATTTTCTTCTAGCATTGTACCAAGTAATCTTCTATCTACATCTATCATTTCTTTTTCATTTATAGCTCTATTCTTTTTTTCCATGAATTCAATTTGAAGGACTTATAGGTCCACCTTGTAAAAGGGATTTACAATACAATGAAGTATTTTCTTTGTTAAGAGACTTAATACAAGATTGTCAAGTCCACTTGGTTAAAGGATTTCACTAATGTATTTGTTAGGATGAATCAGGAGAATGATATTTGTAATAAAACTTGATTTTTTGAATAAGATCATTTTATTAATAAGATCACTTGACTTTGATGGATGAGTCTCTTCTTTTCTCTTTATACTAAATTGTGACCTAATTACATATTCTACTCCATATTCACTTCTTCTCTTACATAATTACTCTTCTTACACATTTAACTTATTTTTGCACTTAGAAAAACAATTTTTTTTTCTTATATATCCTCCAAGGAATAACTTTAGATTAATTTGGCTTCCATAATATATATCTTCATAAAAAAAAAATATTCCTTTAGATTGGCTAAAGTATTGATGTTTAGGGAATACAATACATTTGATCTTTTGTTGTCACTTGGGCAATACAGAGAGGTCAGGTGATGCTGAACCTTGGGTAGCACTAGATTATTGGGTAACACTATGGAGCTTAGGTGATATGGTTGGCTTGATTAACATAGAGATCATAGTTAATTTTGTGAACTCAGTTCACAAAAAGTTTGTTTCCACTGAGAATAATGAATAGCCCAGTTTATACATTAAGCTTAGTTAGCATAGTAATTCTTGATCAACTTGGGTGACACTATAATTTGTTCCTTGATGGAAAGCTTGGTTCTAGTAGTAACAGACCTTCTTGGATAGCTTAAGTGATTTTGTTACTAATTGACAATATATCTTATGATAGGGTCAAAAAATAACTAAAATACCACAAAATGCAGAGGATAATATAACACCAAAAAATGAGGAATTGACATAGCCAGATTCGCCAATAAATGTTGTGTAAAAAATGTGAATCAAGCATAAAAAACCTAAGGTCATCATATAATCTACATGCATATATGTTTTTGTTGTATTGTATTGCAAGTGTTTGATATAGAAGGGGTTAAATAAGGAGTATAAATGATTCAATCCCAATTTTAAAGGACTAGGTTTAATGAGATTAGTGTTAACCAAAAAAACAAGGAGAACTAATACAAACTAGATCTAAACGAATGGGGTATAGATAATCAAAATTATTAAATACCCTAAATGGGTATATATGCTAAATAAATATATGTTGAATTGAAAAATGAGGGAACAAGAACTTACCTTTGAATTTAGTTTTCTTCTTGTTGTAGTGATCAAAATGAGAAGAAACCCTCGGATTCAAGATTAGAATTATGTGATAGTCAAACCCCAAAACTCATTTAGTGATCTGTTAGGGGTAAATTGGTGTATCAAGGGTGTAGTATAAACCTAATTGACTATATGTGACATTGATTCTCCTTTTATAGTTTTGAAGAAGGTCAAAAAAGGTATTGAGATCTAGCACATGTTTGTTTATTAGAGATCTGCAACCTACAATAAGAAAGGGGTTTTCTCATTGATGGGGGGTTCACCTAAGTCAAACCCCCATCTAGGAATTAACCTTGAATTGAAATAATTGAAGTAGAATGAATGTAATATAAATGTAAGAATTTAGCTTACAAACCTAGATCTCTCAAATCGAATGCAAAGTGTTCATCTTCACCAATGGCTTTGGACCAAGGAGATGAAGATGTATGGATGTAGAAGATATACCAAAGTGTCTTGAAGAAGTTCTTGTAAGATAAAATACTTCAATTTCTTGAGTTCTTAAATACTTTATCTCCAAAATAATGGTTGGAATGATTTGTGGTGGGTTAAACTTGAATGCTTGAGACAGAGCTTGTGGAGCAATGGATGTGATGATGTGATATTATCATATATGGTATGATATAATAAATGGAGAAAATTTAATGTTTTAAATAGATATTAGAATCAACTAACTCTCGTGGGATGACTAACATAGGTGTTTGTACCTGATTGTCCAAAATATGGGACCCATAGAAAAAGGGCCAAAATAGAGCTCTATTAGGGGGAAAGTGCACCCTTGATTGCTAGGTGCACAAACCCCACAAAAAATCTAGGGAACCCAAAATAGGTCCTAGAATTCAACAATCATGTCTTGATTATGAGGAAACTCTACTTGAATATTAGAATTAGATTCCAAGTGAAAATGTATATGATAAGGAAGGATCTAGGGGAAAATAAATCCGACCTTGATGAGGAGGGATTCCAATTTTCCTTAGCCTATCCACAAAGGCACTCAAGGATATTCTATAGCCTTCTTATGGTATTATCTTCACCCTAATGCTAAGGGATCAATTCTCCTATTCCCGTACTCAACTGATCTAATCCCAAATTTTTTACCTTTTCGCTAACTCTAAGGTTAAGCTTCCTCCCTTGTCTTGAATCATGTAATAGCATGAACCAAGACATTCACTAGGCTTCCATGCTATTTAGGGATACCATTCTTCTTCAGTGAATGATTTTCAAGCTACTTGATTAGGTTTGAGGCATTAGTTTCTAGATAGTCTCAATAATTATTTGTTTCAGGGGGCTATTACGACTAGTACCTATTAGGCCTCCTAATTGAGTTTTAGGTCTCTAACTTCAAAAATTCTCAAAGGATTTTCTAATAAGATGTCATATTATAATATGATTTTTAGAGTACTTCAATATTCACTTTGTTTTGGGGGACCAACATATCTGTACAATGCTTGACCATAATTCACCTATTTTTAAGGGTTTTGAGGGCCTATCACAATAGTTGACTAGGGTCAACAAAAATTCCCTCAAGGTGATAACTCCAAGTATTTTTCCTTTGCCTTTTGTGCCTTAATTTTTTACCCCTCCCAATAAAAAAATTTTATTTATCATTTCAATCCATCTACTATGTTGTTTTACCATTTGTTTTGTTGAACCTCACCTAGCCTAGTAGCATTCTAATCATCTAGGGCACTCCTAATTTTCTTTAAAAATATAAAACCAAAAATTAAATGCTCCAAAATTCATATATGAATATTATCTAAATTTATCTTCTCAATTCTAAAGGTCCATAGTGATTTCATTAGTGGAATTCAAGGAAGAGCCATTTTTCTTGGTGCTAATCCAATTGGGGCAATGCACTTTGTAGTTCCAAAATGATCTTTAAACACCTACTTAAACACAACTTAAAGAAACCAAATCAAGACAAAAAAGTCCATATTCAATCCTCTAACAAGAAATGTAAAATAATAAATCTAATCAATCCATTATCATTTGGATTTTGAGCGTGCAAGATGACTCTTACAGGAAAATGCACTATGTTTGCTATCATTTTCAATATGCTTTCATACAAAATCAACATGAATCCTTCTCCTTGGAATCTAATGGTGTTTTATACTACTTTTGAACATTTGGAGACCATTTTTATGGACCCATAACTTAATTCTTGCAAGTTGCTTAGTTTTGGCAATTTGTTGTCAATGTTGTCAACTGCAACATTTGAAAAATGCAAAGTTACTTGAGATTTTTTCACAACTTTTCACTTTGACCATGTCTAGACCTCAAGAGATCTCACAAGAGTCTAGTAAGGTCCAAAACCAACTTCTAACATTATTTCCAAACTCTATAGTTTTGGTCAAATTTTGGTCAACCTTTGACCCATTCAAGCAATTACAAGAATTTAGAAATTGTAAGGAAAGTTTTTGACTCTCAACTTGCTCACACTCACCTACCTATTTACATAACTCTAATCACACCCTTGAGGTTTCATACTTAGCCCTTATTCTGTAGTGGTTTTCTAATGCTATCTACAAGCTGAAACTTCTAGCACCTCTCCCTATGATCCTTAGGTGCTCCTATACCATTCTCCCCAAGAAACAAGAAACTAATTAGGATATTCGAAAAAAAAATCTATGCTAATACCTAGCTTCTTGAAATCATTTTGAAATACCCAAGTATCCTCTATAGTAGAAATATGTTTCCACTTCACAAGGTGCTCCATGTAGATTTTTTTCCTTGTCTTCTTCAGTCTTGAATCAAGTACCCTCTAAGCTTGTGGTTTTATTTTAGTAGATATACCAATGTCCTTGACCTCTTTATCAATATTTGATTTACTTGTGTCCTTTACTAGTTTACAGCCTTTAAATTAAACTAGATCTTTCACAATGTAGATTTTTTGAAGTGCTAACACTTGAGGTAAGTCTATCTTGTATGCATTTTGACCATACTTGGATAAGCCCTTGCATGGTCCTATCCTTTTCATCTAAAGTTTAATTGGAACCCTGTTTTGTAATAATGACTTGTTTAGGTGTACTAATAGCCAATGTCTAACTTGAAACTGAATATCTCTTCTCCACTCATTTACCTTGCCCTTCAATTTTTGATTTTCCTCTGTGAGAGTGTTCTTGACCTAATCATTGATTTGCTTCATGGAATGAGAAAAATGTTCAGAATTCCCACTGATTTTTTCCTAGTTCTTCAAATCTCTAAGCTCAAAAAATCCCCTTGAATGAAGGTTATCAAAAATTTGGAATGGGATCTTGTTGATGACTCTATTGGTACTATCAATGTAAGAAAACTTAGCCTATTGTTTGACTTGATCCCATGACTGATCATACTCTTTCATTAAGCATCTAAGTAGCTTCCCAAGAACTCTTTTAATGACCTTTGGTTGATAATTAGTTTGGGGATGGTACGTTGAACTATGAGCCATATTAGTGTTTAATGTCTTCCATAATATCTTCTGAAAGTACCACATGCACTTGACATCTATATTTGATACAATGTTGATAGGTAGACCATAAATTCTAACTCCTTCATTGAAGAAAAGGTGTGCTATGTAGATGGAATAATGAGTTGTCTTGCATGGTATGAAGTGAAAAACTATTGGGACTACACGTGCTAATTTTCTTCCTAATGAGGCCTTGATCCAACAATCCTTGTACATGACTACCTATCTCCTTCTACTAATCAAGAGTCATCCTATAAGAAGATTTTTTAGCAAAGGATTCCCCTAGCACAAAGTAAATTTGGTGGCTTAATTCTCTTTGAGTAGGTAAGGTAGTTGATGTCCTTGCACATATGATGTCTGGAATTCCCTCAAGTAACTGCTTCGCTTCACTTTGTATGGTAGCCAATTTGGTGATTTCTTCTTCCTTGGGTTTTAACACAATGGAAAATCCCACCCCTTCATCATTCTTGATGTCATTCAATAACTCCTTTCCACTCATCAACAAGTTATGTACTGATAGGCCAACACTAGGGAAAATAATAATAAAGAATTAACAATTTATGATGAAATTTGGCTGGTCTATACATGTCAATCTGAAAGTGTAAGCTTGCAAAAAATGTCCGAGCAGTATGCCATCAAGGGGTGATAGTTATGAAATGAGGGATTATGAACGTAGCTAAAACACACAAAATTTAATTAATGAAAAAACTAAAGAAATCCCAATGATAGGAACTATCACTTCCTAGCGACAGGAAAATTAGAAATAGAAATAAACATTAATCTATACAATATTAAGAAAAACAATTTATAAATAACAATGGCTTTAGAAATGTTTCATCCAACTCTAAATTAATTAATCTAAAATATCTAAATTATAGATAAAAACAAAAATATCTATTTTAACAAATAGACTAATTCTAAAATCCAACTCTTCAATAATATATTAAGTAGCATACCAAATGAAAATATCATCGTGCTTTGCCAGTTAAGCATACCCTTACTCTCTAGCTTTCACGATGAGTAGAAAATGATCAGAGTCTACACCATTGTAATCATGCAAAATATTACTTTATTAATAAATAACACATGTTGATACAATATGTCTTTCTGAAAGCTTCCTTATGGAAATCTACACAAATGTGTATATATCCACTACATATGTCTACTACTAATATAGGCACAGATTTACAAATGCAATTACTATAGTGATATATAGTCCACACAAGGAATAGTAAAAATATGATATGTGCAGATAACAAGTATTTTTTTGTTACCATACAAATAGATTATTATTGTCTTCAGGTTGATTATGTTGCAGTCTTATTTTGGCCCATAACCAATTAAGTAATAAGAAGCAATTTGGTTGTAACAAAATGTTTAGAACCATAGGTTTTTCAACATATATCCATGTAATTCTCCTTGCTTCCATCTTCACGTATTCACATAGATTTTCATTCCTTTTTTTTCGCATTTGTGGTGAATGATATCTGCAGCAAATATATCTATTTCAAAGTGGATGGAGAGAACCATGGTTTGTTTTAGTTGATAAATATGGATCACAAGTCTTTTTAACATGCATCCATGTAATTTTCCATGCTATCATATCAACATATAATGGATTGTGGATGATATTTGCAGTAGACGTGTCTATATCAAATTTGATGGAGCTTTGTATTCTTGAAAGATCTTCAAGAAGATGAATAGCAACTGACAGGAAAAACCATAGGTGACAAGAAGATCTATGCCACAAATCAATATGCTATGATAATAAATATTATTAAAATGTAATCAACAATGATTTTTTCCATATTTTAATCCCAAAAAAATATTAGATATTATGTATTTATATTAAATCACATGCAACATAAAATAGGAAAATGGGATGAAATATAATGGAAATGGAATAAGGAAGTGAATAAGAAAGTGCATAAAATGGATTAAGATAGGGCATTAAATAAGTTATAATTGGCTCTCATCATGTACTATTTCTATTTCTTTATATTCCTCTTCCACTAAGGACTATATTTTGTATATCACTCCACTCTTCTTAAAAGTATAGAACTCTTCCTTCCTTGGTGTAAAATATCTCTATCACATTTCAATGAAAATAATCTATGGGAAACACATTACAAAGTGTTCTGTCACTGTACTTTCAAATTGAAAACTCAACCCAAGCTTGTTCATTCCCTAGCACATTATGTCCCTTATTCAACCAGACCACTTTAAAGGGATGAGTATGAGGTTTCTTAGCAAGTTTCATTTTCTCCACTACTTCCTTTGAGATGATGTTGTCAGTATACCTTGAGTCTATTATAAATTTACAAACCTTGCCAAGGATCTTGCATTTGATCCTAAATAATGACCTTCATTTCTTAGGTTCCTCTTTATTTAGTTCTCTAATAAGAAGTCTTTTGAACATTAGATTTTATCCTTTCTCTAAAGCAAGGCTTACCTATGAATGAATTATGTGATCTCCTTCCCCTTTTACATAGGTGATCTTCTTCTCACTATGGGATGATGAGGATGGTTTCTCAAGAACTCTATAAGGTGGGTGGCCTAAATTTCCACAATTATAACACTTCATGGTAGCAAATTGTGAAATCCTAAAAAACCTACCAAATCTTCCTCCTCCACTATTAGGGAATCTTCCTTTATTGTAGCTACCCCTACTTTTAACATCACTACTTTTCTCTTTTATTTTGGAGTCTCCTTGGTTCTTGGAGTAATTACTCCTTCCTCCATATCAACCTTTATGGGTACATTTGGAATCTCTACCTTTGCCTCTACCCTTTGAATTGGATTCTTTCCTTTTTTGATTCTTCTCTTCCACTTTAAGGGCCAAGTGAAAACACTTGTGAATTGTGGTCAGGGTCCATAGATTGATTTCTTCTTGAATTTACCATCTTAATCCTCCTAAGTATCTTGCAACCTTCACACTTTCCTCTGTAAATATTGGGCCTTAAACATAGTTTTTTAAATTTCTCTGCATAAGAGGCAACATTATTATCCTTCTACTTAAAACTTTGTCTCTTTTTGTGGAGTTGTATCTCATAGTCTTCAAGAAGATAACTTTCTCTAATTTTATCTACTATAGCCTTCCAACTGGATATTGGTTTCTTTTTTTCTTTCTCCTTGTCTTCTTGGAGAAAATTCCATGAAGTTAGGGTTGGTCCCCTCAATCTTGCCTTTGTAACTTTCACCTTTTCAGTGTCTATGACCCATTCACACTCAAAATGATTCTCCATGCCATCTATCTACTCCATTATCAACTTTGAATCCATCTTCCTTGTGAAAAATGGTAAACCTTCAAGTGAATTTCTACTCATTTCCTTAAGGGCTTTATGAAAGGGTTCTTTTTGCATTGGAGGATCTAGTTTAGGTTGTATATCTTCTTCATTTATGTCTTTTCCCTTATCTTAATTCTCTTCTATCTTCTCTTTAACTTTTTGTATTCTCTCTACAACCTTTTTAATTTTTAATTTCATGGTCTCTAAGGACTCGTCTAGAATTATATGTCTTTCCCCTTTTTTTATTCAAATCCATTTCTAGCTCTTCATTTTTGAACATGGTGCTCTAACCTATTAAATCTCCTTCCAAGTTAGACATACACTTATCCAAAAATGTTCAGTACCTCTAATACCAATTTGATGAGGAGTGATTCCAATTTTCCTTAGCCTATCCACCAAGGCACTCAAGGCATTTCATAGCCTTCTAATGGTCTTATCTTCACAATAACACTAAAGGAATACTAATCCTCTTCCTCTACTCTACTAATCCACTCCTACCAATTTATAACCCTTCACTAACTTCAAGGTTAAGCTTCCTCCTTTGTCTTGAATCCCATCATAAGATGAACCAAGACATTTACTATGCTTTCATGGCATGTATGGATTCCATTCTTATGCATTCAAAGATTTTCAAGTTTCTTGATGAGATTTCATTAAGCGATTTGTAGAAGATCTTAAGAATTCCTTAATTAGGAGGGATACTAGGGCTAGTAGAAATTAGGCCTCCTAATTGAGTTTTAGATCTCTAAATTCACAATCTTCCTAAGGATTTTCCACAAAAATATTAGATTCCAATACCCTTTTCAAATTATTTCAAGTTTCACTTGGTTTAGGGCCAGCAAGGTATCAATACAATGCACGGCCATAATTCACTTATTTTTAAGGGTTTTGTGGGCTTGTCACAATAGTTAATTAGGGTCAATGAAAAATACCTTAAGGTGAGAACCCCAAGGCTTTTCCCTTGTCCTAGTGTATCTTTATTGTTTAAACCTTCCAACCAAATAATTGGATTGATCATTTAAATCCATTTACTATACTTTTTGACCAATATTTTTCTGATCCTCACCTAGCCGAGTAGTCTTCTACTTGCCTAGTTTTTTTCTCTAAAAATAGAAAACCAACACCCAAACACTCAAAAATGCATATATATATATATATAGTATGTATATTTTTATTATTGATTTGAAAGGGCCATAATGATTTGACCAATGGAACTCAAGGAAGAACCATTTTTCTTGGGGCTACTCCAATCAAGATAGTGGACTATATAGTTATAAAATGATTTGTAAAAACCTACTTAAATAGAACTTCAAGATAATGAATCAATATATACAAACCTACACTCAATATATTAGAATGTTTAGAATAACTAAGTTTTGGGGGGTTGAATTAGTTACTCAAGGTTTACAAGTACCATTTGAACAATCAAACATTAAATATTATATGTTTTGCTTAACCTATTATAACTCAGTCTCTAAATTTGAACAATAAAACATTAAAAATTATATGTTCTACTTAACCTACTTTATATCAATGAAGAAAACTTCTAGTAGTTCAATGTTGTAATATAAAAAACCTTGTTGAATGTAAACATGTAAATGAAAAACACAATAAAAAAATCAACACAAGTTTGACACTAGTATTTAATGTGGAAACCCAATTTGGGAAAAACTACTAGCAACATCTTGAACCACTTTTTCACTCTTTTTAAGTGAGCGATGTTAGGACCCAATGTTCTTAAAGGTTACAATACACAATGTTACATGTGACATAGTAAGAGGATTAATCACCCTATTAGGCATCGCCTTGTGAGAAGATTTTAGAATATTTCATTAGAATGCCATCTTGTTAAAGGATTTACATAGACTATTAAGTCCTTCAATGACTGTTAGGTCAACCTTTGATTAAAAGGATTTCAAAACAAACTATTTACAATGATTAAGAAGAAAACAACAAGGTTTGATCTATATAATTAAAACTCACTTTCTAGTTTGAGTTCTTTGTTAAGTTTATGTGTTGATTATCTAATAAGACTTCCTTTTCACCTTTTTTCCTTGATTCACTTGGAAAGCCTTCAATAAATAATCCTTCTCTTCTCAAAAAACTTAAGCTTTAGATAAAAAAATGTGATAGGAAGGGTGATTTGGGAGGGCAGTTTGCAACTCTATATGTTGGCAGTGCATCTGATTCATGTGGCATTGCTAGCCCACCCTGTTGCAAGTGAATACTATTGTGTCCATTTTTCTTTCATTTTTGGTTTTTCATGTTGTATTATGTTTTTCCTTCTTCGTGTTCCCTGGCCTAGATTTTGTGTGGGCTTTTCTTGGTTTTTTTAATATGCTAGTTTGAGTTGGTTGTTCAGCCCCTATGTTGTCTTGCGTATGTGATTGGGGTTGATGGAAGGTAATGATGTGGCCATGGAAAGTGAGCCGCTGGGGGATCTTGTGTGCAAGAATGATGAGAAGTCAAGGGTTGATAATGATTCAAATAATGATAAACTAGAGATCTCTGATAATGATGGAAAGAAGGGTGTTTGTGAAGTTATCATGGATAATGGTAGTTCTGAGAACAAGTGTGAGAAGCCTTTGTATAAGGTAGTCCTTACAAAGACTTGGGTGATAGTTTTCCCTAAACAAACTTGCTTTGACAATAGTTTTGAAAGGATTCCAGTTGTTGAGTGTTTTAATGGAAGTGGAAGGTTTGCAAGCCATAGAGATACACTAGATTTAGGAAAATATGGAGAAGTCACATAGAAACACGAACATAGAAATGGTAGGAACACTTCTAACTGTTTGAAAACCCTAACCTTCTCTCCCAATGAAGATATCGTTAAAGCTATTAGAGCAGAGCAAAGTAGGTTAAGAAACATTGCCATATTCTTTGTTTGTTTAGATTCTAATGCTTTGTCTTCATGCAAATTTCTTGATGATTGATTAAATTTTGTGTAGGGAATTTTTTTTGGCTTACATGTTAATTTCTACAAAATGATTCAAAAAGGGCTTTTCATTATTTTAGAAAAAAAAACTCATACTATGTAGGAAAGAATATTAAAGAAGGGTTTTTGAAATGTTGGTCATTCTTTTTTCAGAGTTTATCCTTGGTCATCTAATGGTAAGTTTGATGAAGTCATTAAAAAATCCATTCCGAATTTGGTGGAAAATAAGAATCTTCAAGCCAAAATTTGGCCATTTGTCTCCCATATTTTGAAACCCCTTAGGTTGATCTTGCAAATAGAAGAGTCTAGGGTTACTCTTCCACATTTAAATGTGCATTTTCTTGTGGTTCTAGATCTAGATGTCATCTTTCTTGATATTATATCCCTAAATTTAGAGGAAGAATTCTTTTCTTGGGAAGTTTCTCTATTGGGTGATTTACATGCATGTTTTCATTGTGAACTTAATGGCCACATTAAGAAGAATTGTCCGACCCACAATTTTCATTTTAAGAAAGCCAAGGTGAATTTTGATAATACCAAGGAAGGAATCATTGAAAAGGTCAATGTGGTTGAGGTTTCAAATAAGGATGGTTTACCATTTACTCCAAATAGAAAATTAGACGGTGGTATGTCTAATCAGTCCATGCCAACCAAAAGCACTTCTGAAGCTAATTCCTTGAAATGTGGTGGGTTTGTCTCTTTAGATAATCATTTATATGATAAAGACTTTGAGGTGATTCTGGTTGGTCAAGCTAGTTAGATTCATGCTGAAGTTCATCCCATGGCTTGAGTTGTTTTAATGTCAGAGGTGGTTGAGGTTAATATTGATGAGATCTACACTAGATTCAATGCTCAACAACTTGCTATCATATCCATTAAAGAGAAGGAAAAGGCTTTTAATAATAGGCTAGTACATTTGACCCCATTTTTCGACCAAAATTTTTGCCCATCTATTAGAATGTTTTAGATTGGTCAAAATATGAAAGGAAAAATATGTTTTTTTAAAAGTCCATGCTCGTGTTGGTGAACATTTTGACCAACATGAGTTTAACATGTCAAAAATGAAAAAGGTTTCCCATTTCATTGTTATGTTTTGTACACACAGGAGCTACACAATAATTTTCTTTGGTTTTCACAGAGCACGGGTGCTGCAGGATCAAAGGAGCAGGGTTTCCAACTAAGAGCTAACAATGCACACTTGAGGTGATCTATGAGGCAATGTGTGAAGGGTTCTCAAAGAGCGACGAGTGAAGCAACACACATGAGGAGGTGTTGGATTCCCTGAATCTATATACAAGCAATAACATATTCAATGACATGGTTTGTGATTTGGCATCTGACCTAGGTTTTGAAACTGTAGCAAATGTCTGGCCGATGACTCATATTCAAGGAATATGTTAATTATAGATTTCATTTGAATGTTGAAGATCATTCTATTGCATTTCAAGGTTAATGAAGAATGTCACCAACATGGTTTATAGAGTTCTCATCTATGAAATGCATTGATGATTTCAAGACCACTGGTTATATATTTGTGATATTTTCATGGGGAGTTATTTCATTTTGACTGTACTTATGGATAAGGGATTTGTCTAATCTTTTTTCTTGTGCAAATTTTGGAAAGGCCCAAACACATAAATCTGAAATATATTTTACTTTTAGGCATGTACTTGAGTATTATTTTACTTCTCAACTCTTCTTACTACTAATAATTTGTAATTAGAGTAGTCCAATTTTGAAGTAATTCTTAACTAAAATACCATCTTTCCCATGTCTAAAAATTGCATTTCCAAGTGAGGGTTGCTCCTTGGATATGACTACAATAAATGACTGACTTTATATTTTGAACTCCTCTTCCATTAACTCTTCATCAAACAAGTAAGATTTCAGGTTCCCTTCACATTGCTTGAAAACATTGTATACCAAGTTATAAGTAGTTGTAGAAATAATTTGTATTTGGTTTTGAACAACGAATAACAAAGATATGATAGGCTGGGAAATAACATCCCTTTCAGCAATAATTGAAGCTAGAATGATCCTCATGTAATCATGAATGTATTTGTCATGATCCTCCTAATAGCAATGAGGAAATTATGAAACATTTGATGTCACCTAACAAATAAAAACTTTTGAAAATCAATTGAAAGATCTCCCTTATTTTATCATCCTTCTCAGGAACCCATGGAGTTATAGTTCTTATAAATTCACTCATGCAGTGAGTAAAAACAAGTCCCACCTTCTTATCTTTTTGATTTAGCAACCTATGCTCACCCAAGAAGGTCATTATTGGAACCATTTCTATTTGAATCACTTTGGAAGGTGGTTGATCCACTCTATGCAAATAGTTCACTAGATCCACCACTGATGTAAGTAAAACATCTTTTGACAAAGACATGTCACCAAGTTTATGTTCTATAGTAGAGAGCTCTTTTCTCCACTTTCTGTCATCTGCCAAACTTGTAAAATGATTCATCTTAGTATTTGTTCTTTTTTCTTCTTTCATTAACCCTTCTTCAAGGCTATCTTCTAATTCTTCTTTCGTTATTCTTTTGATCTACTACATTAAGTTCATTTACAATGCCTCAAGATTATGACCACACTTAATAATTCGCCAAAGGGAATTTGTTTCTTAAACCCCTCTTGCTTGCTTTTTGGTACTCTTCAAAGATTTGAATAGCTTCATATATGTAACTTCTCTTTTCATTTGTCTTTAGTTTTAACATTTTAATTTTAGACTCTAATGTACTCTTCAATGCTTCAAGTCCCATTATCCTGGGTTCTTTCTCTTTCAAGAATGAGTCTTTTGACTCTGATTGAGTGCTTGATTCAAGATCCATTTCCTTTGTCCTTTTTATTATGTAGTGCAGTGGTACCTATCAAAAGATTCAATAGCCTTGACCTTCTCTGGTTCATTTGTGTACTCATCAAAGACTGCGATGACCTCATGCATAGGTATAGTATTACCTGACAAACATAAATATTTGGCAAAATTTAAAAGATTTTTCATCTTTTGATATTTGTTATACCATCCAGCAATTTTAGAGGCTGCTATTTCATTATCCTTTTCTTCCATTTCTGTAATCATCCTTAACATCCTAGACTAGAAGGATTTTGTCTTTGGCACCACTATAAAGACCTTAAGGTCTGTATGATATGAACTTTGTTTTTATAAACTATTTAAACCTCAAAACAAATAACTATACATAACATCGATTCAAGAAAAGAAACAATCAATTATACTTATGCAGTCTCAAAGCATCCCATTTTTAGCCAACATCTATAAATTTAAGAATATATTTACTCTTGAAATTGATATAAAATTTCTTTACAATGCTAATTTAAGCTTTCAAATCACACAAAACTCAATAGAGAGAGTTTGAATAGTAATGCACAACAGATGATAACTCTCAAGGGTTTCATCCTAAGACCATGTAGAGCTCAAACAACAACATACAATAGAAAAGATGATCTCCTGGTAATTTCATCCCAAGATCCAAATTTTGCATAGATAATAAAAAATAAAATAAAATAAAATAAAGAATAATTATAACTTTTTTCAAGAAGAAAAAATTGCACAGTTGGTAGCAATTTATTGTTTCCTTCTCAGAGACATTTGTCACTACAAGACAAAATTGGGCTTCTTCAAGAATTCAATGGTTCATACTAGAAGATTCAAGACTAAAATCTGTTTCTTTACTTCCTACACCAGATAAGACCACATGGCTGGTAGCAATCTAATCTTTTCCTACTCTTTCTAGAAGGAGATGAAACTTCATAGTTGGTAACCAACACTACCATCTAGGTTAGGTGCTTGCTAGCATTACCATCAAGGCCAGGTGGATTGAACTTTATGGGTTCATCACATACAAGTTTGAACACACAATCTAAATGTGAAGCTTCTCAATTCCAACTCTACAAGTTTGTCAAGCTTGGCTGACTCGGCTAAGTTTGGGTCTTGCTACAGCCAACCCAACTCTACACTAACAAAGTTTAGAGGAGATTCTATAAGTCTTAGAATGTTGGGATTTAATAAATGGTTATAAGAAGGTATTAATGGTTGTGGATGAACTACCCACCAAATAGCATTGTCATTGTCATATTTTTGTGAGCATTCATATATGTAAACAAATTGGGCATCAAGATTAGTAGGAATGATCATGAGGGAGTTCCATTGTTTAGCATGCTTTAGCAAAAATACTTTTTGGATGGTTGAACTCTTGAGAAGACTTGGTTTACCTTATGGTGCTGATTGATACTATGTGGTGTTTATTTTTTGCCATTTTAATTCCACTACATCACAAATATGATCATATCCTGATGTAGTCAATGACAAGTAGAACATTCAACCTCACAAGAGATGGTCTCTTGTGAATCATTCCGTGTGAAAATATGCATCATATAGATTGATTTCATTCAATAAATGTGTAGTTGATTCCCAAAAGGGTGACATCTATATCTTTCAAAAGTTATGCTACTAGATGTTGGGCTCGATCTGTCATAATGAGTTGCTTTATATTCCTCCTATGACCTTACTCTAAATCTCTCTAGGATAGATGTTTATTATTAAATTCATTCTCTACTTTGCATGTTATATAGCAGCTTGAGGTGTCCCTTATTGCTTGCATGGTGGTAATAGCTAATGTTTGTTTGTAGAAAAAGGGTGAAGTTGAATTCCTTTTTCTGAAGAGATGAGATACTTACTACAAACTCTCACGAGGAAATAGGAAGTTGACAAGCACATTAGGGATACATTGGACAAAGTTTTGGTTCTTCATTTTGGAAGGGCCACAAATATTGTCTGTATGCAGCTTGATGAAATTGTAATGTTTCCTCTCTAATGCCTACCCTATTTTTTAATTATAAGGAGTTTTTGATGGATTATGGACTTGTTGACATTAATTTTATTATTTTCTATACAACCTCACTATTTCTATAGCTTGCAAAATGTGCACGCGAAGTGTCAAAGTTTGCATCAATAGCTTTCGTGGATGTGAATGCTGAGGAAATTCAAGTTTATATCAAGTATTTTGACATTACTTCGATACCTGTTACAATCTTCTTCTTTAATGCACAATACATGAAGATGGATTCTTGGCATTTCATACATCCTATTTGAAATCAATTTTGAAATCAAGTAAGAATTATAATAAAATTATGTTGCACATGTTGGTGGGAATAAATTTTATATTTTGGACTAAAAAACATATTTATTATTAGTAATTGCACTATAAACTTTAGACTTCTGCTATGGGTGAATCTCATTATAAAATGCAGCTATAGCCTGGTTATTAAATTCATTACTAGAATTTAGAAATTATATTTTATAACCTTTGATGTTCCATCTTCAATAGGATTCCATACCATACTAAATGGATAGGTGCATTCCATCAAAAATAAGATTTTATTGATGTTGTGGAGGTATGAAATAGAGAAAAATGAACATTTTATTGATGTTTGACCAGCATTTTGTTCCAAAATATATTTCTTCTTTAAGCATTCTAGCTCTTTGATAACATGTCTATCATCATGTCACTAATTCCTTTGGTCAATTTGTTTATGAAAATATTTTTTAGATTGGAGTTTGGTTGTGTTGGGCTCAGGTCATGTAGTCACTAGTACATTTGACCCCATTTTTAGACCAAAATTTTTGACCATTTATTAACATGGGGTCAAATTCATCATAATGGGCAAGAAAAAATGTCCTCTTTATAAAATTCATGCCCGTGTTGGTCAAAATTTTGACCAACAAGGGCTTGTTATATTAAAATAAAAAATGTTCTATTTTTCACATGTCATAATTCATTAAAATGATTAAAATCCACTTCATCTACTAATTCAGGTTAGCACCTCATTTGAAGAAGCTTCAGACCCTCAACAATGTCAATAGGTTTCTTCATTTGTTGAAGCAACATGACTGCACTAAAGTCAAAATTGCCCGTATAATGAGGTATGAGCCCCAACTTATGGTATTTGTAGATAAAGTATTGGAACCTAAGATCAAACTGCTAGAAGATTTTGGTTTCGTGGATCAAAATCTAGCCAAACTTTCGAGCATATACCCAAGCATATTAACACATAGCCTCAAGACCCAACTTCCCAAGATGACATTTTTGTAGAACGTATTTCAGTCTAAGGATGTGCTTGTCAAAGGCCTCTTAAGAGATCCATGACTTCTTGGTTATAACTTGGAGAAGACCCCGAGGTCCTCCCTTGCTTTTTGGGAAGGATGCAAATTTTGTGGGCTGAAGCTCATAAGCTTCTTAAAAATAAATCTTTGTGTTCTCAAAAACACTTCTCTGAGACTTGCACATGTTGATTTATTCACAAGAGTTTTTCTTACTAGAGAGGGAAAATGTTGAAATATAGAGTAAATTTAGTGACTATTAGCAGCATGGAAATGTTAGAGGCAAATATAGAGAATTTCAAACTCTATGGACTATTGACTCAAGAAACATGCTAACTACTCGAAGCTGCCCCTCAGGTCATTTCATTGTCAAAGGAACATGTTAGTGAAAAGATGAAATTACTAGTTAATAAGATGGAGCTCCTTATAGATTATGTAGTGCAGCATGCTAGCTTGTTGAAAATTAATTTAGAAAAGAGTATGAGGCCCAGATGTCTAGTTTTGCAAAAAATTAGAACCATGGGTTGCCTTGACCTTCTTCTTTTGATGTCATTGTTGATGCCAGAGGTACAATTTATTAGAAGGATTATAAAAGGGCATCCTGAATCTAAAACACTGATCAAAATTTTTGAAAATTCCATCTCCAATGCCCCCAACTCCAATCGCATAAAAAGATCAAGAACTTACTTTTCCAAGTTAAAGTGAGAGTCAGAACTCAAAAGTCACAAGATGATGGGGAGACAACCCATGCAAAGAATGGACACAACAAGAAAGGGAAATTTTATTAACTTTGTAAATAAGCTAATACATTCAGTACAAAGAAAATAGATTTCTTAAAGATGCCCTAAGGGCTTACAATAACATAAATCTGGGGATAATTTCTCCTTTCAGTACCTCCTCTCAAACTCCACTCTAAACTACCTTTTACAATGTCAAAAATATCCTTAAATAGAACTCAGAGGGTTAAGGACTAGGAATACATTCTAGAAAGTGCTAGTAGGCATCCACCGACCAAATAGAAGGCTCCAGAAGCTGCATTAGAAGTTGACGCAAATCTAGAAGAATCCAAAAATGGTAACCAAACTTTCGGGAGGCATAACTTCTGAACTGTAGCTCCAATTGACAAACCGTTTACATTTTTGGAAAGCTCTCAAAGTTCTCTATAGCCCTATGGACAAGCTCTACTCATTCCCCATTTTTTGTCCCTTTTTGAGGTCATTTAATGCCCCTAACCTAACTTTGAAGCATTCTTAAGAGGTCTCCAAAACTCAAAAAATTGCGATAACTTTCAAACTGTAGGGCCTTTTGACCTGATTCTTTTTCTAGAATGCTCTAAATTACAATTACATTCATCTGGCCAATTTACACCTCCTAGTTCACCAAAATGATGGCTCAATTACATACTCCTAGTTTTGGCATTTACACGTATCCCAAGGTGTTCAAATACTCTATCCTAGAATGCTGATAGTAGAATTGTGAGAGTTGGAACCTTTATTCGACCCAAATGGGTATCCAGAAAATGAGAACACACGAAATAAAAACTAAGTCTATGTACATTTGTTTTTGGGTGACACAGGATTGCCCTTATACCTCTGGATGCTCTTGCATCAGACACCTAGGGTAGATTTAAAAGTGACCCTGTCACTTTATGAATGGTAGAGGAAATCCCAAATGGGAAACCTCAGTTGCTGAAATCCAAGTTGAGTCCTCTATCGATCGTCCTTTCCACTTGACCAATTACTCTTCATACTGCCTATTTCTGGTACTCCTACCCACACGATGATCTAGAATGTCTTCTATCTCCTCCTTCTTAGAAGCAAGAATTGGACATTGCTCTAACACCAGCTCCTCATCTGCACCATCATCATGATACTCTGTTAAGTTTGTGATGTTGAAAGTAGGAGAAATGTGAACACCATCTGGTAGCTCCACCTCATATGCATTTCCTAAGTCATGTTTCTTCAAAATTTTGCAGGGGCCAAATTTCTTCATTTTCAGCTTGTTGTAAGTACCGGCTAGAAATCTTTCTTTTCGTAAGTGCACCATGACTAGATCCTCTACTTGAAATTCTTTATGTCTTCTCTTTTGATCAGCCCTAGCTTTATACTCTTGATTCATCTTGGTAATGTGTGCTTGAAACTCCTCATGTAGATGCTTGATATGTTCAACAAATTCTTCAGCTTCAGCACTTGTCCTTTCCCCTTGCTCTGTCTTCCTCAATTTTGGTGCAGTCCCTGGGCTACTTCCATATACAATTTGGAATGGTGATTTCCAGTACTCCTATTTATAGAGTTATTGTAAGAAAACTCTACTTGTGGTAGAATCAAATCCCATCCCTTGGGCTTATCCCCAACTAAACATCTCAGCAAATTGCCCAGACTTCTGTTTACCACTTCTGTTTGCCCATCAGTCTGTGGGTGATGCGTGGAACTAAATTTCAAGTCTATCTTCAACTTCTTCCACAATGTCCTCCAGAAATACCCCACAAATTTAGTATCTCTATTAGAAACTATACTCCTTGGAAGACCATGTAGTCTTACCACCTCTCTAAAAAACAAGTTCACAATATGGAAAACATCATGAGTCTTGTGGCATGGAATGAAATGTGCCATTTTGGAGAACATATCAAACACCAGAAATACTAAGTCATTACCACGTTGTGTCCTTGGCAATCCAAGAACAAAATCCATACTTATGTCCTCCCATGGCCTTGATGGAATAGGAAATGGATGATATAGTCCAGTATTGTGACTAAATCCCTTGGCAACTTGACAAACCTGGCAACTCTGTACAAACTTCTTCACATCTTGTGAAATTTGATGCCAAAAATAATGTTCTCTAAGAATGGAAATGGTCTTATCTTGACCAAAATGTCCTACCATCCCTTTTATGTGTTTCTCCTTAATCAGATTTTCCCTCATGGAACTCCTTAGAATGCACAATTGACTACCCTTGAACAACATGCCATCTTGAATCAAATAGTCTAACCACTTGGTTCTATCTACACCAGCAAGTGCTTTACAAGCTTTCCATGCTTCAGCAAAATCAGGATCCTCAGGGTACAAATTCTTGAGTTCATCAAACCCAACTACTTCAACCTGCATTACTGTAAGCAACAACTGTCTCCTACTCAGTGCATCTGCAACCTTGTTAGATTTTCCACTTCTATGCTTCAACACAAATGTATAACTCTGCAAGAACTCTACCCACTTCATATGGCTTTGATTTAATTTACCTTGGCTATTTAGGTACTGTAAATCCTAATGATCAATATACAAAACAAATTCCTTTGGCAATAAATAATGCCTCCATTTCTTTAAGCCCTAAACTATTGCATAGAACTCTTGATCATAAACAAAATACTTCTTCTTGGCATCATTCAATTTTTTGTTAAAATATGCAATAGGCTTACCTTATTGGCTTAATACAGCCCCAATAGCACTACCACTAGCATCACAATCCACCTGGAACACCTTTCTAAAATTTGGAAGTGCCAACATAGGTTTTTCTATCACCTTCTTCTTTAGCAATTCAAAACTTCTCATAGCTGTTGCAGTCCATTTGAACTCTTTTCTATCCCCTCTTATTGTGTCAGTTAGGGGTGCACATATGCCACTGAAATTCTTAATAAACTTTCTGTAAAAACTAACCAGACCATGAAATGATCTTACCTCAGTAGCAGACCTTGGAGTAGGCCATTCCAAGATGGCTTTTACCTTCTCTGGATCCATTTTGAGACCTTCAGGTGATATAACAAACCCAAAATAGACTAACTCTCTTTTTGCAAAGATACACTTCTTCAAATTAATTAACAATTTCTCTTCCCTTAACCTTTCAAGGACACTACGAATATTCAATAAATGTTCTTCCAAAGTCTTGCTGAAAATTAAAATATCATCCAAATAGACAATAACAAATTTTCCCAAGAACTTCTTAAGTACCTCATTCATAAGCCACATGAAGGTGCTTGGGGCATTTGTCAATTTAAAGGGCATGACTAACCACTCATAAAGATCCTTCTTGGTCTTGAAGGCTTTTTTCCACTCATCTCCTTCTTGTATCCATATCTGATGATAGCCACTCTTGAGATCTATCTTTGTGAAGTACTGAGCTCCACTCAAGCAGTCCATAAGATCATCCATC
Organism: Cupressus sempervirens; assembly: GCA_028749045.1. Taxonomy (NCBI): domain Eukaryota; kingdom Viridiplantae; phylum Streptophyta; class Pinopsida; order Cupressales; family Cupressaceae; genus Cupressus; species Cupressus sempervirens. The sequence continues at coordinate 501,394,308 of CM053788.1, forward strand.
CTTGGCAAAGGAAACCGGTACTTGATGGTTATCCTATTTATAGCTCGAGAATCTATACACATCCTCCACTCTCCATCCTTCTTTGGTGCAAGTACTGTACTCTTCTGAATCAAGCCCTTCCTCAATAGCTCCTGAACCTATCTGTTTAGCTCCTCTATTTCAGTAGGAGTCATCCTGTGAGCACCCTTGTTAGGCAAAGTTTCTCCTAGAATCAGATCTATCTAATGACTGATTTTCCTTACTAGTGGCAATCCTTCTAGAACATTATCAGAGATAATATCTCCAGATTCACCTAGTAAATTTGAAACTTCAAGTGGTATTTCACTACTACCTTCTTTATCTTTCCTATAAATCAAAGCATAGCACATACGTTGATGTTTCATTCCATCTAAAAAATTCCTTCCATCAACAAGACAAATCCTAGCACTACTACATACCTTTTCACCTTCCCTTTTCATGGGCTTCAGTTTGTGGAAAACTCCATCCTTTGTTAGAGAATATGTGTTTGCATGACCATCATGTACTGCATGTCTATCAAACTACCATGGTCTACCCAACAGTAGATGGCAAACATCCATTATAATAACATCACAGAGAACTTCATCATGGTAACTCCCAATTTTCAATTTCACAAGACATTATTCACTTACTAGGACCTTATGATCATCTTTTACCCAAGAAATCTGATAGGCCTGGGGATGTCTCTCCCTCTTGAGCTTCAGCTTAGTGACCATCTCCTCTGATACCAAGTTATCAGTGCTACCACCATCAATGATCACGTCACAACATTTATCCTCACACTTGCATCTAGTATCAAACAAACTCCTTCTTTGTCTTGGTTCAATCTCACCACTTAGTAGGACCCTTTTATTCACCAAGGTCTCTCCTCTTTCTACATCCTTTGAATGTGATGATTGTGCATCCTCATCCACATGAGCAACCTTAGCTTGGCCCTTAGCTCTCCTATCTGTCCTTCCTTGTCATTGAGGGCATTCAAAGGCACGATGACCTTCTTTATTGCAATGGAAATAGGTACCACAGAAGCCTCCTCTTCCTTTTCCATGTCCTCTACCTCTTCCTCTTTGATTTCCAAAGTCTTGATCACAAGAGCGGTTGAAACCCTCATTCCTCTGGTTCCTGCTAGTACCCACATCTTCATTTTTCTTTTGGGTTTCATTTTGACCTCTAGATGACCTACTGCTTCCCCTTCCTCCTTGACCATGCCCTCTTTGTCTCCCTTCAAACCTCTTCTTCAGATTCTCTTCAACTCATAGGGAAAATTGGTATGCCTCTTCAACGCTGGTTATTCTTACCAAACTTAATTCCTCCTGGATGCTAGGTCACAACCCACTGATATAACAAGAAACCTTCTCCTTATTTGCTTCTGCATGCCCTGCTCTAATCAAAAGTTGATAAAACTCCTCTATATATTCTTTGATTGATCTTCCTACTTTCTTTAGCCCATGCATCTTCTTAAACAAATCAAGCTCGTAGTCCATAGGAATGAACTGCTTCTTCAATTTGTCCACCATGCGATCCCACCTTGTGATCTTCTCCTTTCCTCTTCTATTTCTTTTCAATTGAACCTCTTGCCACTAGATTTTGGCATGGCCTTTCAGTTTAGCCTTTGCAAACTTAAGCCTATCTGGGTCCTTGATATCCTCATACTCAAAGTATTCTTCCAGTTCATTGATCCAGTCGACCAACTCATCTGGTTTTAGATTTTCTAAAAATACACCCACATCAATTGTAGGTCTTTTCCCAAATTTAGTAATGGCCCTAAAAAGCCTTCCTCTACCTGATTTAGAACCTCCCCATCAAATTCCCCTTCTGGTCCAATTTCTTCTTCTCCATTGTTATCCTCACTGTCGTCACCTATGGCAACATTTGTTCCTCTACGAAGCTCCTCCTGCAATGCTTGTACCTACCTTTGGAGGGCTCTAACCTCATCAGGATTAACAGCTCCGACCCTTCCACCATGCTCTCTTTATGGAGGCATCTTCTTAACTCAAACCCACAACCACATAGTCTTGGTGCAAACTGCCTCACAGTCGACACTCTGTCTACACACTTAAGAAAACCACCTCTGATACTACTTGATGAGGACACAACCCATGCACAGAATGGACACAACAAGAAAGGGAAATTTTATTAACTTTGTAGATAAGCTAATACATTTAGTACAGAGAAAATAGACTTCTTAAACATGCCCTAAGGGCTTACAATAACATAAATCTGGAGATAATTTCTCCTTTCAGTACGTCCTCTCAAACTCCACTCCAAACTGCCTTTTACAATGCCAAAAATGTTCTTAAATAGACCCTAGATGGTTAAGGACTAGGAATACATTCTAGAAAGTGCTAGTAGGCATCCACCAATCAAATAGAAGGCTCGAGAAGCTGTGTTAGAAGTCGATGCAAATCTAGAAGAATCCAAAAATGGTAACCGAACTTTTGGGAGGCATAACTTTTGAACCGTAGCTCCGATTGACGAACCGTTTACATTTTCGGAAAGCTCTCAAAATTCTCTATAGCCCTATGGACAAGTATAGCTTGTCCCCCATTTTTCAACCCTTTTCAAGGTCATTTAATGCCCCTAACCTTATTTTGAAGCATTTTTAGGAGGTCTCCAAAACTCGAAAAACTGTGATAACTTTCAAACCGTGGGGCCTTTTGACCTGATTCTTTTTTTGGAATGCTCTAAATTACAATTACATTAATCTAGCCAATTTACACCTCCTAGTTCACCAAAATGATGGCTCAATTACATACTTCTATTTTTTTGGCATTTACACGTATCCCAAGGTGTTCAAATACTCTATCCTAGAATGCTAATAGTGGAATTGTGAGAGTTGGAACCTTTATTTGACCCAAATGGGTATCCAAAAAATGAAAACACATGAAATAGAAACTAAGTCTAAGTACATTTTTTTTTGGGTGACACAAGATTGCCCTTATACCTCTGGGTGCTCCTGCATCACAAGAAGCTTATAATTTAGTCTATGTCAGAAGATAGGCAAGCCTTCCTCATTAAGGTATTGACTATGAGGTAAACAAGAGCTATGTAAGCATATCCTTTGCCATGCTTTCGTTGTCTAGTTTCTCTTCAAGCAAGGTAGGCATTGTTTTATTAAAATTTTAAAATGAGCTGATTTTTATTAGAATAGAAATTTGGAGTGATGTAATTGAAGTATTCAATTGTTGTTAGCTTTGTCACATATAATAGAAATTGCATCAATTATTTTCCAAATGGGAAATATGCTTTGACGTGGAGGGAACAACCAACTATGCATAATGTTTAGCTAACATATTTTTCAGACCCCAAATGTTTGCACACTTTGTAGTTTTTCTAATGTTTAATACTATTTAGAACACAAGTTAGCTTCTGTAAGATACGTGAAGTCAGTAAACAAAAATGGTAGGTTTTTAAATTTATTGTGGAAAATCATAAGAAACTAAACATCATCAAAAAATATCTAGTTGTAAGTTACTGAATAAATGGTTCTAAGCATAGTTTAAAAACTTTATGTGGAGATGAAGTATATTTTAAATGCTCATGTTGGTGTGTATGGAAGATAAGCTACTAATGATATTCAACATTCTCAATTGTTGAAGTCACCACCATAGATATTGTAGGCACATTATTAAATAACACATTGATATGTTAGGATTGTGATTTTTCCCATCTGTTTACTTTTGAAGTTTATGATTTTTGGACCATTCCTTAATCTTGTGCCCAAACACTATGTACTCTCAGGAATTTCCTTAATAGCTGATTATTCTAATGATGTACTCTATAAAGTGGCCACTTTTATGTGTTCTTCCAAATATTTGGTGCCTCTTGTAGCTGCTTTATCTAGAAATTTTAATTGAGAGTGTGAGAATTGGGAATAGAATTTTAAAAAAATTAATGGTCAAATTAGTGAACAACAAATGGATTTGATGGGGCTTGCATTGTCTTATAGAATGTAGAGGACTTTAGAAACTTTAGCTAAGACTAATGTCTATCCATTGGGCCAAAGTCACCTCCTATTACCTGATTTATCATTGCCCTTTAAATCTTGAATTCATTGCACAACTAAATTGCATCCCCTTTGAAGAATCACTAGTACATTTGACCCCATTTTTAGACCAAAATTTTTGACCATCTATTAATATGGAGTCAAATTGGTCAGAATAGGCAAGGAAAAATGTATTTTTTTTAAAATTCATGCCCATGTTGGTCAAAATTTTAACCAACATAGGCTTGTTGTGTCAAAATAAAAAAGGGTATTATTTCATGTGGGTTGATTTACGTGGGTTGCGAGTGGAACTATAGTTGGTCCATTTGGAGGATGGGCTCGTGGGCTGTAGAGGGTGAGAAGTCCTTTGGTTGGAGTGGTCGAACAAGGGTAACATTCATTTCCAAGCCATACACTGTAGAGAAACATGGACATGGATGGGCTAGGAAGAAAACTAGGCCTTGCAAAAGACAATAAGGTTATTGGGAAAGTCGAGGAGCCGAGAAATAATGTGCATTTTAATTCTTCCACTTTTGGTGTGGTATGTTTATCTAAGTAATGTATCAAATTTAGTGCAATTTTTATCATTTAGAATGCAATTTATTGGGAATATTCATCATTGAGTCCTTTTTTAACCCCTTTTCATCCACAAGGTGAGGTTTGCAAATCAGTTCTCTACTTTGAACTCGCTACTACAAAGTAATTTTTCTTGAACCTTATTTAGATGGGTTCATCTAATTTTACATTGAAAAGGATTGAGTCACTTCTTAAATTTATAGCATAATCCTTACAACAAAGATCATGCCACATGGCAGTAGTGAGATAAATAACACTGGGTTGAATCTTATTAATGTCATCTATCCTTGTCATTACACTACATTCCTCAGGATTGGATTTATGTTGCTGAGGAGGAAATAATTTAACAAGAGGAGAAATTATTCCTTGAACATTAGATGATTCCCATTTCTTACCCTTCATGGATTTCCAATTCTCATTCTTTATGATTTTATTAGAAAAAATGCAACAATGACATTTAATTTGCAATGATTGAATGCATTGTTTGTATAGATTAGAAGTTCCCTTTGATTGATAGAAGGCCATTAGGCTAAGTGGCATGTCTGAGAGGGCATATACCAGATCCTTGAATGCAAAGAAAAATGCTCTTTGAGTCAGGTAGGTTAATTATCTAAATTGAATTAGTTGCTATTCCTTGTCTATTTTCTTTTTTGACATTAATGGATTATATTAAAAAATGATGATGAGTCTACACTTTTAATTTACCTTGCAGGCCAAAGCTGGATATCCAAGAACTTGGAATCCAGTTTGGATGTCTTAGATTGATTGGGTCTACCCAAAGAGTCTTGTCTTTGTAAGTTCCATTTTCGTTGACTCAGCTTTTAGCTCTCAAATGGTTTGTTTACTTAAACTTTGGATGTTTTGCAACTTATTGGTCAAATATTTATATAGTACTCTATGGATCTTGAGAAACCAGGTTTCCTTAGTTTAGATTTCAGAACCCAAATGATTTGTTTTCTTGGATTTCCAATCTTTTGAAATTTATGGTTCAAA